>OX381719.1:11473116-11909116 GCA_947462335.1 Harmothoe impar | reverse complement strand
GGGTCACCTAGCTGACTCTCCGGCTGACCTAAGGGAGTCACCTGGAGGAGTCATATAGCTCTCTGTGTCATATGACTCCCCCAGGTGACACCCTTAGGTCAGCCATTCTACCTTAGGCGACCTGGACTCCCCATACAGGGGAGTCATTTAGAGGCAACCTGGACTCCCTTTTGACGCTGTTTCTTCTCTCTGTGTAGGGTAGATTCACCATGCGTCGGGGGGGGGGGGTATCTACCACGTACCCCTCTATAGGGTAGATTCACCATGAGTGGGACACTTACCCTGAGAAGGACAGTGACAATTTGAGGTTAGTCATGGACATGTGTATAATACGACTTCTAGTGTTTTGTGTTTGGAAAGAATAGTACTTAAACTTCACTACTTAGGTCTAACCATTATTCACAAATATAAGCTTAAAATGTTTAACGAAACACAATCACTGTACCGTCGCGATAAAGGGGGTAAAGGACCCTCCAAATATTTCTTAAGCACTAAAACATGACCTTGAATAAGCGCCTGTCTTGTATAAGCGCCGGAGGAAACAGCCCAGCCAAATCGAAGAGCCCCCGGCGCTTATACACGACGGTACGGCAAGTGTCCTTCTATCAAGTTTTAAGGTACATGTACATGCTATTTCCCTTGTGCCCCCCCCGCCCCCCCATGTCCCCCTGTACAATAGTATCAGTGACACCAGGCGGTGTGCAGGTGTGGCGTGTGTGTGGGGGGGGGGGGGGTAAACATGTGCGGTGCTGTTATCACAAAGCTGTAATCAGGTGGTTGTATTGTGGGCCCTCATGTGTGGTGTGGGATGTGTGTGTGGGGGGGGGGGGGGGTAGGGAAAGGTGTTATCATCATGATCCAGCATGGACATGTGCGTGTGTGTGTGTGTGTGTGTGTGTGTGGAGGGGGGGGGGGGTGATGTTTTCATAGAAGGTGTACTTTATTGGAGGATGTCGTATTCAACACTCCACATGTACTATTATTGAAAGCATCTGTACAATATAGATTTATCTTCCCATGATTAAAATGTCAACAATACAACAAATCTGCCTTTGACTATTTAGTTTTATCATTTTGTTTTATTAAAATCGGCTGCAACTCAGAGCTATTCCTGGCTGAGCTATACTCAGAATGTCTGGTCCCTTCCAAGGGTTAACGTTGGTCGTCATGATGCACCAATGCATCTCCGTCGAGGCTGCATTGGTGCATCATGACGACAAATGTGATCTTCTAGCGACATGTCGCTCTTAAAGGGTTAAAGGCTTACTATACTAGATAAACTGTTACAGTATATGTATGCTATTATGTCTTACATCTTTGTGTCTTAGAGACAGAGGTACTGTACCGAGTGTGTGTATTGTATATCTCATGTCCTGATGTCCTGTAAGAGTTTAACAAAAGAAAATCTCTTAAGGGTAGCTTTTTTCAGAGTTTTCCCCAGTTACAAGGGTCCCACATTTGGGGTGATGTATGCGCATAGTTACTAACGTTGCCATATGTATGTCTTACAGAGATTGACGGCACCACGGTGCTGTGTCGGGTGTGTGTACTGGTTATCTCCTGTCCTAATCTCTGTCCTTTAAGATGAATAATCTGTTTATCTAACGTCTTACATGTTTATGCCTTACAGAGTTTGACGGCGACACGGTGTTGTGTCGGGTGTGTGGGGACAAGGCCTCAGGCTTCCACTATGGCGTCCACGCGTGTGAGGGCTGCAAGGTAAATATCACAGTTACATTATTTCTCTTGCTCTGTTTTTTTTTTAAATGTTTTTTTTAATTTCCAATTTAAGATAATGTATAAACTCCGGGTATATAAACTTCATTGTATGACAAAGTCGATCCACTGGACATGGCATTGTTTATGGTGTGCCGTCTACCAATTATAGTCTGAAATCATATCATGAAATAAGTGGCTTTAAAACTTTCTTAATTTACTTAAATTGACTTAAAAAGGGATTTCACCTAGTTTTATTCAGAAACAAGGAAAGCTGATTTTGACTCCACTTTATTATGGCATTTACAAATAAGAAAGACAACTTCAATCCAATTCAAAATAAATCTTTCTTTTGTATCAATATGATAGAATATGGGGAATGCTGCACATCGATGTACATGTACATTTAGGTACACTACTAGGTGGAGTGAACTGGTTATTGTGTCAATACAAATTCATTTATCATAGTTATGGGACCGTTATAAATTGAAAATTCTGGAAGGCACAGGCGCCACGGATTTTAGTGCTTAGTCGATATCGAAAGTGACATGGTCCGATTATTAGGTCTAAAAAATGAAGTTAGTTAGAAATGAAGCAGAAAGTTCCTCATGGCCATACTTCATGTGTTACATACTTTATTTAATGTCATTCCCTAAGATACAGCTTAGAATTCGCCTAATCTTCAGATTATGGCACAATTTACTAATTTTGGAGTGCACGCTATAATTCCCTTATTGAAAATATACTGTAAAATGCTATACTTAGGCTACATCTGAACCTCTGATTGGGCTCTTATTGCACATTATGTCATTGTATTGTGATCTATCCTTCAAAGTTGGAATCGTACTAAGATTTGAAACACATTAAAGCAGGATTTGAAATGTGGAAAAAATCGGACTATGGCACTTTAAGGCTATGTATTATTCCTGCTAGTCTCTACACAAAATCACAAAATGGTTTCAATGTGGTATGGGTGAGGATTGAACCCCAGGTCTTCTGATCACGTACCCTAAGCTCTAGACAGAGAGGCCACAGAGCCAGATGGTATAGGACACATTGAAGACTGTACATTGCCAGCCTGTGTCCACTTCCAATTCCCTGACATCTTTTTTTTTATTGCCAAAACGTGTCCAAATATGCTCGGGACCACATATTGAAAACACATTTTCTACATGGATAACATTGTAGATAATATGTTGAGAGTATGGCAAATATGTAGTTACTTTGCAAAGTCATTTCGTGAATATAATTATGTGACAGAACACTGTATGATCCTACTACAGGTCATTCAAACTATGTGATTAAATATCTCAGAAACAAGCCCGGGACCCCCTCCATTTCTTTGCATTTTTCGAAACTATATACCCTTAGGGACATGGGGTGAGAATATGGTAAAATCGTAGTTACTTTTACCCTATCCCCGCCGGCCACCTTAAGAGATAGTGACATGGGACATTTCCATTTCTTAAAATCAACATTGGACATGGGACCCGCATCTAGACCTCATTAAATTTTATTAGATGCTTAATGGTTTGTCCGTGTTTCAGGGCTTAAATTCTTCCGACCGAGTATTTAGCAGAAGATTACCCTGTCTTTGGCGTATAACCCTTATACAGTGACTCACTTGTGCCATATCTACTACATAGAGATACCTTGTGTGTCCATGTTGTAGGGCTTCTTCCGGCGGAGTATTCAGCAGAAGATTACCCTGGCTTGTAACCCTTATACAGTGACTCACTTGTACCATATCTACTACATAGAGATACCTTGTGTGTCTATATTGTAGGGCTTCTTCCGGCGGAGTATCCAGCATATTGTCCTTGGCTTATAACCCTTATACAGTGCCTCACTTGTACCATATCTACTACATGGAGATGCTAAATGTGTGTCCATGTTGTAGGGCTTCTTCCGGCGGAGTATTCAGCAGAAGATCCAGTACCGGCCGTGCCTCAAGAACCAGCAGTGTAACATCATGCGTGTCAACCGGAACCGCTGTCAGTACTGCCGACTCAAGAAGTGCATCGCTGTCGGCATGTCACGCGACGGTAAGTCTCAAGGTCATCTAGCTAAAACAGGTCAAGGTCATGGGACAGTAAGTCTCAAGGTCATGTAGCTAACAAAATCAAGGTCACAGGATGGTAAGTCTAAAGATCATAGATCCAAAAAAGTTCGAGGTCACTAGATGGTAAGTCTCAAGGTCATCTAGCTAAAACAGGTCAAGGTTACAGTGAAACTATCAGAGGTCATCTTAAGACTTAGATGACAAACTTTCAAAAAGTCAACTGCTGACTCAAGAAGTGCATCGCTGTCGGCATGTCATGTGACAGTAAGTCTCAAGGTCATCTAGCCGGGGGCAAACCCAGCAATTTGAAAATGGAGGGGGTTCAGCCAAAGTACTGGAAACTGTCACACCGCAACTCGTGGTGGATCAAAATATCATCAGAGAAATCTTTTAAAGAAATTCTAAAAAGGAGGGTGTGTTGGGGGGGGGGGGGTGGTGTAGAGCTCCGGGACCTCTACCTCTGGATCCACCCATGTAGCTAGCACAGGTCAAGGTCAACTCTAAGAGTCAGCTCTCAGAGCTCATCTCCAGACTTTGAGGTCAAACTTTAAACAATGTCAAAGTTATGTTAAAGGTCAAACCCTCAATGTTAAGTCAAGAACTGACTAAGACCATGTTTATGTTTGTTTACATGTTTGTTAACATGTTTGTTTACATGTTTGTTTACAGCGGTGCGGTTTGGGCGGGTCCCTAAGAAGGAGAAGGCTAAGATCATGGAACAAATGCACAAGGTCAACTCTCAGTCACAGGTCACCCTCCTCAACACTATCCTGGAGAACGGCGCCGACATCACCACCAAGGTCAGTACAAGGTCACACACAGCTCCAAGGTCATTACAAGGTCACTCTAAGAAGCTGTTGTTTCTGAACAGAGAAATGTGCTGTAACTATATATCCCAGCTAACAAAAATACGTTATTTTACATCAAAAAAACTTTTTTGACGTTATATAACGTTTTGGCACGATAAGGAGCCATAGAGACACATTGTATAACGTTGTATAACGTTTTCCTTTGTTTACTGGAACAGTGCTTTAGCTGTAAGAAAAGGATGCAGTAACTTTTGCTGTGTACGTACAGTTGTGCTGTTGTAGATCTATGCAGGTTAATCTACAGCACTTTTCCCTGAACTATGAAGGCATATAGTATGTGGATTTACAATAAATTCTGTTGTAGATTTACAGAAGATGTTGCAGTATATTTGCATATTGACTTGCTGTAGGTCTGTAGCACAATCTACTGGAACCAAAGTGAAATATGTCAGAGACGGTATCAATGTACCGGGGTAGTTGGCATTTGTGCTTATATTTTGATTTGAAGCGATTTCATGAAGGAAAGACAACAACCTTTTCATAGACCATTGTATTCAAGGGGGGTGGGGGCATTAAATATGGTGTTTCCTATACTTGTATGGCTATTAGCCATTGCTCTTATGCTAACTGTTTGGATTCTGAATCGCAGATCTACAGGCAAAACCACTGTATGTCAGCTGCATAACAGCTATATGTAATTCCATGTGATCTTAAAGGGGCATTCTCACCACTCGCACTTACCACATAGCACACTAGAACAGTACTAGAATTCTGAATGGGAAACGCTCGGTGAGAATGCCACTTTAAGTATTGACATACTTCTGAAATGTTGCCACCATAACTATAGCATAGCAAGGCGGGGCCTGGACCTATTCATGATATAGGATGAAAAATAAGATTCAAACTCAAAGTCAAACTTGTATTTAAAAAAAAACTGATTTAAATTGTACTTTTGCCCCCAGGTGGTGGAGGCGCACCTGCGGACGTGTGAGTTCACCAACAGCAAGCTGAGGGCCTTCCTGGACAAGGCGTGGCAGACCCCCCAGTTTGTCACCTGCCCCGCACACATGGTACGTATACACACATACCGATAAGAGCTCATGTAGAAGCCGCGAGTAAAAAATGGAAAAATAAGTATATGTTAACCAGCAGAAGCCCAGCTAACAAAAAAACGTTATATAACGTTATATAACGTTATAAAATGCAGTATGACGTTTTTTGTTTACTGGGAGGGACCTAAGACTTTTCAGTTTGGAGATATTCCTCAAGGACTTATACCCGGTAGTCCATTGACCTGCACCGTATTCATAGCATCACTTTGTGAATAAAATATGTTATAAATGAAAGTCAAAATCAAATATACATTCATTTGATCGCCACAAAAAGGGGATTCAGTATGAGATAACGTAATCAATCATGATTAAACACAATATATAAAAACTAGCCCACATTCTCGCACAGAAGCCGCGATTCAAAAATGGAAAAATTAATATATATGTTGACCAGCAAAAGACACCTGATGCCTTTCAGTTTGGCGATATCCCTCAATATACCTTCATTCATTTCCAATAAAAAGGGGATTTGATAAAGTAATCAATTATGGCAATTAGACCCTATATAAACCACCCCCATACTGCCTCATGGAGAAGCAGAGATACCACTTTTCCTGCTAATGTAGCAAATCGTACTTTATAGCTGGAATTTCTGTATTGAATTATATTAATTCCCTACAGAAAACTGGCCAAAATTCACCTAAATCGTAAGATTTCCTTCATTTTTGTTGACTACTTTTGAGTGCAGAGATGCCACTTCTCCTACTTTTGCAGGTACTTTTCTGCAGCAATTTGTTTATTTATTGATATAAATTCCCTCCAGAAAATTGTCCAAAATTGTAAGATGTCCTACATTTTTATTGACTACTGAGTGTCATTTCTGAGAAAACATCTCCACCGCATGTTACATGTTACCACATTTCCCGTTGTTCAGGCATGTCCGTTAAACCCGAGCCCAGAGACGTCAGACGGCACCAAGAAGTGGGACGAGTTCTCCGAGTGCTTCACTCCCGCCATCCGCAATGTCGTCAACTTCGCCAAGTGTATCCCCGGGTTCCAGCTACTCAGTCAGGAGGACCAGGTCACCCTACTCAAGGTCAGTGTCTTAATCTATGTCTTTGCGAAAAAACAAGTTAGGCCAAAAAAAAAAGGTTTGTTTCAGGTCACCCGACCGACCCTATCTAAACAGGGCCGACCCTACGTTTTTTATGCAATTTTGAAGAAATTTTTAGACTTTTTTGGGGTCAATTTTAGGTTTACAAAATTTAGGAAAAAAATCTCTCCATTTTTACACTTTTCGGGTCAATTTTAGAGGGGAAGTAAAAAAAAATAAGTCAAAAAAAAAAAAATCCGTCCTACCGACCCTAGAGTTTCTTCCCATGTTACCTGAAACAAAACTTTTTTTTCATTTGGCCTTATCTGACATTACCACTGTCCTACATCTTTTTGCAAAGATTGTTGATACAGGTCCCTCTATTCAAGGTCAGGGCATACCGTATTTAAAGCTAAATTGCCATTTGCAATGCCAATGCACAAATACTTTTAGAGTCTCTGGGTCATAACGTACGCCTAGGTAATTCAAATGCCAATGGAATTGAGGTGATTTTTTTCAGATATTTTGTTTACGATAACAATGAAATATCATACAACAATGTCGTATCATTTAAGTCCACCTGATTCACATCCGTATAAAGCATGATTACACTGTAGGTGCAACCCCTAATGTCATTATAGATCTGTTATACAAGTTTAGCTCCAAAAACACTTGCTCTCTTGCTCCCTTGCATTGGGATGAATGTTTGCTTTTAAGTGAATCAAATATACATAGAGGAACAGATTAGCCAGATTTAATTTAATTGAATGCTACTTAAAGCCATTTAATTGCGGTTATGACTGCAATTTCCAAAAGTTGAGAAAGAAAATAAAGAAGGAGACAGCAGTATATTAAAACAAGCGGAGATAAATATGTCCGTAGTTTTTGTGGTGCTCTGCAATATGCATAAAGGTACAGAACCATGTTTAGGATAGCGGTACATTGTGTTTTAACATCATGTAAATACAATGAAATATAGGAGATTTATGTGAGGGTTGGTAATTCATTTATAATATGTTTCATAGTTTTTGTTCATGAAATTCTTAAAACTTTAAGTCATTTTCTATACTGATACATTGTACCTTGTTGCAGGCGGGTACGTTTGAGGTACTGCTCGTGCACCTAGCCTGTCTGTTTGTATACTGATACATTGTACCTTGTTGCAGGCCGGTACGTTTGAGGTGCTGCTCGTGCACCTAGCCTGTCTGATTGTATACTGATACATTGTACCTTGTTGCAGGCGGGTACGTTTGAGGTGCTACTCGTGCACCTAGCCTGTCTGTTTATATACTGATACATTGTACCTTGTTGCAGGCCGGTACGTTTGAGGTGCTGCTCGTACACCTAGCCTGTCTGTTTGTATACTGATACATTGTACCTTGTTGCAGGCCGGTACGTTTGAGGTGCTGCTCGTGCACCTAGCCTGTCTGATTGTATACTGATACATTGTACCTTGTTGCAGGCGGGTACGTTTGAGGTGCTACTCGTGCACCTAGCCTGTCTGTTTATATACTGATACATTGTACCTTGTTGCAGGCGGGTACGTTTGAGGTGCTGCTCGTGCACCTAGCCTGTCTGTTTATATACTGATACATTGTACCTTGTTGCAGGCGGGTACGTTTGAGGTGCTGCTCGTGCACCTAGCCTGTCTGTTTGTATACTGATACATTGTACCTTGTTGCAGGCCGGTACGTTTGAGGTGCTACTCGTGCACCTAGCCTGTCTGATTGTATACTGATACATTGTACCTTGTTGCAGGCGGGTACGTTTGAGGTGCTGCTCGTACACCTAGCCTGTCTGTTTGTATACTGATACATTGTACCTTGTTGCAGGCGGGTACGTTTGAGGTGCTGCTCGTACACCTAGCCTGTCTGTTTGTATACTGATACATTGTACCTTGTTGCAGGCGGGTACGTTTGAGGTGCTGCTCGTGCACCTAGCCTGTCTGTTTGTATACTGATACATTGTACCTTGTTGCAGGCGGGTACGTTTGAGGTGCTGCTCGTGCACCTAGCCTGTCTGTTTGTATACTGATACATTGTACCTTGTTGCAGGCCGGTACGTTTGAAGTGCTACTCGTGCACCTAGCCTGTCTGTTTGTATACTGATACATTGTACCTTGTTGCAGGCGGGTACGTTTGAGGTGCTGCTCGTGCACCTAGCCTGTCTGTTTATATACTGATACATTGTACCTTGTTGCAGGCCGGTACGTTTGAGGTGCTGCTCGTGCACCTAGCCTGTCTGTTTGTATACTGATACATTGTACCTTGTTGCAGGCCGGTACGTTTGAGGTGCTGCTCGTGCACCTAGCCTGTCTGTTTATATACTGATACATTGTACCTTGTTGCAGGCGGGTACGTTTGAGGTGCTGCTCGTGCACCTAGCCTGTCTGTTTGTATACTGATACATTGTACCTTGTTGCAGGCGGGTACGTTTGAGGTGCTGCTCGTGCACCTAGCCTGTCTGTTTGTATACTGATACATTGTACCTTGTTGCAGGCGGGTACGTTTGAGGTGCTGCTCGTGCACCTAGCCTGTCTGTTTGTATACTGATACATTGTACCTTGTTGCAGGCGGGTACGTTTGAGGTGCTGCTCGTGCACCTAGCCTGTCTGTTTGTATACTGATACATTGTACCTTGTTGCAGGCGGGTACGTTTGAGGTGCTGCTCGTGCACCTAGCCTGTCTGTTTGTATACTGATACATTGTACCTTGTTGCAGGCCGGTACGTTTGAGGTGCTGCTCGTGCACCTAGCCTGTCTGTTTATATACTGATACATTGTACCTTGTTGCAGGCCGGTACGTTTGAGGTGCTGCTCGTGCACCTAGCCTGTCTGTTTGTATACTGATACATTGTACCTTGTTGCAGGCCGGTACGTTTGAAGTGCTGCTCGTGCACCTAGCCTGTCTGTTTGATGCTCAGACCAACACAATGTGTTTTGCCAACGGCAAGTTGTACAAGCGCGTCAGTCTCACGGTAAGCCCCTCTTATTTAATCGTTTGGAAATACAAGATCTCCTATGCTTAAGCACTGGAAGGCCGTATTCAATGCCCCCCATTGAATACAATATGGCCGTATTCAATGGGCTATGAAAAAGTTGTTTTTTCTCCATTAAATGGCTTCAAATATAAAAAAGTAAACACAAATGCCAACTACATTGATACCGCTCTGATGTATTTCACTTGTGGGGGCTGGGGCGCATCCCACTCAGCCTACGGCTTTGTGGGATACTGCCCCAGCCGCCACTCATGAAACACAACAGAGACAGTATCAATGGGCATTGGCATTTGTCTATGTATCTATGTGGTATTCATTAAACATTTGGATCAAATATTCTACTGGTGTCAGTTAACTACATGTACTCACATTAACCCTTAGTGTGTCTATGGCATATTCTATGTGCAGATTTTTTATGTGTACGTAGACCTTGATGTATGGTACCTCTCGTTTTGGATTTAAAAGAATGAGAGAATTATTGCTACAACTTGATCAGAGCTAAGTGAGACAACGATTTATCATAACTAAGCTTGTAGAATATCTGGGATATAATAGCACTTATTTCAGTGATCAAACAACCACATTTTCTGATTCCCTTGTATGTTTATATCTGTTTATGGACAATTTCTTTTAAAGTAAAACCATAACTGGTTGCTTAAATTGCAACAAAACATGGCACTGTACCTAACTAAGGACACTACACAACAGAGACTAATAACATTTGGCACAGAATTTTGTATGCATGTACTGTGCGAACAAACTCGCTCGACTCATTCTACTGTTTTGGTTTTTCTTAAGAGCACTCCATTGTGCTATGGGAACCAAATGAAATAATCAAAACTCAACTGCTTGTGATATTGTGGTTATTAAATGTTTACTAACTGACTACACAGATCACCAACAGCGCGGGGTTCCTGCTCGACTCGATGTTTGACTTTGCCGAGCGCCTCAACACGATGCAGCTATCTGACGAGGAGGTGGCCCTCTTCTCCGCCATCGTCATCATCGCTGCCGGTGAGCAACCCGTTATGTTTATTCAGACCGTATTCTGCTGCTTCTCATTGTTCCAATTGTTGGTTACGCAAAGCTGAATGAAGGCGGGCTAGCCACAGTGGCAGTTATACATTATAAAGATGGTGTGTCAGCTAAATATTTAGAGATTTTTTAGTTTTATCATATTACTATTGGATATCATATTACTATTGCTTAACCAGGCGCCTACTACCAGTGTTTTCATGGTAAAAGATGAATTAAGAGCTATTTATATTTTATTGACACAATGTATTCGTATTGATAATGTCTAAATGTATGCGTGCAGCTTTTTTCAATTCTTGTGATACTTATAAATGTATAACATATAGAGAAAGACAGAATAGCTGTATAAAAGAAACGGTTCCCCTGACCAGGTCTTTCTGTATATTCAAAGGATTTATAAGTGGCCTAACGATTTATAAGTATCATATCGAATTTTAGATATTATACATTGATCAAATCTAGAATTAAGGCAAGAAACAGTTAGTATGTCAACAATTTGTCAAAATACACTGATAAGTAATATTGACCTATAGCTGCATTAAAACATCATGTCTCTTCATTGGACCCCCTTTCTGAAATATTATTGCAGATGGATGATATTTTATTGTCCCCCATTCCCTATATAATACATTTTTATATATGTCATATGGTAGTCTTTTATATGTCTCATATGGTGGAATTTGGTCAAAAAAGGATATACCGTATTCGACATAATAAGCGCACAGTGCACTTAAAAAATGATTATGTACACCCTTTAGTAGTTAAGAGTTTAATTGGGGTCAAAAATTGAGATAATTTTGGTTATTTCTATTATAAGAATCGGCCAAAAACAGGGTGTGTGTGCTTATTAGGGTGTGTGCACTTCTTACGTCGAATACGGTAAAGCAAGTACCCATAGCTTCAGTACAACATTACATTTACTTCTTCCCGTACAGACCGGCCGGGGCTGCGTAATGTGGAGCAGGTGGAGCGCGTACAGAACCGCATCACACAGGCCCTACAGAGCCTCATGTCCTCCAAACACCCCGACGACCCTGGTACGTAGACTTTATTACTAGACTGGATTACTTTATTACAACTACCATATAGAAGCCAGGCCTGTATGTGAATCAGAACCAGCTTCAATCCTTAATTCCAGTAAATGTCACTGAAAGCCGCTTAGATGTCATTATGTCCTTTCTATGATATTTCCATATCATTAACTGGATTTAAAGCAATAAAATATTGGCTTAAATGCCAATGTTCATGCAGTGTTAGTAATAATATAATAGTCTTAATAAGATCTAGTAACTTTTACTCCCATTTTTATCTATATATGTTCTGATTTATTTTTGTTTGTTTGAATTATAACCAACTGAGTACTACATGCTTATACTTTGTTGTGATATTTCTTTGTATAAGCTTTAGACATAAAGGGTAAACTTGAAACAACATTAAGAGAACATTAAGCGACATAGATTTCCCCTCTCCTGCTATGAAGTCTCATGCAATTGCTTGAATTAAAACCTACCAAGTGCTACTAGATAATACCTTTTGTGATATTTCTTTGTAGCACTCTTCGCTAAACTTCTGATGAAGATTCCAGATCTGCGGACGTTAAACACTTTACACTCAGAGAAGCTTCTTGGTAAGACAACTGTTCACAGATTACTGGGTATCATTTTTTGGTGAAATTTTCTCAAACTCCCAAGCCTAATGTCTAACCTCCCCTGTACCACTCCTCGTCTGCCAGTCCCCTCGGACGGCACAGACATACTTATCAGATTAATCCATGACATTACATGTACATAAACTTGGTTACTTAATTGATAATTAATTGATTAATTACTTTTATAAACAATGACTTGTAATCAGTTACATTGGGTAAAAATTAAACTGAGTGCTTTTCTTGAAAATGCAATAAGAACAAAGGTCTTCCAACATCATAATTTTCTTTCTGTAAATGTTATTCTTGAGTGTTGACAAGAAATGACAGTTGTTATTTAACAATAATTTCTGCACTCTTTCAAAAAAATCAGTAGCTTTCTGATATTTTTAGAAAAACGTTTTTTGACAATTTAAGAGAGGTCGGCAATCTATATACCTGATTTGATTTGATTAGATTTTTAAAATTTGAATTTCATTTATTCATACTCTACATAGTTAGCTTTGTAAATGAGTTATAAAACATAAAGTACCTATTGATTCCTTAATGAGACTTAAATGTGGTTACAATAAAATCATGCTGTGCTGAGAGACATCAAGTCAGACTTTATTCTTCTTGTACCTTCAGGTCTCACTGTGCCCGCTGGTTCGGGTAAGAATGGTGCATCAGGTGATAAAACGCGACCCAACTTAGACAACCAACCACCCTACTTCCCCGGGTAAATAAATATAATCTTACTACCACAATTTTTTGCATGATATAAAATGTATTCCCATATTTGTTGATATTAATTGCTAAAAAAAAGGTACTTTTAATTTACTTGCAGTAGTTTAAATCCTAAATAGTCCCCTATTAAGAAAAACTATAATTTTAGTTGAAATTTGAAAAAATAAACTTAATATCAAAACTGACTTCACATCATTTGGACTGGACAAACTACCGTAAAACCTCGTGTATAAGCCGCGGCTAGTATGCGAGTCAGATCGGCGGTGCAGCTTATAGGATTGCCATAGGGTCAGGGTGCGGCTTTTACACGAGTTTTTGCTACTATGGTACAGTACTAAAGTCACCACAATCAGACCCCCTGTGTGGCTTATAGAATCGGCTCTTAGTCGGGTGTGGCTTATAAGCGAGTTAGGCTTATACGCGATGTTTTACGGTACTTAAAAAACCTTTAGTAGTTGTAAAAGTAATACTCTTGAATATGTTTAATATGTAAATGAATGTGAAATTGTAGTAATGTTGACTATGTGTGTTGCAGGAGCATGATGCCGGGAGGGTTCCCGATGTTTGGCGGCCCGATGATGCCCGGCCACATGCGGGACGTCACCCTGCCCTACTCCGGCCACCCGCCCGATGTTAGTTCCATGCTGCCCCACCAGGCGGGGGTGGCAGACGGGGCCCACCAGAACCACAATGTGGTCCTACAAACCCCGCTCGGCACGTTCCACCGCTACAACTCAGCCCTCCAGCAGCACATGTCGATGCGCGGGGGTCAGCTCGACTACCCCCCACCCCCCACCCCTCACCAACCCCCCCACCCCAGCCCCCGGGGCGGCCACCCAGAGTGCCCCCGGCGCGAGAAAGACAACCATGTAGACATTAAACCCAGAGACTTTCATCACAATAACAAGTTTAAGGTGGAGGATGGTGTTGGGAACCATCTGGGTGCAGGAGGAGAACCTCACCATGACCGCTCCATCCGGGAAGACGGCCGCGACGGGAGTCGAACTGGGTCGCCGCTCACCCGTGACAGCGTCTCTGTGGCTACCAGCGACAGTGGCAGTCCCAAGTCAGACACCTTTTCCCCTAACCCTACCAGCACCCAGGGACCGGCGGGTTGGGCGCCCCGGCAGCGGCAGCCATCTGAGCGATCCGAGCACCATTCCACCTCCAGCACCAGCGAGCATGCCCCGAGCAAAAAGCATCGTCTGAGTGAAGAAGATGAGATGATGATCAGTAAGATGCAGAAGTTCTGGAATGAGGCGGGTGTGGGGGGATGTCCCGTCGGGGGCGCCTACCCTGGTGGGTTGTCGGGAGCCATGGCGTCCCAGCTGCCCATGTCGGTCCTCCAGAACCCCTCCCTCATGTCAGCCTACAGGAAGGAGGCTATGATGCAGTTCCACCAACACCAGCAACAACAGCAACAACAACAGTACCAACAACAACACCACAAACAGTTCCCTACCAACCACCACTCATCCCTTAGCAGCCCCCCTTACCACCCCGACCCGCCGCGCCCCAAAGCGGAAAACAACAACCGACATTTCCCGCAGCACGTCTCCACCCCGCGGCCTCTGTCGACATCCGACATGCCCCACACGGGGGACCAGTCCCGCTCTCCTCCAGCGTCCCCTCCCAGGGACCCCAGTGGGGAGGCAGCAGGAGCCGGACATCTGTCTGAACTTAAGAATGCGCTTGCACGGCCACCTCTCTCCTCCCCTTCAGGATGGTCCGGGGAGGGGCGGTGTGAATCGGTGAACAATCGACACCCTAACGACTCCCCCTGTTACAACACAACAGAGGATACCCCGCATAGTGGTGAGAAGCGGCCTGCGTCGCCGTCAGACCCGTACTTCTTAAACAAGAAGCTCAAGATGAAGCGTCGGTCGTCTAGTGACACGGTACACAGTGACAATAGTCTGACCGAGGCGGCGTCTCCCCACCAGGCCTCCCCCTCCTACCCGCACAGCGAGGACCGACACTACGACTCACTAGAATCTCACCCCCGCCAACGGGCTCCCGATGAACATGAACTCAATTCATCTTCTGTGCATAGTGAAAGTGTAGGTCGCAGTGAGAGGCATGAGGAGCCTGTGTTCCACGATCAGCGGTCACAGCCGGCTGACCCTCCTATTCTGCTACGGTCTCCGCAGTTCTTCGGGGATTCCGACTCGAGAGAATGTCGTAACTCACCCCCTATGCTGGTCCCTGAGACTGAATCTGTGGACCAACGAAACCCGGGGCTCTGCCGGGCTGGGTCACCACAGCGAGTCGTAAAGCCGATACACAATGATAATAACGATCGGCACGAAAACAAAGACAGTAGTAAAATGCGCCATACGAACCCAACCTACGAAAACAACAACAATAAATACTATCAACCCGATGTCTCAAACTCTAAACGAAACGAGAGTCACCTCCAGCAGGAGAAGCCCCTGAACAAGCCAGGTGTGGGGTCGCACGGTATGGTTAATGGTGTGTGTGGGAGCGGTGGGTACCTGGGGGGTGCGGGGGGACCGCCCCACCCCGCCTACCTCCCGCTGCCCTTCCCCTCGGTGCACCCGGCCATCATGTACCAATACAACCAGTTCGCTGCGGCCCAGATGCAGGCCCAACTGCAGCAGATGCAGATGGCGCAGGCGCAGATGGCGCTGCACCACCAGGCGGCCTTCGGTAAGGCTGAGAGTCACTACCAAGGGCTGCCCCCGCGCGGTAAGGATGGTACCACGCACAGCGCACCGCCCCGCGGCCACGGGGAGGGGCACAGGGAGGATGGCAACAAGGGCCCCACCTCCAGGTGAGTCTACATGAGTGTTGCTACTTTGGTTCTCTGTTCTCTGTAACTCCTGGCTTTTTATTGAAAAGTACATATATTGTAATTTCAATAATATATTTATAACTCGTAAATTCTCGTGTATATAAGCACAACTTGTATACCAGCTGTAACCCAAATTTTGATAGATCCTAGTTCCAGGTATTTCTAGTCCATAGCTGTTTGAATATAAAAATCCCCATATGAGCATACATCTAGGTCTGACCCTTATCCTTTAGTTGTTGACAGTGTGACACCAACATGACTCTGCATTTTTTGTAGTTGACAGTGTAACACTAACATGACTTTGCAATTATTATTGACAATGTGACAGCAACATGACTCTGCATTTTTTTTGTTGACAGTGAACTGCTACGGGACGGTCGGCCGCTGAACCTGTCCAAGCCTCAGGACCTCCTCTCCACCAATCAGCAGCCGGTGTTTGTGAAACCCGAGCCGCTATAAACCACAAGACTCTTTGTTATCAACCACAACAAAATGGCCGCCACAGATGATACATCCGCGGAGGCGCAGGGTTTGGTTCAATGATCGGAGGTTGTGTTTGTTTGGTGGGTCACGTCAAGGGTAGATTATTATTATTATGATAATTACAAGGGTACAACTTGTGTAAAGTATCCCCATTCCATAATAATATCATTATTATTATTATTCTCATTATTTGTTTTGCTTGTAGAAACTGTGTGCTTAACGTAGCACTTGGTTGTAGAATTGTTCCCGGTGGTAATATTATATATCAAAGAAAACTTGCAAATCATATCAGCCAATTGGCAATGTATCCTACTCTTCATCTTCTGGTATGCTAACCTTGGTTTTGATGTAGTCTCATGACAACATGTGATGTTTCCCTCCTGTTTGTCTACATACCATGTAAACTATAATATTGCGGTATGGGTAAATGCGGAACGGCCCCCGGTTGGTCTTTACAAGGTACGGGGAGTACCGGAAAGCTTTAGGTGTACTCTACGCTATGCCTCAAGACAAGGTGGTTTTCGTTCCTATTTATACGTGTACACTATTTATGGTAGACCCTGCCTGCATCGACTAGTTTTCGTACAATAACATAGTCATGTGATCTCCCCATATTCATAAACCAGATTTTGTCAAGCGTTCGGCAGCACTTAACTAAACTCATCGGCAGCAGAAATGGTATTTATTCCTTAACACAGAGTGCAACAGTAAGGTTACTAATTTCAAGAGAGTGAAAGGGGCTTCTGGTTATGTATCTTTTGAAAATAAGTCTGATGTTTTTATATTATTTGTTTTATTAATCCAATTTCTCCTGCTTGAGAATAGATAACTGAATTAGCCTGTGTTGAGATTGTTAAACGATAGAGATGACTAAGGGTGGAATCCAGAAGGCCGTGTTCTCAAGTAATCCTGTATAGTGTAAACGTAGATATTTTTGCGGGTATAAATTTTCGCGAATTTTGAAAAAAAAAACAATTTCGTATGTATTTAAATTTGCGGAATTTCAGATATTTGGCTCTTTCAGTTGATACTGTATAAATATTCGGGCTGTACATATTTTCACATATTTTCATTTCCGCGAAATCGGCGAAAATATGTACAGCGCGAAATGAAATAGGTTTACAGTATGCGCATCGTGCTATGTACGCTGTAGTGAAATAGCACCGGCCCCCTGTTTATACATACTACACGGGTTATTTCCATGTGCCATGAAATGCCATATTGTATACATGTCGCTGTGGTTCTAGCAGTCTGTCCATGTTGTATCTTACCTTATTCAGAACAAACAGGATTTACTGTTACATATTGAGAGTACATTACATAGACTATTATAGCACAGGCAGTAAGACTTGGTAGAGATTAACTTGACTTGATCTGGAGGAGGGGGAGGAGTTAAAGGAAGAGCCTAAAGGCAGAGATTCAAAGAACAGCGATTCACTTGAGACTCGGCTGAAGATAGCAGTCGTAGTTGAGATTTCTAAGGCTGTTCTTCCTACGTACGTAATAAAAGGTTTCTCCTCAAAGGGAGAATTGTAAACAGACTTGAAACACAGAACTATGTGATCATGTGACCGAGTTCAAGACGAGGCTGTGTGATGCGGCCTCTCCCTGACTACGCCAAAGGACGAGGACGAGGAGAAGTTGCGGCTGACAACGTTTGCATCTTTACCATGGTGGAAGCTTCTCACTGGGTGGGAGCAATACCTTATAAATCAAGGACACATTATTGTTATTATCATTAACATTTTATCCACTTGCCCAGTCTAATAAATCTCTAGTTTTTTAATCATCTGGGCACTGTTGTGCACTGTTGTTATAGCTTGCTGAGCTAAGTCTAGTAAAACTGTTGTCAGGCTGCATTACGATGATGTCGCGTTGTCGTGCAGAGCATCAGGAAGAGACATATTGTGCGGGTTGTGTTGTTTTATCTTAATCAGGATTCAGGAATATAATGTACACTGCATGCACCATCAGATTTAAGCAACTTTAAGCAAGAATTAAAGTTGATCAATAGCCTTTTTTCAGCAACTTTAAGCAACTTTGATTCAGATAAAGCTCTGAGATTTGCTTAAAGTTCCTTAACTGGGAAGGTTCATGCTGTGGTATATGGTTGTCTACGCATGGCGACTGAACAGACGCTTCTGCAGATATTCACACATCTATTGTAAATGTACTTCTATTTTCTCATCTCCTTACAAAGACAATGCACTCTTACATAATAAATATGTATGATAAACCCATGGACAGGTAACACTTGTAGAGTACAGAGTAACAATGGCTTGGCCACCTGTGCATTTGTACATTTGTTGCTTTAAGGGAGTGGTCATATTTTAACGACAGGGGGGGTTGGTGGATTTGGGGGGGAACCAAAAAATTTGAAGCCCTTGAAGAGGGGGGACCAAAAAAATTTGGACCCCTCTTGAGGGGGGGGGGGACCAAAAAAATTATACCCCTTTTTAGCGAAAAAGCCTGTGCGTTACTATAGCTCAAAGGGGTCGGTCATTTTCAACCTGCCTAGAGGGGGGGACTGAAAAAATGTTGACCCCTCCTGCGGTGGAGACCAAAAACATTTTGACCCGCTCGTGCGGGAAATCCACCGACGCCCCCCTGTTGTTAAACAATGACCATTCCCTAAACATGGAAAGCTGCACAGGTATAGATCATTATCACCATGTCACAAATTGTGTCCTCCCCCAATATTCCCCAGCAGTATTCGAACCGTGGACTTTCTTTGAGATGTTGGGGCGCTTTCAAAGGAAGCAAGTTTCTATTTCTCATGCGCACCTGTAAATTATTGTTGTAAATACCCATCCTTTTCTACGGCCATTCTGCACTCAGACATGATTAACTCTTTAGCCCTTTAAGGATTTCATAATGCATGAATACCGCCCTGGCGAGTTACTCGCCAGAGCTCCATTCAAATATTATGATGACAAAAGTGCATACGACATAAAGCAATATGCTGCCCTTAGAGAGTTAACTAAAAGTTGACTTGTTTGCATGATGCACCAATGCAGCCGCAGCAAGTAGCTCGCTGGGGGTGCATTAGTGCATCATGCCAATGCTTTGTCAACCGCATAGGGTCAGCATGATGCTTGAATGCATCAATGGTGAGTTACTTGTCAGGGCTGCAAACTCCTGGATTATTAGGACCAAGGGCATGAAGCACTAAGGCATGATGCCATCCTTAAAGGGTTAAGATGGTGACTGTTTGATACCATCATGTTAGCGTACAATGATGAAGACTAAATTAGGAATAGCACGAGACAATCGTCTCCAGATGACTTTGATTTGAACATTTGGGCATTAACTTCTTCCTGAAGAGACACCCAGCAAGGCATGTGGAGGCTCTTCTCACCAAGTGGTTTCACAAAGATATGTGCTTAATGAAAATGTGATATGGTAAAATAGCGAACAACACAAAGTTGTGCAATCCTCGTGCTGACATACGGTCAGCGTATAATGGCAAAGTGCCGGTTTAGGTGTCGTAGAATTATTGACAAATTGTAAATTTCCTAATGCTTTGGAGTCTGTAGGCTTGAAGGATGTGCTCTACACGGTGGGAGTGTAGGGCGGTGTTTGACTTTGGCGGTACATTTGTTGTTGATTTCACCACCACCTTTACCAACAGCTGTGGGTGTGCTGTCATACAGCATGTCTGTACTTGTTGTTAGCCTACTTATAAAGGTGTGTCTCAGGTCACCACATATTGACTAGAACAACAGGCTTTGTGCCATTTTTGCAGGAATTCTTACTTTTCTGCTGGAATATCTATAGTAAATTATTTTACTTTCCTACAGAAAATTGAACAAAACTATAAGATACCCTACTTTTTATACACGACTAAGTAGCATCTCTGGATATTAAGCCTACATTATACAATTATTAAAGAAATCTACATATATCAAAATTTCAGAAATTTTAGCATCTACATAAAGGCTACATAATACTTTAATTTGTATTAAAAATAAATTTAAGCAATAAAAGTAGTTAACTTACCCTAGGTAGTTGATGTGTCCTGATACATACCTTTATAAGTTCGGCCTCCTCATGTAGACGGCAGAGTAAGACTGGACCTGCAGGGGCGGCCATCTTGTATAGCGGACTACCCCGCAGTCACCGTTACCTGCCCGTTGTTTACGTATCTTTACCTCAGTTAGCGCAACTCGCGGCCTCATGGCGAGCCGCAGAATAGTCTCTTCCTGCCTCCAGTCAGTAATAGAGTCAGTTAACCAACAATGTGTGCATGGCTGCACTATGATGTCATTACTGGGGATTCCCTCTTTGAGCAGTTTGTAATCTGATGGCTTCCCCCAGTAGAATACACTGGTGGTTAACTGACTGTATTATCCAATGGAGGCAGGGGCAGACTAGCCTCAGAACGGCTACAGTGTACTAGCACTCTCTGTCAGGGAGGTTGGAAAGCACACACAAAATGGCTGCCATGCCATGTCCGGCCAGCGGGCGCCCGTTGGTCGTGACGTTGGTCATGACGCGGCGTGACGTTGGTCGTGACGTGTCATGACGTCATGTTGTGTGGCATGACGTCATGTGACGTGGCTACACGTATACCTCAGTGTGAGACCATGGACAGGACCAATACAGGAGATATTTATTCATGTTCAATAAACACGTTATCCATTACAAACAGTATACACGACGTGTTTCTCCTTTTGTTCTTATCCCTTTAACTTTAAGGACGGCATAATCGTTAATGCATCATGCCCTTTGTCGTCATGATGCTTGAATGCAGCCCTGGCGAGTAACTCGCCAGGGCTGCATTCAAGCATCACACAGACCCTACAGGGCTGAGACACTTCCGTTGGGATGGCATGGTGCACCAAAGTAGCCCTGACGAGTTACTCGCCGGGGCTGCATTGGTGTGTCATGACGTCAAATGTCATCTTTTAGCGTCATCCATCCTTGAAGGGTTAAACCACAGCACAAAGGGTATTTCTTTTTCTTATTATACCAAACGTGTGGGTTAGCCCGCCTTGAATTACACAACATTAACATTAAGTAGATTATAGTCTAGTACCGGTAAAGCATACATAGAATAGTTCTTCAATAAGAAAACAGGGAGTCCAAAATATTGAAGTCTGCCCGGAAGGTACGACTTTTAACCAGATTGCTTTTTTCAATTCCTTTACATGATAATTATCAGTTAATTCATAGTCGAGTATGACTTATAGCGAAGTCTCGGATTTCTCCTTATGGGCGGCCATGTTAGTTCTGTGCTCGCCATTTATCGTGAGACTTAGGCAGTGACCAGCCACTTACACACCATAGCTTCCGGGGAACAGGCTACAATACGAGAGCAGAACCAAGGTCTCATGAGATTGATGGTGTCAGTGTAAACAGAGTGGCCGCGGGAACAAGTCCGCACCAGTTAGAGAGCTATAGTGGCACAATCACCGAGCATATCCCACTCACAATTCTAGTACTTTTCTAATGTACTACTTTAGTATGTGGTTAAGTGCGAGTGGTGAGAATGACCCTTTAATTTTAAAAATAGGAACATAATGTAATTCCTTTCCATCTATTGCAGAACCTTTATTAACCAAAACTAACTGAAATTAAAGGAGGTTTTAATTTATCAATTGCAAGTGGGGGTGGTGAAAGTCTCCCGCTGAGGCATGACAATTCTTTAGGGAGTGATCATTTTTTAAGAACAGGGGGGGTGGTGGTTTTCCGCGCGGAGCACGCGCAATTTTGTACACCCCCCTGGGCTGGCATGGTGTGTGTGAATTACTCTCTAGCCCACAAATGCACGCAATGCCCTCCTGTACATAAATTTATGTAGTACCGTAAAACCTTGCATATAGGCCGCGGCTAGTGCGCAAGTCAGATCACCAGTGCGGCTTATAGGATCAGGACAAAGTCAGGGTGCGGCCTAAACAAGATTTCTGATGAGTACACTTCAATACTAAATTAACCATATCCCTTTTCCCTGTTAGGTTTATAGGATTTGTGAAGGTTGGGGGTGCGGCTAATACGCAAGTTACCGTAAAACCTCGCGTATAAGCTTAACTCGCGTATAGGCCGCACCTCTAAGCCGCACCAGAGATCTGATTATGGTGACTTTAGGTACTATACCATAGTAGCATAAACTCGTGGATAAGCCACACACTGACCATGGGCTGATCTTATAAGCCGCACTGCCGATCTGATTTGCGTACTAGCCGCGGCCAATACGCAAGGTTTTATGGTAGGCTTATATGCGAGGTTTTAAGGTATTTGAACCACAGGCAGACTCCTGTACGTAGGATATTGGCGACAGTCTAGTTTGATCACGAGTCACAGACGAGTGTGCTGAGTCGTGACTAAGCCAATATTCTCGGGTTTAACTGACTTGCTTCAACTGACTTATGCCACACCAGTGGTGATTTTTTTGTCACCTTTTGTATATCTTGTACAGACAGGCAGTTCCTTTTGTTCCCCCAGCCAAGTGTGGTATAAGTATTAGATATAGTAAAAGTGGTCTATGTATACATGTTATGAGCCAAGGACAAGGTAATTGCCCAAGGTGATAGCGCCGACAAAACCGTTTTGGCGCCGACAAAATGGGCCTAATAATGCATTATGCCAATAATCTACAACTTATTAAATTAAGCTGGAATGCATTACACTTTACAGCAACAACGCACTGTATTGGTGGGTATGTTGTGTGTATGATACATACATACATACATACATACATACATACATGCATGCATGCATACATACATGCATACAGACAGACAGACAGACAGACAGACAGACAGACAAACACGCAGACCTACCTACCGACCGATAGACAGAGAGACAGACCGACAGACAGACCGACAGATAGACAGACAGACAGCAGAGACAGAGAGACAGAGCAACCGAGACAGAGACAGAGAATCTTGGTAGTTAAGAAGGCATGGGTTCTCCACCACTTTACCTTTATCCAAGTCACCCTTTCACATGTTTAGGATAGTCGCCTTGATTAGGAGCTATGGAACATCTCTCAGGGAAAGATAGATATCATGAGTAAACATACCAACCTATATATATTTATTATTTCCACAGAATTGGTGTGTGTCTTCAATACATATACATGGTATAGCAATCATTTATACGGATGCCAGAAAATACCAATATGCTTTAAAATATTTACACTACACTGATTGAAACAAGTTGACAGTATTATTATTGTTTTGGCATGTTTTAATTAAGAGAATGTGGAGAAGACTGAGCAAAATCTATTAAATAGATAGTGCTGCCTCCCAATGGCTGAGAACTATTTTATTTTATAGAAAGAGGATTTGATTAAAAACTGTGCAATGATAATAGAAACAACTTCAAACTCAATGAATCATTTGATGATCTGATTTATTACAGATCATTTTTATACCTGTAGCCAATTTGATATAGCTATAGGCAACTCTGTACATGGCTGAATAGAAACAGTTTGACCCATGTAAGCATATATATATATATATATATATATATATATATATATATATATATATATATATATATATATATATATATATATTTATTCACATATGAATATATATATATATTTATATTTATGCGTGTGTATATATTTGTATACATATGTAGTGTTTACCAAATGTCAATGGAACCACATAACACAGCAAGTATGATAATGATTCTTTATTACCTGAGCCTGTCTCAGCTCACACCATCGAAGATTGCCGGATGACTTGAATTACCTATGTCTTCGAATTCTGAGCTGCCGCTTCTGTGCCAGCGCCCAAGTAATGATACTTTTAACTACATGTACTTCAATGTTATATAATGACTTGCTTACTGAAGATATGCCTTCTATGTGATCATGTTTGCAGTCTTTGCGAAAACCTTTTCATCCTGCAGGACATTCGGTCCTGCAAATTGTCAATGTTGCAGGACCGGCTACATTTTTGAAGGACCGGATAGCCACATGTCTGACAGTTTATGTACTTTAATTATATAATGTTTCTGTCCATTGAAAATACATTTTATTTGTAATCATCTATGGCTCAATCAGGATGAATACATCGATTTACACAGTATATTGACAAACATATTTCAGGTTTAGAGACCAACTAAATTATTTTGGTTCAGAAAATCCCAACATGTGACTGGACATTCGGTCCTGCTACACTTGGGAATCTGCTGGACCGGTGGTATTTTAGGGGGACATTGCCACTGTCCTGCATGTTTTCGCAAAGACTGATGTTTGCCCATGAGAAATAAGTATCTGTTGTATTTGTAATGACACAATTGATTATCTCTGAAATATTCTATGTTCGTGCTTTCTTTACTGTAGCATAGATCACTTCTTGTATACTGGTCATGTTGAATGTACTGAGTCTTAGTTTTAAAGTAACATGCATTTGAATCAACTTCTTCACAAAGGTACAATATAGTAGGCACACATACATGATAACATACAGAACAACAACATGTACTCTAGGGGCCTTCCATAAAGTATGTACGCACCAAGGGGGGTGAGGGGGGGGGGGGTGTACAACCGAGATGTGTATCAAGTAACGTGATGTGCGGTACTACACATCAGGGCTTACCATGGAAACGTGATCTGTATCAAAACAACCTGATCTGTATCAAAACAGCATAATCTGTATCAAAATAACGTGATCTGTATCAACGTGATCTGTATCAGGGTATTTTGTAATTCCTCTGACCATATCTGTATCAAAACACGTCCCTTTCTGGGACTAGCATTTTCTAGAAATAGGGGTTCTTTTTTTGTTCAATTTTCTTTTTCTTTTTCACAAATTCGTGAAAAGAGGGTATATTTCAATTTCTGTAATGATGGTGGTGTCAGGTAATAATTGACATAATGAGTATATATTATATAGTATGAATGAATGTTGCTGAAATAAAGAGAGAAATGTGCATGCTAGGTGCCGTGACCCCCAAAATGTAAAATAAGGTGTAGGAGTAAAGTACAGTTGATACACATCACGTTTTTAATACACATAACGGTTGGAGGTGCCTTAATTCAGGTAGCTCTAACTTACTACACATCACGTTAGTTACTACACATCACGGTTGGGTGGTTACTACACATCACGTTCATTTGATACACACCACGTTTTGCTGGTCAGCCATGATGTGTAGCAACTGTGTAGTTACTACATATCGCTTCTTTGATACACATCACGGTTGTACAGCGGGTCTATTTTCTGGAAAATTTTGCATACATAAACCCTTTGTTTTTATGCGTACAAGAACTTTAGGGGGGTGAGGGGTCTATTTTTTTTAGAAGATTTGCGTACATACTTTATGGAAGGCCCCTCTTGAATCTAACTAACAGTCATTCATTTAGTACTATCTAATGGTATCTGCTGAAAAGGTTTGGGTAGTTTTCATTTAGAAAGCGGTAACTATTTACAACATACATGTTTTAGAAACAGATCACAATAGTCCATTGCATAAAGTCTCCTCTATAACATATGGATAGATACATGTACTGTGACAGACCCTATAAAAGTTTCTAACAAAGTGCAATGTTATCACATGACCCTATAATAACGATGAATGACTGCCCCTTATAACTATACAAACATTAAGTGGTGCAGCACTGATATGGAAACACAGCATTGCTTTGAGCAACACATAATAATATACAAAGATAAACTGATAAGCGTAATATTTACCATAAAAAATGATTGCCTGACAGGGTATTATATAACAACAATTAGGCCAGGACCATCTCCAGAGAATACATCCTGAGGGGTGACCTGTATTTCATCTCTGGCCAAACCTAAAGATGATAGGAGGTCTTCTTTGAATTTCCTGCTCTCCCATCCACACCACACAGTAAGTATCTACAGACCCAAACACAGTTCCAAAGAAAAAGTTCAATTTCTACTACATTATCCTGGCAGATTATGAGATATAAGTCTATAACCTTCAGAATTACTTGATTCATAATACTGAAATCTATACATAGAGTTGATGGAATGAATTTCATCTATATACATGTGTCCACAGTCCTTTGGCAGAGATGAAGTAGAGCCAGTAGTAGTGTATGATCGTGAGGCTGAGAGAGTTAATACTCCTGGTGCGTGCCTTTACTTCTTGTCTCCTGATGGTCACTGTCCATCCCCAGTGGCGCCACCTGGGTGTCACAGAGGAGACCATGCACTCTGAGACGGAGGGTGGTGGAGGAAGTACATCTCTGAGAGGTTCAAGTCTGTGGTACATGCCTCACTCTCCTAGCACAGTCCTGGTTTGGCTCACCAGTCTCTAACTGTCCACGGCTACCGGGGTAGTGTCCCTGCAAATATAACTGAAAAGAATTCTTACACTCTTGTAACTGTTGTAAAGTCCAATTTCCAGCAGCAATTCTGAAGTTCAATTTGTCACGGAATATCTATATGGCATAGTCTAATTAATATATGCCCAAAGTATCCAAACTCAAAATGTGAGTAGCTATATATTTTGAATCTAGGATCTTTCAGGTTAAATGTGAGATTTAGAATTAAAGGTATCATACGATGCACAATTTATCCAGCCCTTTATCGCTGTAATACCATCTATTGTTTTACATTTAAAAAAATCTACCTCTATTGTTTCCATGAATGACAGTCGTGCATGTAATGCTCTTGTTTGCTTCTAAATGTATTTATTAATCATTTGTATCCCCCACACATATTAGGTTTGTTCTGAACTTGGAAACACTTACCTGTCTATAGTTGTGGCAAATGCTAAAGAGTTGTTTCTTTTGATTATTTCTAAACCTACAAACATACAATTTCCATACAATGACAATCCTACACCCAATACTAGTAGTTAAATTTGGGTAGCTGCCTAAGTCATTTAATAACTATTAAAGGGAGGCATTGTGTTTCAACTGGGTATGTAATCTTTCACCATGATGTCTTAATGCAGCCTCTAGTGCAAACCGAAAGGAACACAGCCTTGGGGACAAACATAGCATATTAAAGCAGTAGGCAGCCCTTCATTACGGATGAATAAAACCTGACGTTACATGAACAGCATAGTATTTACTTTCCTTATTTATCATTGCTACCCCCACCCTTGATGGGGGACTTACTATAGAAAGGCAATAAATTAATATGATCATGTTTCAGTCCAATTGTTGGAAATACTTTAATTGACCTCAATATCTCAATCTAATAAACATATGTCCTAATAAAACAAAAGGAATGATATATGCTAAATTATATCAATGCATACAAACCAATATACCATCCCGATATCAATATATCAAGATATGAACTCTCTGCCATTATCTGAGCCTTAACTACTTCCAATACTATTATAATCTAAATGTTGATGCAACATTATACGTTGGTGATTAGCATTATTTCAAAGATCCCTCTACACTTGCGCTTATGCAAGACAAGCGCTCTTTTGGAACCCGGTACTATATCAAATCGAACAGGTGGGCTGCTCCTCAACAGCAGATATATGACAAAGGTTTCCCCTGCTGAGAGGTATATATACTACAACATACATGTATATACAATACAGATATGCCAACTGCGTCTGATATATTGTGATAAACCCCTCACGCACTTATCAGGCACATATGTACTTATATGTATTGGATACATATAGATCCATCCTGGGGCAGCCCTGTACGGTACACCAACACTGTATAGGATATCATATACAACTGTTGGAGATTTATACCAAATATATAATATACACTGTACACATACAAAATACAAACAACCTATATTGAACATTGCGCTGTGAAGCTTTTAGAAGTTCATACACATAATCTTTTTGACATATATTCAATCTGTTTTTGCTCATAGATACAACAGATTATCACACAGAATAAAATTCTGTGGAGAAAATTGCAGACCCTGTCCTTGTGAATGAGATAGACTTTGAACATTTACTAATTTGGAATATCCACTTGTACATTGTAGTATAGGTGGTTCCCCTTGTAACCACAAGGGGCCACTACCGTGCCCTTTTTTCACTGCTTTTTCACCATGCTACAACTGGTATTCATTCTGTGTGCCTTTAGTTCCCAATTCCTCCACAGCATGTCAGGTCAGGAGTGTAACCCCCCCCCCCACCTGGGTGAGGCAACCATGCCCTAACATGGATAATGCATGGTAGACTATAATCCGATGCTCCATTCATACTATATGCCTTTAAGCAGTCTTTAAAACATCTTGTGCATTCTTCATCAACCTACTTAACCTATCTGACTACAATGCAATATTAGCAGGTTCTAATGAAGAACTCCCTGTGGTTTTGACAATGCCTATAAACAGTACAAAACCTTACAGTGAGTGATTCACACAACTGATCTTATGATAAGTAATATACCTGAACTTACGACTAAAACATTACAAGTAAGGTAATGTAATCCTACAGATAACTCCAGGAATCTTAGTAGCCTATCCACAATATATCTAAAAGTTCACACAATCTCAGACAATAAATACATCCATGCAATCCACATACACTAGATAATGATACAACTAACCATTCCAGTATTTACAACTCTCAGTGGACACACAATTCACTGCTTGGAGAACTAAAAATGATAAATATAATACAAACAACCTAATCTAGTACTTTCCAATGTTTTGGATGCAATTGACCTTTTGTCAATGCATTAGCAGTATTTGATTAGGCACTGCTGTGGAGTCCACCACTGTCCTTACAAATCTAATCTACTATACACTATTTGCATTTTGTTTGCAGCCTTATACATGTTCTATTTTAATGGTGATATATTCTTATTGTCTGCAGTGATTTCAATGAACAGCTCCCTCTGTTTATATTGTTTGTCGATATGAGTTTTCCAACTCAATACGGAACAAAATGTACAATACATAGACAAAGGTTCACGAGTTTTGGTCTTTTGAAGGGTTATTTCACGAGTTGAATGTCAGGCCGTATTTCACAAGGCCGTAGGCCGAGTGAAATGCGGCCTGACATTCAACAAGTGAAATAACCCTTCAAAAGACCTAAACAAGTGTACCTTTGTGTTTATTTTTTCACATTTTTCGATTCAAATTAAGTTATTATAGAGGAAGATGTCCTAAATTAGCTGAAATAGCATTTTTCTGCGCAGTTCAAATGTAAACAAATCGCCGCTTTGATGACGTCACAGGGCCGTGAAATACGGCCATGGGTTATTTCACGGGGGGTGTTAAATACGGCACTCCTTGGTTAAATCAATGAAGCTGTTGTATTTGATTAAAAATAAATCACAACTGTCAAACCTTAGTTGGACAGGCTGGTAGAAATTGACTGCGCAGAGAGAGGAAACCAAGACACAGGGGGAGTCCAGGCTATAAAAAGAGAGCCAGACCTCCCCTTGGCTCCCTTCTCACACTATCTGGCTCCCCCTACTAATGCCCCTGACCAGTTTTCAATTAACTCAAACAGAGTTCAGGTCAGCTGAGTTGAGGAAAGGCTTGCCCGCACTCCCTAAGAGAGTCATGGCAGTAAGGTGCACAAGACTGTGGTCTGAAGTCATAAAATGGAGTCATTTTGGAAGCAAAACATGTTTTAGGGGAGTCACATGACTCCCTTTTAGGGGAGTCAGATACTCCCTTCATCAATAGAGTCAGAACACAGAGTCATTGCAGAGGCAAGGATGGAGTCCCTTTTTACTCTGTTTATTTTCTCTGTCATGTCAAGCATGTAGATAGTCAGTAGAGTAAGTTCTCCACATCTTGCCTGGATTGCTGTAAAGGTGAGGCAACTAGACAGTTTCAGCTCCGAGCTATCGTCATCTCAGCCTCTGCGTCATCAACAGACCATTCTGTTGGGAATGGTCTCATATGTACACTCAGAGTTTTGCTTCTTAACTTTTGTTTTCTTTGAGCATCAGCCCCCAGCCCCATTTCATGCACAGAAAGAGCCAGATCAATCTCCTGCAAACAAGATTTCAAGCGGAACTAGTGCCATTCCTGAGTGATGACTCATGATCCCCATGAGAACTTTGGAACTTTCTTGTGTCATATTCCCTGGAATTGCAAGTTTTTTGAATGAGTAAAACATTTCTGGAACGTTTCCTGGACATTTTTTTGAACCAGTGAAACTCTAGAAATTCTCGTCATCATAAATCTACTTGTGAGGTTCTTGTTATTTGCACAAGCGAAACTCGGGAAATACACATGACTTTTGAACATCTCACTAGGAAGATTCACTATTCCTGAGAATCTCCCATGTCTATCTTGTGTATAGTGCTTTTCCCAGGAAATACACAAGATACTAACTTGTGTCATTCTTCTGTTTTAAGGGTATATCGCCTGTTCTCCTGGTCTCTTACACTGCTTGACCTGTCAAATACTGGCTGTCTCGTCAAATCCAAAGACTTTCTGTTAAGTTGATGAAAGAAAGGGAATGTGCCTTAGCCTCTGGTAAAAGCCTCAGTTACATTAAAAAAACACTTAGAAAGAGGACTGTTCCTGTTTCCAAAGGTGGCCAGCCAACCTTTGACAAAATAGTCTGTAACTGCACGAGTGTGAAGGTTGCCCAAGACGTCTTGCAGTTACCAGGACAGAAATGCCAACAGCTCTCCCCAAATGGTGACCGATAAAACCATAGAAATATAACAGCTTGCTCTCCCTCCAGTAACTTTCAATTGCCGCAAAACTTCAAATCGCTCTCCTTCAACACCTCGATTTTAGGGCCTTCCGTATTTCACTATGACTTAGGCGTTACATTTATCCCATTTTTCAATATACTAACAGAGGAGAACAATCATTGTTGTTGTATGGGGATTCCTTGAGAGTGCAGGACGGTGTCCCTCCAGATTGCCAATCGGTATTCATCTTTGTCATCGGAATACTAATCTTGTAGGTGTTATTTGTGAGAGTATTTGAGACATTTTAGTCGCCTATATGGATTTGAATTCCACTTGGGACTTGAGACAAGTCTAATACTGTAGTCCTCACCTCACCCACCCACCCTATAGCCAATAGCTAGCCACCCCCTCCCTCGTGCCCTAGAAGGAGGTTCAGGTATGTGGGCAGGTCTGCAGGCCGGTGGTCCTCTATAAAAGGCACCTGGTCAAGCAGTAAAATATTTAAAGGCACAGGTCTTGGTACCCCTCCAGCGGCAGTCAGAGTGGAACTGGGACAGGTACTCATCCCTCTATATAGGGGCGCTGGGGGTTTAACACACCCTGTTAGCTTGTCCTGCCGCCAGCACACTTCGGAACGTTAATCTTCAGTCATTGCAATTTCTTAAGCATGATCGGATGTCATATATATATGACATTAGATATATATATACAGTACAGTACACAAAGTGAAGATTCAAACGCAGTTCACATCACTCTCAGTACCCCTGTTTAGTGCTTGCGTTTCCTGGTATTAAGTTAAGGGTGTCTAGGTTTCATATGAGACCCCATATCTTGCAGACACTGATGCATATACTTAGAACCATGTAAAGTGCAGCAAATACTAGGTTTGGCCCATTATAGTATATTTACATTTATACATTTTTTGAATAGTCTTCCAGCTTAAATCCCAGCATTGCTATGATATGTTCATTGTCAGTGATTGCGAGCGCTTTCAAAAACCTGTGAAAGCGCCACATTGGTCCCACTTCGATGTAGTCCATGAACCGTTGCACCATGACAGCGTCTGTGGCCTCAACCTAATCAAATCAACACAGAGACATGCACACAGTTGTATGAGATAAAATAGTCTGAAATATGAAGCATCATGAAAAGAATTATATACTACAACCTTACAAAGCTCGCACCAAAAATATCATAGTGATATATATTTTAAATGCAAACATTGATAAATTTTAATTCTAAATGTTTACATGCTTTTAATCAATATTAAAACAATGAGTTTATCGAGGCAATGATATATTTTCAATTGCCGGAATTAGGCTTTCAAAAGCTTTCAAAGTGTCAACTTTCTGAGGAGTTGCAGAACCAACTTCAGGACTGCTTCACTTTTACTAGGTCATTGTGTCAAAGTCTTTTTTTTTTCAGAATCCAGAATCCTTAACTACTTAGAGTTACCATATTTCGATTGGGATTAGAACCACATACCTTGAAGCTGTCTATGTCTTGTCTGGAAGCCACATTCAACTTTCTTAGCTCGTCCCACACATTTCCTAACTTGAGGACCTTCTTCAGCTTTGGCAGCTTTTCTATAATGAGCCGTGGGTATACGTCCATCACCAGTTCCAGGCTGCCTGGGTGCCGCTTGTCCCACAGCTCCCAATATCCACCTGTAGCACCACCTGAAGGTAAAAGACATGGTAGGAATAGTTCTGTTTAGTCAGTTACTAGTTGAAAAAGTAACACAATCTGGTTTTTGGCCTCTTGGTATCCCAGTCCAAATGACAAATGGGAATTGACTTTCTGATCATTCTGTAGCCATTTGAATTTGTGCCCATTTGATAGCATTGCTTTGCCCAAAAATTCAGTGATCTGGTGATAAACTTTTCTGAGACATTTGGAGGTGAAATCTTCTTTTACAATTTGCACACGCTATATAATAAATACACTACAAGTGCACAGGTCATGCATGAACACTGGGTGCAGAGTCAGCAGTAATGTGTGTTTGTTTCTTGAAGCTCTTACTCCTCTTATAATTATAAATAATCATAACCCCCTTGCTTTATTTCAAATTTAGTCTGATTAACAGGCCCAACATATGAATGTCGTAGATGACAAAGTTAACTGTCAAGAGTCTTATCGTACATATTGACCTTACCTCCAAACACAGTTGGTGTACCTGGTGTGGTTCCCTTCTTCTGCTTTACTGATAACTGTGAAACACTTGCGGATGCTGCGCAACCTTTAATGATCAGCAGATAAATATGATTTTTAAATCTTAAATGTTGTATGACAAGTAAGTTTATCTAATTTTGCACAGTACAGTTTTCTAAGTCTTACAATTTACACAAGATCTATAGGGACACAACTCGTCACTGTTGATCCTCTCCCGTAGCAATGCATAGGAATGATGGAAATTATGAGATAAATGTCTAAATCATGAAGAAGTCAAAAAGATGTTTTCTGTCATTTTCTGGACAAAATTAGTGAAAATCTACTTTTCTCACAGGTTTTTAAAATTATCATTGACTCTTCAAAATACACAAGAGAAACTTTAAGTTTGGGGGCCCATATAACCGATGGAGTTTAATGGTTGTGAAACATTGAAACCTTAAATTCATTGTCTGATTTTTCATGTTTCATGGTTGATATAAACCATTGTTTTTTCATTTTCCATTTTTAATCCTTAGGAAAGCGACTTTCTGTGAAATTTAAAGATATTGATTAAATGGTAACTTTAAGAAAGGAGAGGAAAAAAGCGAATGGGATGGGATGAATGTGAGGAAATCTGAAAATAGAAACTCTTTTGGAAATTAGAGAGATAAGACGAGGGCTATGGCAAGGTGCAGCTACTAGGCATGTCTGTACTCAGTTAAACAGTGCATTCAGATATTAAAGACCAAATCATAAAATCACTCACCTTCACCATTAAAGTCTTCCACCAGCCTCAGAATCCCTTCTTGACTGTAGCCTCTAAGTACCTTCTTGACATCTCTGGTTAAGCTCTGAGGTAACTGGTGCGCCTGTCCCTCCTGAACCAGCACCCACGCAAACAGGATGAGTCTACCCGGGCTGCGCGGCAGTAGATGTCGGATTAACTCTGCAGCCTTTTTTCCAGAAGTTCTCTCAGTCTGCATGTATAAAGACAATGACAAATGTTTAATGGTAGGTAACAATGTATCTAACACCCTTATTTGATATCAAGTTATCTTACTTCATTACCACGCTAGTTGAACGACTAACCAACTGACAACATAGATCCAGAAATGGAAGGTCCTGTGGTAGTGTTGTATGATTTCATAATGGCTAACAAAAGTATTTCATAGGCAGGCAGGCGGTGACCACTGTGTGAGACTAAGCCGTGAGCCTAGACTGTATCCATCAGTAACCCTTTATTATTGCTTACTATAAATTCTTGTATAAAAGCCTAACTCACCTATGAGCTGCACCCAGGCTCTGGACTGATCCTATAAGCTGCACTTGTGATCTGACTCACATACTAGCCCAGGCTTCTAAGCAAATATTTTCAGTACCTACACTCTTAGAAATATCCCCTAAAATTATGGTGATTTGCTGGCATCAATGAATGCCAAGCTTTCAGGTGCTGGTTTATGTATAGAATTTTACACTGTCTCACCATAAATCACATTACGGTGATAAAGCATTCAAGACTGATTCTCCACAATTTCAGAGGTAATTTTTTACAATGCTGACTAAGGGGAAAACTTGGTGTATTTGATTGGTAGGCATACTTACTTCAATTTCCTGAGTGCCAATCTCAGTGAGTATCTTTAGAGCTCTGATGTGGGCGATGAATGTTCTGCTTCCCGTGAGATCTGTAGCAAATAATGAGTAAAATTGTTGAAAAAACAAATGAGCTGCAAAGGATCATAACCACCATACCCTATTGGCTGACTCGGATAAATTATTGGTCAATATACCCAGAATATAGCACTACAAAGTACTAGGTTGTATTTGATGAAGATAATTTTACCGATAAAGCACCCAAATTGTATTCTCCTGGAACCATTGCCTCTTGTAGATTTTGACCGAGCAGGCAAGTATATTAGCTCATAGTATTATTGCAGAATAGATTAATAATTTCCTTTATTTTTTGGAAAATCTCCAATAAAGTTTATATAAAAATTTAAATTTTAAAATGCTGTGAGCATCATAAATGTGGATATATCATTAAGCGAATGTGTTAACATGTGTACCGTGAATCCTTGTGTATAAGGCTAATTCACATTCTAGCCGCACCCTTATGTTTGATACATTATATAAGCCGCAGAAGGGTTCTGAATGTTTGGTACTGTACTTAACTTAAGAAAACTCTTAGCCATACCCTATATATGCATGTTTGGTATCATAAGAAAGCTGAATCTGACTAGCGTACACGCGTCAGCTTCCACAGGAGGTTATACGGTACTGCAAAAACATTTTGTGATTTGGTTTCACTTTACCTCCAATTCCTTGGGCCCCAATCAGTCTGGGCTGCTCGTACTGAAGCTCATCCTTGATACAACCAGCGGCAGCTACCAGCTTCTCCTTTTCTGCAGCCGAAACTGTAAAACAATATGTTTCCTCTTGTTTTGTTTTCTTTTTAAAAAGTAGCTATTATTTACTAGGGGGGTTGGTGGAAGCTTCATCTCTTGAAATGTGTAAAAATATTTTGGTGCTAAATTTCCCCCTTTGAATCATAATAACGTGCAGCCTTCTTTGCTAAAATTGGGTGACATCTTTTTGCTCCCCTCCCCACTAAAGGGATCTGAATCCCCCCCCCCATCTGGAGGGATCAAATTTTCTTTTAGCCCTTCCCCAAATTCACAACGCCCCCCCCCCATTGTTAAATAATGACCACTCCCTAAAGATGAGAGTGTGCTGAAGCAGACTTCATATACTGATATAGCCTGGGTAGCTGGAAGATGCCCTTTCCTTCCTGCTGGAGTGAAGCATTGTTGTCATTGTATTATCTCGAATTCTCTATATTTGCAGCATTACATATGTAATGAGGTAAAGAGAAACAGGTAATAATATGTAAATGTTGCCTAAACTGTATATATATATGTGAATTGAAATTGAATCTTTTAGCCGATGATGTGGGGGGGGAGCTTAAGTTGCGAATTGATGTTGTTTGATTCTTAGAAAAAGATAAATACAATACATTGGGAGAAACATTGGGAGAAACTTAAAATATTTTGCTAAAACTTACCTTCAAACGCCTTTTGTTCTCCCTGTCCTGTCTGACATTCCAGTGCTGACTGTATGGAGGATGCTGATGTTGAAACCGACCTCTGACTCTCTGCACCTGTAAGCGCCAGACAGTATACAGGTGGAGATGAATGATGAAAAATAATTGAAATTTATTGAATCAGTGTATTTGATCAATTGCAACCTGAACCAGTTTCTTGAGAAGAAAAAGAAAACAAAATGACCATTTCTTTTCATGCAAAATATAAGACAGTGTGTACTAATAAAAGAAGACATGGGGAGTAAAATTTGATATGATATATGTCATATCATAGATAATGCTTTGTGTCAGATAGAATGATTCTTTCGGGGAAAAACCTACTTTGGTAATATTTCATGTTTGAAAAGATTATGGCAAATTCTCCTCCGATTTTGGTGCATTATTGAGGAAAATATTAATTGTCATAGAAACAGATATATAGAAATAAGTGTTTTGTTTAGTTGTACCATAGGGACCAAATAGAAGATTTACCCCATGATTATTTCAATAAAAAAATCTTGGTTTATTTCATTTGATAAATGCAGTTCTGATATATTTTTAGTTTGAAATTTGGATAGACCTTCATGATTCAATTGCTGAAAGCTATCTTTAATCTATCATGTCTCTCGTTTCCAGATACATAAAAATATTGCCTGTCAATTTCTGCCCAGATGCCTTACACAAACCATCATTTCTAATTGGAATATTCACATGCATGATTAATACAAATTTTGAAACCTTATGCCATGCCCTCAAGTCCAAAAACACCTAAAAATAAGCCAGTAAAGGAAGAGTTAAACAGTTGAAGTATGATTTGATTTTTGTCTACTGTCCATTGAAAATATGATTAAGTTTACATTATTTGTATAAGATGCCTTTTGGCTTTCTGACCAAGAAGTATACAGACCCAGTTGATTCGTGAGGCTGGGAGATGTTGGCCTTGGGAAAACAATGGAGAAGTCATTACTCATACATCCAGCTCCCTTGTAGTCAAATGTGATATTTGTGTAGAAGGACACCTGTTCGGCTCTTGTTGTACTTTCTAGGATGAAATTCTGGATGAGTTTCGAGCCCCAGTTGTCGGAGTGTAGAAGGACGTCCCGCCCATCCACAGTGTATTCCACCTAATGAGAGAAAGGTCTTGGTAAATTATATTGGGAAAGTTCCATTACTGATTCAATAGTCCTTCATCAATAGTTTTCACTTGACCATTCCAAAAATAATATTTGATTATATCTACTATTGCATAATGTGTTTTGTTTAAGACAGTTCTTAAGCCATAATCAAGGAAAACCTATAAGTTTATAAATCATTTTCAATATCACCTGTTTGTTTAATGATGTGTTTCCATCCTTATCAAACTTCACAATTTGCCAGGGTAGACCTCCCTTTATCTGTAGTTGGACCTTGATATCTGGAAACACCATCTTCCTTGACCGCTCAGGTAAACGGACATCCTGCCAGTCAATTTCCTCCATGCCCTTGGGATAGCTCTGAACAGGAAAGAAATTGACATGGTCACCACGGACATATTACTGGCAGCTGATAATATAGAAACTGATTCATTAGCTACATTAGCCAACCTGCAGTTTTTTCTTCTACAGGAAGCAATTCAGTAATGTGCATATGGGTTGAGCAGTTGGAAAAAAGTTCACCCCTTTCCGGTGATGTTCAAAGTCCTTGAGAGTGGAGCAGTTGACGTGTGCCATGAGCCGTACTTCAGCGTTACTACCTGATCCCACATTGAAGTGAGACGCAGCAACCGTCAGAAGAACCTTCTTGATTTTGACTGTCTTCCATGCCTTAACAATGAACTTTGTGAAGTGTGGGGTTGTGATGACAAGGGTGTCGTTAATAACTTTGAAACTCATCTTATCATCAGAGGATATATCCTGCAATAAAAGTGAAGGTTATAACATCTACTAAAATGCAGAATGTATCAGAAAATTACCACCAACATCTTCAAGATTTAAAGCACAACCCATATATGTAAACACCACAATGAAGTGTGTATATTCAATGATTGCGACTCAAAAAGTATTTCCTTGGAAATGTTCCCAAATCTATCTTGCTACCAACTCTATTTACTTTTGTATCATATCCTACAAACATTAAAACTTCAGAGTGACACATGAAATCAACACATACCTGGAACCTGTCCCCCACACTATACAAAACCTTGACATCAGAGAACTCAGCCGGAGTGAGGTATAGCGGAACTGTGACAGTTACTGCCTGCTGGAACTTGATGTTTCTGTCCACCAGGCATTCAACGACGGGACCCAGGATGTGCTCTTTGTCCTCCTTAACCCATTCACTATATTCTTCCAGGTTGGTGTGCACTTTTACTGCAGATTAACATTAAGAACTGATGAAAACTGATTCCCAACTTTCATACAATTGTAGTGTCGGCTGAAAAGTTTCTTTGGTTCTACAAGGAATCAAACTGAATTAAAGAAGCATACATATTCTAAATTGTCTATCTCATATTAACTTACCACACACATTAACAGTCTCACCAAGAGGAATGGCACCGTTAGGAACCGATAGGACCACGTCAGATGTTTTGCTTCGCAGAACTCCACCTTCTGCTGTGAACGTTCTTGAGAAACAGTTCGTTGGTTGAGCAGTGGTTGGCCTGAATGGAGGTTTTTCAATAGATATTATATCTCATATGCAATCAATAGTATTCACCTATGATAATAGTAATAGTGTTCTTTACACCTTAGCTTCAGACCCTAACCTATCCACACAAAGGTATCCCCTTGCAATACATTCGTAGTTTCTTTCACAAGCTTACCTAGATTATAATTCACTAATGCCTGCCCATGTTCTTACCTTAAGTCAGCTTGTCTGTGTTCATGTCTTTCTTCAATCTGTGCAATGTTGTCTCTGTCTTCATGGAGTTGCCTCTCATCACTCGGCTGGCCTTCTCTCATTGGTTGCGATTCCCCAGCAGCAGCTTCAATCTCCAGCAGCCTCTTCTTGTAGGAACCTACGTGCTGAGGTTGGATGGAGTTCACCAGGTTACCAGATGAACCAGCGTCGAAACCAACAATCTGCATAATCAGTTTCTGTATGTCCTGGGGGAAGGCTGACAAAAATCCCTTAACCTTCCAAAGTGGGCTTGTTTTGATGTCGTTGATAAGATGTTTTGCAGCCATTGTTACTTCTGCTGAAGGAGCCTGAAGATAATAGAATGGAGTTTTTGTACTATGGAAATATTCCTGAACTCTGGCTGAAATGTGACATTAACCAAGACAATCATTCAGATGCTAGAATTTACTTGTATACATGCATAAAAACCAATGTAAAAAAACAACAACCAGAGTAAAAAAAAAATTCTGCTTACTGTCTTCACTAGTTGCTGCTGATGTCCTCCACTTACAAAACTGAGGAGGTCAACCAGTTCATAGATTGTTGTTACATCTTGCCGGAATATGCTCTCCCACACATCGAGCCCCGTGGTGCCTCCTACATCTACGAACTTGGCAAATGTCAGCCTTTCTGTTGCAGCTGTAAGGTTAAACATAGTGTAAGTAGGGTCCATTGACATTTGATTTTTAAAATGGTCTGATCAGAAATATATAGTTACAAATGGTTCTTTTTAAAAATGGTCCCTTTCATCCAAAGGGTGAAATATTAGATAAGTTGAGTTAACAAACAAATACAGCCTCCAGTCTTACCTTTCTGTTCAAAAAGTACTTTATCTGGAGTGGACCGTGGAGTCATTTGCTTGATGTTCTGGTGGAACCAAGGTGCATGGTCGGACTCCTTCAACATGGGTCCGTGGGTCTCGCATAGCCTCCTCTCATACACTCTCCTGTCACTGGACTCTTCAAGTGTACATATGAAGTTCCATTGCCTACAAAGATCACAGCAAACCCAGACTCCAAATCCATTCCTCCCAGGCAAATACTGTAGTGCCCGAGAAATGGTTGTGAAAATATCATTGAGACTATTGTCTGTAGACTTTTCTCCTTGGTTAAAGGTAACCTCAATTACTTCAATCTTCCTGGAGCTATCTGCAGACAGTTTCCGGATGCTGACGGCTGACTCTGGGCTCTGACTTGGCCTGAATGTGGCAGAATCCCTGTACACAGGACCACACACCTCCCAGTTGTAGCCGACTGACAGACTGGATATCAGGCGGCTGATGAGGCCTGCAGGCAGGAAGCCGATGTTCGGGTACAAGCGGATGATTCTGGCTGAGGGTCTTCTTGCAGCTTCTGGCTGAGGGTCTTCTTGCAGCTTCTCTGTGGGGGGCAGCAAACATGGCACGAGATAGGGAGGGTCTTCTCTTGTGGCATCCTTCAAGTAGTGGCTTGGTGCAGGCATCAACAAAGAAAAGTTCATCATGGTTGTGAGCAGCTTCTTCCTGGTGTCCTCATCTGGCCAAACGCTTTGAAGCAGCTTCTGGTGCAGAACTCCATTGTTGTCAAGGTCAGCCCAGTACGTGGCATTTTCTATGTACTTTTGAGTGTCCTTGTGGGCCTGTGCAATGGTGATCACTTTCTTGAACTCATCGATCAGCCACTGCACATCCCTTACAATAAAGTCTGCCAACTGCCCTTCACCAAAATAAACAACTTCCCCGACTTCATGTAAAAAAGTCAATGCGGCCTTGATATCGGTTTCTGTGATGATGAGGTCTTGATCTGTTGCGATGTTTTTCACGTCTGCCAGTGTGAGGCTCTTCTTCTCTTGCTGCATGATCCCTTCTTTAAGCTTAAACCACGATAATGGTACTTTGTAGTTCCTCATCTTCCCCAGCTTTTGAAGAGTATCCTTCAGCTTCTTGACATCACTAGCGGCGCGTTCCTTGTTAGAAATGGTGACAATATCTTCAATAAGAAATCTGTAGCCTTTATCCTTTAGGAATCTGTTGAGTTCTTCCTGGTACTCCTTGACTTCATCTGCTGAGCTCACCTAGTACAGACAAAATATAACACCTGCAGATTAAATGGATACCTGTATAGCTTACTCTAGAAATTCACTAAAAAACAATCATTAGTTTTATGTAAATCATTATGTTAATGATGTAAATACTTGTATAATGTTAAGAAATATCCAGAAGGGTATGCAGAAGCAGGGTTTAATATTTTTCAAAAAGTAGCAATGTGAGAATCTGTAATACAGACTCCTCTCTTCTTCATGTGTCTCATCATTGATTTTGTTATGAATTCAACTCACATCTTTGTGGGTTAGTGCGATTACAACCTGGGGTTCCCATGCTGTGGATTCAACCCCGGCAGTTCTTCTAGCCAATTCAACATTTGTGAATATGGAGGACAACCAGTATTCCAGGTAATCTGAAAATTCATTTTTGGGATATGAGTATCAGAAAAATATATCACTACATTTACTTATCTCTCAGGGAAGGTAGAGATGATTTATAGTTAGAATAGAAAGGTTTTCTTTCTCTAAAATTATGAGTATGTAGTTAATGCTTGATGTAAATTTAGTCCTGCAGTTTGGTATTCCTTCTGAGAAATCTAACATACCCTGCACTGTCTGGGGACAGCTCTTGTCCAAGATGAGCTGTCCCTCAATGTTCATGCGGTAGGTGGGGACTGCGTCGGTTAGTTTTTGTCTGAGACTGGCCACGACTATGTACAGGGACCGCGCGGTCAGGAAGATCTGATGGGTGTTGTAAAACACCCCCTGTAATTGTACAAGGTAAAACATATGATGATACATGTTACTAACACATGGAAAATAATTAACATACCATAAAACCCCACTTATGAGTCAACCTCACTCATAGGTCGAATTGCAATTTTGAGGGAAAAAAATCAACCTATAGCATAATACTTTTGAAAAAACTCACTTATAGGTCGAATTGGAGTTTGAGAACCTTTTGGGGGGCTGGACCGCACCCCAGACTGCCCTAAAGCACCCTTTGCCTGGCCAATTTGATTATCATTTATGATATTCAGCCCTTATTACAACGACCCCCATGTTGTAAAGAAACAAGCTGGTCTTATTGGGGGAAAAAATCCTCGGAAAAAGGTGTATTTTACATTATTTAGAATAAATATTATTGGCCCCTAAAACCTCACTTATATTGAAGTTGAATTGGACTTTTGAGGTAAAAAATTGACTTATAGCAAAAGGGAATTCCAAATAAAAATCAACTTATAAGCAAGGTTTTAGGGTATATTAAATTGAAAGAATTCCTTTCTAGTGTGGCAGTTTAAAGTCCTATACTGTGTCATAAAAATTGTTAGATGTATGCAATGGCCAGCCCGATGATATCAAAATGAAAAGAATATTTCAGTTCCAAAAATAACATATTTGTATTTGATAGAATCTATTTGTTTGTCCTACCAGTTGACCTATATAGCTATAGAGCTGTGTCTATGAGACAAATATTGCTGACAGTGCTTCAATATGAATTAAAATATTTTGCAAATATTCAAACCACATACCTGACCAGCGTAGTCCCAAAAATACATTTCTTGCGACAAGCCTTTCCGATGTGCTCTTTTCTGTTCCTTTCTTTTCCTTTCCTCTTCTTTGGCGATTTCCTCCATGATCTCTGGGGGAACCGGCGGGACCTGTGGCTGCTCTATTTGGTGTTTGACATCAGCCTTCCTAGGACTAGCTTTCTGACTTGTTCCTGCATTGGCAGCTTCAGAGGGTTTCACTTTTGTTTGTTTGGTGGAAGCAGGGTGTCTGCTTTGTGGTTTAGCACTCCCAGCACTGGCAGGCGCTACCAATGATGCTGATGTTGCTTCTGTTTTTTTAGCAGGTGAGCTGGATCTGGCAAGCTCATCATAAGGGCTTGTAGGGGAAGACGGTTGGCTGATGTTGATAGTCATATCTGCAACAATGATATGATCATATTGATTAGTAGGACTTTAAGATTATCAATCTTTTGATTTGATAGAGTGTATGTAATTACATACGGCATAGTTTCTCTGGAAAGTATTTTGGAGACTCTTGGAACAAAACCAAGGGCTTTCCACTCCAAAGCGGATCCTCTACCACTGAGCCACATTGCTACCTGTTTGATGCATTGCAACTCACATTACTGGAACGGTTCGATGTGCAGCAGTGAAATAGAAATTGTATCCCCTATACACATCCCCCCAGCTTTGATCAACTACATTCCCTTCCACCCATCAGGACTCAACCACAGCCCAGATCTATCAGGTCCAAACACCCAGTGCCCATGACTCTTCAGCACCTAGTTACTGCTCCAGTGCCCATCAGGTGGGAACACCCAGTCCTCTATACCCTTCAGGCCCTGTTCCAAAGGCCCCCTGGTCCTAGAAAACTTTCTCCAACATGGCAAACTTTGCACCGATTCAATTGTGTCTCCACAAACATGAACGGTTTCTGTGAAAAACAGTTTGGACCTGGGCCCTTCTACAACTGAGATATATCCCCGACTGACAGATACATTGTGCCTCATGCTACTGGATCATCAGTTACCTGTGCATCCCCAACTTACTATTATGTATAGTAACATTATTTACCTGTTTCCTCCTCTGGGTCATGCATGGCAGCATTGTCAGATGGTATCTGTAAAATAAAGTTGTTCTCATTATTTACTCTTTATTTTTCTGACGCTCTGGAAATCTGACTCTCTAGTATTTTCTCCTTCCTCCTAAAGTTGATGGATATAAGCTTTTAACATTGGCAAGCTACATTTTTGGTGGATATAACTGAATATAATAGACCTACCTTGGTAGAAGAGGCATGCACAACATGCCTTGCAATCTTTGTTTGGAATGATTCATCTGTAAAATCAGGCATTCAAAATAGGTTATTAGATTTCATATATAATATATATTTCAATGTTATCTAAATTTTGTAAATATCTTTCTATGCTTACAAAATAGTGTGGTAATGTACAACTTCACCGTTAGCCTATTCTTCTCAAAAACTGGGGTCCAGCGGGCCTGTACTCATGTTCGAGAAGTCCTTCATGGACCAATCTTATGATCGGCCGGGAACTCCTTCCCAGGAGCTATTTATCTTGCCTGGAGCTACGTATCTATCTATGGACAGACACGGACTGAGCGACCAACTGTATAAGGTGGCTGCCCAGTGGTTACAGGCTGTTACTGCTGGTTACTCTTAGTAGGACATAACTCTTGGAGTGAGTCTGCCACTACCCAGTGGGCACAACTCTCAATTCAATATTGAATCAACGTTGCATCAACATTGAATCAACATAGTCAACCAGTTTCCAATGTTGATTCAATGCTCTGTGCCCAGTGGGTAAGAGGACCAGTACTAACACAGTACAGAATACATACCCCACTTCTGGACCAGACTAAGATCTTGGTACCAGGCTTCTTAGGCTGTACCAAGATCTTGCCTAGCCAACTCATAATGAATATTACACATATTCAGAATAAGAATTAAGTTATGTTACTAGTACTATTGAAAAAAGCATGTAATATTTACACAGAATATGTTGTTACTTTTCAAATCGATTAAATAAAGAATAAACAGGGAGCCTAAAACAAGGGCACTGTGATCAAAATAGCATTTTTGATTTTGTCTTTAGATTAACTAATCATAAATTGATCTAATGCAATAGTAGGATACTCCTTTTATTGAACCACATTGAGATTTCCTTGATTGGTGGTTTGGTTGTTAAGTATTTCCACCTTTTAATGGGGTATTTTGCGCAATCTCAACGCCTGACCCCAGTGACCCCAATTTCTATATGCACAGGAGAGGGTCCAGTGATCACAGGTAAGGCACATGTGTCCTTGGCCCATCTACCTGTATGAGCAGGGGTCAAGGTCCAATTGGCACATTAGATGTACCAAGATGTTGATACAGGCCACAATTATGTACAAACACTAATCCTGGTACAGATCCAATAGGCAGGGTGTACTATTAATTTAGTACATCCTTAGACCATGGTCCTAGCCCCAACCTGACTTATCCACCCTTTGAACTCCCCTGCCATGTCTTGGTCTTCAGGCTGTGTCTCATGAATTTGGGCCAACGTTTTTATCTATGACCAGGTGCAATGTATGACCAGGTGCAATCTATGACCAGCTTGAAAGAAAACGGTTTATATAGGGCAGATGTAGATAGAAATTGAAATAAAATGAGTGATATAAAGTCTTAAAACACCCATTTTCCACAATTTACATCTTCATCTGCCCTAAGCGTTATTTTTAAGTCGGTCATTGATTGCACCGTATCATAGATTGCCCCCGGTCAAAGATTGCACCCAATCATAGACAAAAACTGTGGCCCAAGTTCATGAGACACAGCCTTCAGGTCCCCCTCCTAGTAATCAGGGTTCCCAGCGTTGCCTTACACCATGTGTATAAACCATCTTTCTAAACACAGTGCAGCTCCTTGCGCATGCCCCATATACACTTTGTGTATCTACCACCATCTCCACCTTGTGTCTCCATGTTGTTTGGCCATGATCAAATAAAGACTACATTCCACAAACAGCTGCCTTTTGTGTATGAACCTGGGTTAATGGTAATATGATCTGGCACCACTTAGTGTAAACTAGAGTTACTACAATACTTGGTTTTTAAAATGATTACCCACCTTGGTGTTTTGCCCAATTAGAGGCTTTGGTAATTTCGATCTTCGCCTCATTTGGATCAGCATTGATTCCTATGGTAGTTTTGTGCTCTTCTTGAAATTTCTTTTCCAAGAGACACCCCACAAGATTCGACTTCCCCACTGCATAGCTCCCCACCACCATCACGCGGGCCTGGCACACGGACTCTGTTCCTCGTTTACAGGCCTCGTCATAGGCCTGTCTGTATGCAGGCTCTAAGGCCTGGATCTCCCAGGGACGCTCTGAAAGCATTGATGAGAACAAGGATTCTAGAAGCAAACAAACTAGAAAATGTTTATGTCATACAGAAGTGGTACAGTCACAGAATGGGCAGTGATTTAGATGTAGCTTACATTGATTAGCTCATAGTAGTTAGATTGACTGAATTACCAGTGCATGCACATTTACAATAACATACCTGATTGAGGTGGACTGGCATGCAGGGCACTAGACTGGGGGGTCCTGCTGGACCGTTCTTGTTGTAAGTGTGAAAGGTTGAACTTGTCTATGAGGGAGCGAACACTGTAGATATTCAAAACATATTCAATTATTTTCATAACAAATTGTAAATAAATGGTTATTGAAGGAGAATATCTTACATCAAGCTTCATGAAATTGCACCACCAACATTCAGTCATGGCACACCAGAGGGGGCATTTAGCTAAGAAGATGCAAGTATATACATATTTGTCCTGCCTGCTTGATGAAAAGCCTTTGATTATGTGAAAATACAAAATAAAATTCTAGAAATATAAAGTTGTTCCACTTATCTCACCTGCTGTGTCCTGAGTGTGGTTTGTGTGTCTCAGGACCCTGTCGGGGATCCCTTTCTAGAGTTGCTGCCTTGTCTGAAGGTTGTGTCTGGCTGCCCTGCAGGCTCAGTTCCCAGGATGGTTTAGCAGTAATCCTGAATAATCAATGAACCTCTGTACAGTGTATGGTTCACCTTTCTTGTTCAAGAACACACACCCACCTCTCCAGAGAGAGAGCTCACAAAAGTCCTATACAGCAGAAATATCTCATCATTCAATCATTCAATAACAAGATAGAAAATGGGATCGGGGTGATAGTGTAATACTGGTTTGATTGAGCCACCTGAGCATTACTAACTTACCCAGACACTATACTCTTTACTTACCTGGTAATTTGTGATTGCCCATAGTGCTTGACCTCAAGGTTCATGGTTTTTCCAAGAAGCCTAAAAGATAAACATTTTGAAATATTAACTCATGATTAAAATTATTCATTCTTATAAATGTTTAGGCCACTTGAAAAAAAAAGTTGTTTCTCATCACCGCGCGCATCATAAAAATCGTGATTTGGGGAAATTTATTTTAATTTTTTCCATTTTTGATGAAAAATATATTAAAAGTGGAGAAAATATTGGCAAATTTGGTATCAAATTAAAGCTTATGATGTCTGTAATGCAGTCACCTGGGAATAACTGGGAAACACATTTTGCAGATCAATAAACATCGAATTACTAAAATGTAAAAATTGATCGCGAAAAGTCTCCATTTTCCTGTATATTTAGGCCTCAAGTAAAAAAAAAGAAAATTAGATATAAGACACCCTCATAACATTTTTCATTCCTTGGTGATGAGAAACAATTTTTTTTTTGAGTGGCCTTATATACTCTAGAATGTGCACATTACAGCTCCTGCGTAAGTCGGTCCTTGTTCTTTCCACTGATGTGAATTATGCGATTTTCACTTTTCTTTTATTCCTACATGTATGATATTAAGGTGATTTAAATGGCTGGTGATAATTGAGCTAAATTATCAAAAAGAACGAAAATGATAATAATACATACTTAGACTCCTGCACATTGTCCAACTTCATAAGTTCTTGTAGCCCCCATCTCAACTTCAGATCTGTGACATCTGTACCTCTGAAAGATGTAAACAAACAACATGAGACAAGTTCCTGCAGCACCCACCCCAACTTGTCATCTGTTACATCTGTTAGATGTAAATAAACAACATGAGACAAGTTCCCGCAGCACCCACCTCAACTTGTCATCTGTTACATCTGTTAGATGTAAATAAACAATATGAGACAAGTTCCTGCAGCACCCACCCCACCTTGTCATCTGTTCCATCTGTTAGATGTAAATAAACAATATGAGACAAGTTCCTGCAGCACCCACCCCACCTTGTCATCTGTTACATCTGTTAGATGTAAATAAACAACATGAGACAAGCACCGCCTCAACTTGTCATCTGTTACATCTGTTAGATGTAAATAAACAACATGAGACAAGTTCCTGCAGCACCCACCCCAACTTGTCATCTGTTACATCTGTTAGATGTAAATAAACAACATGAGACAAGTTCCTGCAGCACCCACCCAAACTTCAGATCTTTGACATGTGTACCTCTGTAAGATGTAAATAGACAACATGAGACAAGCACCCACCCAACTTGTCATCTGTTACATCTGTTAGATGTAAATAAACAACATGAGACAAGTTCCTGCAGCACCCACCCCAACTTGTCATCTGTTACATCTGTTAGATGTAAATAAACAACATGAGACAAGTTCCTACAGCACCCCCTCAACTTGTCATCTGTGACATCTGTTAGATGTAAATAAACAACATGAGACAAGTTCCTACAGCACCCCCTCAACTTGTCATCCGTTGAATCTGATGTGAATCTATATACAGCATGATAATTATTTTATATCAATATCTCTGACAGATCTACTGATACATAAAGGTCGTGTAAAAGGTTTATTTCACAAGAATGTCATTGGAATGGTATGGCAAGGAGGTAATCACCCTGCCAAGCATCCCACACATCATTAAGGTTATATTATGTCAAAGACATTTTCCTACTCCCTCCTATTTATTCTCCTGTATTTTAAAGTGATATAATGGTTGGCTTACTCTAACTTCTTAATAGTGCTATTCTTCTCCAGGAACTTGCCAAGCTCTGTCATGACTGCATCGCTTACTGCATTTTCAATACTCCTGAAAATATAATTGAGAAACGTATAAAAGATATGCAAGCATTAACTGTATCTATCGTTAATACCATTATGAAAGTTTGTAGTTCATAGTTAAATATTTTGTTGTTGCTTTTCATGTACCAGAATATTTTAACTGCACATACTAAAGAACGTGACAGGTTTATACAAATGATGATATGAGATATATCACTGATGTCCATGATTATGGAAAAAAATAACTATGGAAGCAACCGTCTTACATCCTTACATAATCCACATGACTATATTATAGTTATTTTGACATATCTGACTTACAGATGTATCAGACTCCTGTTCCTGACCAGACCGTGTAGTAGAGACAATACTCCTCTATCTGTCAGCTTGGACCAGGAAACACTGAAATATGAAACGATTATATAATCAAGACATACTACACAAGTACGGGGTAATGCAAATTGAAGCCATACATATACCACGCATGTGTAAATTGTTAAGACTGTTATAGACCCCTTGGCACCCACCTGAATAACACATTTAATTAGTAATAATCTTACTTTAGCGTGTTCAAAGTGTTGTTCTCCTTCAGGAAGCTGCAGAAGTCGTTAACCACAGCGTCAGTTAAAGTACTTGCATAGAAGCTGAAAATAAATAATTACCGGCAAAGTTGCCTTTTAACAATATACGATGAATAGTAAATGAAAAAACTACATGCCTTAACTTGAAGTATTTAGAAAATGAAATGGTTACAACGGTCACGCAAATAGCACTGTTGTTTTACAAGGTTGAGGTTACATAAGGTGAAACCTGAATTTAAAAATAACACAGACTAATTTAGGGTTACTTCATTAATGTCTTATATAATTGTTGCCCTTCGAATTCTTCTTTGACAAAGGTTTTTAATACCAAAGCTGCTCTTTACTACAATAACCCCATAAATGGTTATCTATGCATTGATAGATCTCTGTAGAGCCTACTTCTTCTACACAGTAGATTATGTTACATTTAAAATTCGATAATTACAAATGAATTTTAATGAAAGCTAAATGAACATTAAAAGCCTGGGGGGCCATTAAAGCCTGGCGAGTAGGAGTCTAAAAATCTTTCTTGACCACTAGAGCAGGACCCATAATACAGCCTATTCTGTGTCCTCCAGATTGAAGAGCGCCATAGGGCAATATCACACTTAACCACATTGCAGACTAGAACAGTACTAGAAATGTGAATGGGACACACTCTGTGATCATGCCTCTCTAATATTTAGTTGCCGTTTTTGTAGATATACAGTAGAATCTGCTGTAAGTTGCTGTAGATACTGTGAAACTACAGTAGATTTTGCAGTATACCTATACTTACTTTTCGCAGTGTTGATTATGTTGAGAGAATTGTATAATCACTTACTTGATGTAGTGTAGTGTGTTATTGTCACGTAGAGCGTCCAGCAGACTCACCAGACCTCTGTCGGTGAAGGTGGTATACGCAAAGCTGGAGATTGTAAAGTAAGGGGGCAGAACTGTCAGATCAGGGAGGCTGTACTAATGTCTGTGTGACTCAGTTACCAGGAAGGCGTTTCACTGTATGTTACTGTATGTTGACAAAATACACCAAAAGAAGTTTTTTTTTGTTTCAGTTGACCCTCCACATACCATCCGTATCTTTTATATAAAAAACATGTAACATATTGCATCCAACATACGGCCCTCCAAACATACGGACATGGTCACCTTTCTCAAGTATAAAAATGTGCAAAAAAACAGTCTACATTCTGGGAAACCCCCAGGGAATTCCCTCTGTGATGTCATAATATTTACACACATACAGAGCTGGGCTGGGGAGAGTATTAATAGGGTCTGTATGTTTGGGAATGTCAGGAAAGAGACAGGAGAGGTCAGGCAAGAGACAGGAGAGGTAAGGGAATAAACAGGAGAGGTTGGACAAGAGACAGGGGAGTTCGGGGATGAGACAGGAGAGGTCGGGAAATACACTCAGGGCAAGCCTGAATAGAACTCAACTCCAGTGGGCACAAAATACATTGAATCAACATTACATCGACATTAGAACAACAATTTATCAATGTTGACTAAATGTTAAGTGCCCACTGGGACAGTCCCCACCGCAAGGTAATACAAATGCTATACCAATGGGCCATAAGCCAGCAGTTCAGGTAGTACCACACAGGAGAAATCCTCAATGTGTTACATGTACACACATATGGACTCCTCACGGCCCCTACCATGTCCTCACGTCCACTATCATTTCCTCACGTCCACTACCAAGTCCTCACATCCACTACCAAGTCCTCACGTCCACTACCATCTCCTCACCACCATTACAATCCGAAGTGATGTGACACATACGGAGCAAAAATAATACATACAGCACACAAAAGAGACATACGGCCCTAATAAACAGGGTATATGTCATGTTTTCAACATAAAACCATCCCCCCTACCCCTCGATATATTTGGATCGAAATACGCCAAAGATACGGATCTTTCTTGCTCCGTATGTTGAACAGAAACGCAATTATGGCCGTATGTACATACGGCTGGCCGTATGTGAATACCACAAGTCCTGCAGTCGGCTGTTACTCCGCAGGAACTGACAAATAGCGTCCCCTGCAGCATCAGTGAATACTGAGTCGTTGAAACTGAAATAATCAAGAGTGTACAATTTTTTCCCAACACCTTAAACTCTACAACCATGGGTCCAGGTAGAATTTGGAAATTATAATCTTTAATTTCTAAAATTTCTAAACTGCCCTGTAGTTTATGAAAAAAATAACACGGGAGAACTATCAATTGCAAGAATGTACATGTGGATAATTGTATTCTTTTCCCATTGAAACTGTTTGTAATAAGTTACATCACTGTGACATGGAGAAACCCATACATGGCAAAATGATTATTGGATTGGGCAATCTATATGCGGAACTCTATTTCTGCAATCTTTAGCAAAAGAATGGACCGATCACCCCCTGAATAATAGCAATGTAAATCACCAATATTTTTCATTTCATTTGAACATTTCAGGCTGACAATTTATTAGTTTTACACACAGTGATGTGATTGCAATAGATTATGACTTTATCTTGGTTGATAACGCAATGACCAGGTAGACAATAAAGACACTGAGTGGGTCATTGGTGACGATATTTCATGGTTAAAATGCCACCTCCAGTGCAGCACATGACCATTTTTTCTAGATATTTTAAACTTTTATATTTTTATTACTGATGAGGTATTCAAGTACTAATGAATATCAATGATAACAATATCTCCTGAAATTCTGTATGTTGATAATGCGTCTGTGCAACATAATTTAGATATGACAGCAAAAGCTATAACACTTGGTTTTGAAACCTCTGGTTGTGGTGACAGCGAAATGGAACATTTATGTTTTGAGCCAGATTCAAATTAGTTTGCTCACCAGTCAGATGGATCACATATGGCAATTATGTCAATAAACAAAGCACCAACGCTTGGTTTAACAATGTTTAATAAGGTTGCTACTAGAGAGGATAGAGTTTGTAATTGATGGAATGATGGCATTGTTTTGGGTAGAACTGTGAGTATCATGTGTATATTTTAACTACGAGGACAACAGTGTCACACAAATCATGATTGTAAGGGATAGATCTCAGTCTAAGATTTCTACATGGAATAGATGACCCAAGTTAGCTGATGGTAAATTCCCTGTAGATAATAGGGTAATGGCATTAATCTGCCTTACAACAGAGGATTGCAATGGTTTTTTTGGTACTGTGCTTGAAAGGTCAAGTTTAGGGCCCACACAGACTCCTGCAAATCCAACTTTATTGTTGGTCAATTTAAAGAACTATGCTCTAAATTAATTTATACCATATTGACTACTTTAGCCAACCATTTGTAAACAATGGCATAAGCAGCTAGTTTTTCTCATGTCTCTTGGTAGCAGTCAAGAGTATGACATATTAAGTTACTAATACAATGCTACTTACTCCAGAACTTGTAGTGTAGTGTTGTGTCTGAGGCAGGCACAGAGAGAGTCCAGGCTCTCCTCCCTCCATGTGCTGTTGCTGAGGCTGATAAAGAACACAGGGTCACATGTTACTTTATATTGACATATATGACGGTGAAGCGTAGCAGTAGAATACGTGTAGACAAAGATAGTGTATAACTACAATAATTTGTAAAGGACCATGAATGAAGGTGATAAGTTCTCTGGGTCAGTTCTTACAATATTCCTGTCTTATGCTACATTCAACCCATCTGTCTTACTAATCAGACCCATGTTCGGCCCTAAAAGGTTGCTGATATAAATGAGCATATTAAATCAGCAGTTGGGAAAATAAAAGGCATTCAACCAGCACAAAATCATTGATCCCCTTACCCTACTCCATCTACAACACCTCCTTGAATTGCACCAGTTTATTTCTGCACAGCAACTATATTGCTGTCTGAACTATGCTTTTTCTAGTCAGCAGGTTGCCCCTTCCTTTTTACATTCACCTTACTACATTCAGCTCCCAGGCACTATTTACTATTATTCTCATTACTTTATTAACTCTTGTGATGTCATTGCTGTGTCCCAGAAGCATTTAATCAGGCCCAGCAAAGTCTCGCTCCCAGGGCATGGCACCTACGTGGCCACGCTCACCACAGAGGACACCTTGGGTGTGTGACTAGCAGCACCCTTAAATATCACTGCCACATAGAACTAACTCTAGACATGTTATATAAAGCTTGAAATTTATCTATATTATAGTCACCTACCCAGTTGGCACAGAACATTGAATCAACATTGATAATTGGTTGACAGTGTTGATTCAATGTTGAACCAACGTTGATTCAATGTTTAACTGAATTGTGTGCCCACTGGGTAGGATCCTTAAAAAGACATACAACGAAAGGAAACTCTCTAATCTATACAGATACAAAAAATTTTCATGGACTTAAACCAATCAAAGACTATAAAGTCCCTTTAATTGAGTAGAGTAATAGAAATTTAAGGAGAAATAGAACTACATCTCAATTAGGATTTGTGTATTAAGTATTAGAAATAATCTACTCATATGAACTGCTAGACACACACCACCTCTAGTTGAATCCAAAAGATATCAGGACTCCTAACTAGGGTAAATATGGAATTTAATGATGCACACACCTAGATATCCACTGGTCAGGTTATGGCCTATTGCTCAGTCAGTGCACTAGTGACAAAGCTTCCCCAGTCACCTGCTAATGGTAACCCCCCTTCCTCCTTGTCCACCTACCACCATCTCCCACTAACTGGCAACCAGGTGCAAGCTGATGGTAACTAAGGAGCCATATGTGACACATAGGTTTGATAAGAATGGCACTACCCAGGTAGTATTAAACTCAATATTGACTAAAGCATATACTTCGACATCTTGGGATCACATTTAGTCTAAGTTGGTCATACCCTGGTTAATTGCATATGAAGATCAGGAATGCCAATATCTAGCTGTAGTCGGGGGGTTGGGGCAGCCCCACACACACTGCACCCCCACAACACCAAACATTACACACACTAACACACCACAGGTCTACACAGGGAAGGAAGTGCTTGGGGTGGTGGTGGCTGGGGGTGGGATATAACAGACCCTGGGAATGAGGGCAGACTTTTCAATCCAGGTTGTACTCCGTTGTCTGATATAGTCTGAGTGAAATATATGTAACTTGTAATCTTGTAACTATTAATAATCAAAGCACTGGTATGTTGTCTTATTGAAAGAAACTGATGGAGCACTGATTGACTAGAGCTCTCTGTTGTAGATGTTATGTCTAACAGACAACTTGGGACTAAATGTCCAGTTGGTGGTGGTTGGGTGCATGCAGATCACTCCTGCTAACGCGTAGATAGTAGGATAGTCTTAATGTAAGCACACTCATCACAAACATAGATTTAAATAGTTATCTTACATTGGTGGAAAAAATGCAATTAATGTGAAACATAGTATAGGCCGACTGTTGCAGTTCTGTTACATAACTATAGTCTGTTCACACTCTGTGTGCTAATTAGGATGAATAAGGTAATTCTGTTACATATCTGTCTAACATTAATTGACTGTGTTGATTGCAGAGTAGAGATATTCTTGATATGATAATAATACACTATGTTAATATACAAAAAAATATCAAGTGAGAATTTTAAAAAAGGACCATGATCCAGATATCCTAGTATCATAATACTGTATGTACTTACTTCAGGTACCTCAGCCTGCGGTTGGTGCTGAGGGCCTCCAGCAGCTGCAGCATCTGGTCAGGGCTGAATGCAGCCTCACGCAGCCTGTGTGTGTAGAGACATGCATACAGACTGTAGTCTATGTTACAGCAGGACATGGTCTGTACTCTGACATCTGAACTGGGAGTAAAGTATGAGTCATCTTGTGCAGTATTACTTATCCAAATTTATTTGCATTTATATCAGATATTAAGTGAACCTTTATTATTCTGACTATTGATAACTACCCCACCTACTACTACAGCTGCACTAGGCGCATAAAGGATTAACATGTCTAACCACTATCTAGTGCCTATGCGTGTTGGATACCTTAGAAGGAGTGGTGGCACGACCCTGTGGATGTTCTGGGTTAACCATAGCTCTCACATAGCGCAGGTTAATGGAACAGTAGGACCAAAAAAAGAGAGGTTTGTTTCAGGTCACCTGACCGTGCCTATCAAAATAGGGCTAGCCCAATTTTCCTACTTGCAATTTTTATGAAATTTTTCATATTTTAACACATTTGTTCAGTCAATTTAAGGTTAACATATGAATGGCTAATTCTTTCATTGTAAAAAGAATAACAGCAAATCAAAAGGGTGGTATGGTATATGGGGTTTATGCAATTTTGAGATAATTCCCACATTTTAACACCGTTTTGGTCACATTAACAATATGCAGAGAGTACTTTCATGTTTGAAAAAATCCCAAAAAATGAAAGAAATCCGACCCCTACTGACACTAGACTTTCTTCCTATGCTACCTGAACCTCTTTTTTGGCCTAGGCAGCGACTCCCTGCTCATGCAGCATTGAGTGCTACACCATTTTTAATGGCAGAATCTTTATGGACAGTGTCAGAGGACTTCTCCCTGGGAAAATAACCCCTCCCTACCAGAGATCTCCCAAAATTACCCTAAGAGGTTTGCACTCAAGAAATTACCGTGCCCCCCCCCCCTTGAATGGAAATATCATGCACATTTTTACTGGACTTATTCTTTGGTCTCATACACAAGAAAAAGGTTGCATCATGTGCACAGGTTAAGACTTCTCTATAAATAATAATGTCTGAATTACTTTGCTGGTTGTACATCAAATTGACTCGATGCATTCTCCTACTTGCTTTTAGCCTGAATATTGCAGCCAACTGATAGGTCAAAATAGTGGTATACAACAAGTCTCATATTTCAAACTCACATTCAATCCAGTTTTGCACTCTGAGCAACATCATCAAAATATTCCTATGGTCAGCATGTGGCAATACCATTGTTTAAAAACACTTCACCGTGTATATTATCCATACAATGATGGGGGGGGGGATCCGCATGCCTGATTGAAAAAGTCATCTATATAGCAAACACGATACAATGTCTGCTGCCTAACTGTACATATACGTGTTTGAATGTTCCTCCAGAATTACCCACTATGAAACTGGAGATTTTGATGTTTAGACATGCCGCCATCAGATCTACATTAATAGTGTGCCTAGACTAAAATAGTGTAAAGGCTATGTTACAATTTCTTTTTTTGTAAAAGGACTAGATTTCTTTTTGGGAGGATACTGATTATACATCAGCCAAACTCACCCCAGTACCTGCAGAGTGGTGTTGGCCCTGATGCAGGCACACAGGGCCTCCAGACTGGGATCACTCCAGGACGCTTTTGTTAGGCTGAAATAGAGGATAGTAAAAGTGAACTACATTTACTATAGCAACCTTTCAAAATATGTTGGTCTTGTAGGCTGCATATCATGCTTTGGTCATTATGATGCATGAATGCAGCCCCAGCAAGTAACTCACCAGTCCTGCATTCAAGTATCATGCCAACCCTATGGGGTTGAGACACTCTGGAAGGAAGCCCCAGCGAGTAACTCGCTGGTGCTACTTTGATGCATCATGCCAACAAATATAATCTTTTAGTGACTATTATTATTTTTGTCTTTAAAGGGTTAAATGATCCAAAGAAAGATATTTAGGTAGCATGATACTTCAATGCAGCTAAGACAGATTGGTGTGAACAAGACAAAGATTGGTAGCCATGACCGATTCAACATCCTTGTAAAGGACTGATATACATAATGATAACACCTTTATTGGCAATGATTGCACACCATATAATGAGAAACATGCACACACATATCCCAGTACAACTCCCCCCTCCTGCTGTGTGGCTGTACTTACTCGAGCACCTGCAGGGTCTGGTTCTCCTGCAGCGCCTCACATAGCCTGGTTATGTGTGTGGGGGTAAACTTGGCCTCCCCCAGCCTGTAAGGTAACAATGGACACATGTACTCATTAACACAGGGGCAGCACAACATATTAGTAGAACAAGACAGCAAATGAATATATATATATATGAAACTATTCAAACTGTTAGTTTTTTTAAGCATCCACAGGTTTAAATATGATTGCTACAATCAACATAGAATATATGCAGGATCTGTGTGAAGAATGAGCATGATAGTTGTGAAATAGTTAAGTCACCATCATGTCCTGTGTGTTGGTAATAAAGATCCTTCTCTGAGAAAACAGCGTTTTAAAGTAAGATCCTATCCTATATGCTACATTTCATGAATTTAGTGTTCCTGTGATACTGTGGCATTGAACATATAACCAGACCCTTCAGGGGCTGGCAATATGTGTGGGGGGATAGGCCTATTTCGTGACATTTCTACCTGCCTCCTTCCCTGCCTCCTTCCAACGACCCTGCCTCCTTCCAACGACCCTAATGTAGGCCTACTCTCTGGGACTCACAGAGGTGGACCCCCCCCCCCACCACTCCTCCCTATGCACCAGCACGGGAAGCTGCATCAAAGTGAGGTTTCCCTCTGGCTCAGATGGCACTTGGAGATATCTCCATTGTAGGGTGTGTCCATATCTACTTTATGTAGGGCGTCCTACTCTAACTCTACAAGCATGTTGTGGGGTCTTTACACTACAAACCAGTCTTTAGACTACAAAGTGATACCAATTTGTTAGATAAAGACACTCCACGGGTCTTTACACTACAAACCAGTCTTTAAAGCACAAATGTCTTTAGACTACAAATGTCTTTAAACAACAAATGTCTTTAGGCTACAAATGTCTTTAGACCACAAATGTCTTTAGGCTACAAACAATCTGCCTTTATGCAACAAACCCTATATAGTGGTCTATGGTACCAAACTGGGCTTAGAAATCGGCCAGTCTTTACAAAACAAACCCTATAAAGTGGTCTCAGGTACCAAACTAGGCTTAAGAATCGGCCAGTCTTTACGCAACAAACCCTATATAGTGGTCGATGGTACGAAACTGGGTTTAAAAATCGGTCAGTCTTTACGCAACAAACCCTATATTGTGGTCTCAGGAACAAAAATGGACTTATAGATCACTCAGTCTTTATGCAACAAACCCTATATAGTGGTCTCAGAAACTAAAATGGACTTATAGATCAGTCAGTCTTTTAGGTAACAAACCCTATATAGTGGTCTATGGTACCAAACTGGGTTTAAAAATCAGTGAGTCTTTACGCAACAAACCCTATATAGTGGTCGATGGTAACAAACTAGGCTTAAAAATCGGCCAGTCTTTACGCAAAAAACCCTATGTAGTGGTAGATGGTACCAAAATGGGTTTAAAAATCAGCCAGTCTTTACGCAACAAACCCTATATAGTGGTCTATGGTACCAAAGTGGGCTTAAAAATCGGTCAGTCTTTACGCAACAAACCTATATAGTGGTCGATGGTACCAAAGTGGGTTTGAAAATCAGCCAGTCTTTACGCAACAAATCCTATAAAGTAGTCTCAGAAACTATAATGGACTTATAGATCAGTCAGTCTTCACGCAACAAACCCTATATATAGTGGTCTTAGGAACTAAAATGGACTTATGAATCAGTCAGTCTTTAAGCAACAAACCCTATATAGTGGTCTCAGAAACTATAATGGACTTATAGATCAGTCAGTTGCCTAAAGACTGACTGATCTTTAAGTCCGTTTTAGTTTCTGAGACCACTAAATAGGATTTGTTGCGTAAAGACTGACCGATTTTTAAGCCCACTTTGGTACCTGAGACCAATATATAGGGTTTGTTGCGTGAAGACTGATTGATTTTTAAACCCAGTTTGGTACCATACCCCACTATATAGGGTTCGTTGCATAAAGACTGAGTGATCTATAAGTCCATTTTAGTTCCTGAGACCACTATATAGGGTTTGTTGCGTAATGACTGACTGACCTTTGGGCATAGTTTGGTACCATACACAACTATATAGGGTTTGTTGCCTAAAGACTGACTGATCTATAAGTCCATTTTAGTTTCTGAGACCACTATATAGGATTTGTTTCTCTGGAGGGACAGGCTCTCGGGTGATATTATTTCTTAACTTAATATATTTGGCATTGGTTTTAACCGGTAATAATTTCCTAATAGCTAGCCAGAATTTTTTGGATCTTCCTTTTTCATACGTAAAAGTTCATTAATTTTATTTTTTCGACTATTAAATATCATTGCTTCTACTTTATTTCTATAAAAATCAGCTATTCTCCTATCATCCTCTGAGCCTAAGCCCACTTTGGTACCTGAGACCACTATATAGGATTTGTTGTGTAAAGACTGGCTGATTTTTAATCCAACTTTGATACCGTAGACCACTATATAGGGTTTGTTGTGCAAAGACTGGCTGATCTTTATGTGCAGTTTGGTACCATACACCACTATATAGGGTTTGTTGCATAAAGACTGAGTGATCTATAAGTCCATTTTAGTTCCTGAGACCACTAAATAGGATTTGTTGCGTAAAGACATGCTGATTTTTAAACCCACTTCCATGCCATAGACCACTTCATAGGGTTTGTTGCCTAAAGACTGACCGATTTTTAAGCCCACTTTGGTACCTGAGACCAATATATAGGGTTTGTTGCGTGAAGACTGATCGATTTTTAAACCCACTTTGATACCGTAGACCACTATATAGGGTTTGTTGCGTAATGACTGGCTGATCTTTATGTGCAGTTTGGTACCATACCCCACTATAAAGGGTTTGTTGCATGAAGACTGAGTGATCTATAAGTCCATTTTAGTTCCTGAGACCACTATATAGGATTTGTTGCGTAAAGACTGGCTGATTTTTAAACCCACTTTGATACCTTAGACCACTATATATATATATATATATATATATATATATATATAAGGTTTGTTGTGTAAAGACTGGCTGATCTTTGAGTGCAGTTTGGTACCATAGACCACTATATAGGGTTTGTTTCGTAAAGACTGGCTGATTTTTGAACCCACTTTGGTACCCTAGACCACTATATAGGGTTTGTTGCGTAAAGACTGACCGATTTTTAAGCCCACTTTGGTACCCGAGACCACTATATAGGATTTGTTGCGTAAAGACTGGCTGATCTTTAAGTGCAGTTTGGTACCATAGACTGCTATATAGGGTTTGTTGCGTAAAGACTGGCTGATTTTTAAACCCACTTTGATACCTTAGACCACTATATATATATATATATATAGGGTTTGTTGCGTAAAGACTGGCTGATCTTTGAGTGCAGTTTGGTACCATAGACCACTATATAGGGTTTGTTGCGTAAAGACTGGCTGATTTTTGAATCCACTTTGGTACCATAGACCACTATATAGGGTTTGTTGCGTAAAGACTGACCGATTTTTAAGCCCACTTTGGTACACGAGACCACTATATAGGATTTGTTGCGTAAAGACTGGCTGATCTTTAAGTGCAGTTTGGTACCATAGACTACTATATAGGGTTTGTTGCGTAAAGACTGGCTGATTTTTAAACCCACTTTGGTACCATAGACCACTATATAGGGTTTGTTGCGTAAAGACTGACCGATTTTAGACCCAGTTTGGTACCATAGACCACTATATAGGGTTTGTTGTGTAAAGACTGACCGATTTTTAAGCCCAGTTTGGTACCATAGACCTCTATGTAGGGTTTGTTGCATAAAGACAGATTGTTTGTAGCCTAAAGACATTTGTGGTCTAAAGACATTTGTAGCCTAGAGACATTTGTGGTTTAAAGACATTTGTAGTCTAAAGACATTTGTGCTTTAAAGACTGGTTTGTAGTGTAAAGACCCGTGGAGTGTCTTTATGCAACAAATTGGTATCACTTTGTAGTCTAAAGACTGGTTTGTAGTGTAAAGACCCCACACATGTTCCCCCTGCAGGTCAGATAGCAACCATAGTTTCCCCGCATTAGAAGTTTATCTGTTTCTTGCAAGCATTTACTTCTATTTTGATGGGGTGGTACTAGCAAACCAAATATTGTCTTAAAGACTTTCTCCCTTGTGTCTGGACCATTTTAGACCATTATCACTAGTTCCCCTAACTGTCTTTGGTGTCACCTCTGAATAGCATTTTCACTGTTCCGCATGCACTTGGCACTTGCATTGAACAATGTTATATGTTTCCCCCCAGAGAGAAGGTTGGCACAGCCCGCCCCTGCATCCAAATAACTGCCAACAGAGCCACTCTCTGATTGGTTCAAATTATGTGATAGCCATTCTTGGTCAATCAGCCAGATGCCTAACTAAAACGGTGTTACTGGCCTGACACTGTACAATATGTATGGCTTACCATGACCAGCAATAAAAGATCAATTTAGGATTCATCATTTTTAAGGCTAGCTGACTTATAAACGTTTTTAGTCCGTTCAACTTTTGCAATGTTTTTGAACGCACAGGTATACACCAGTTGTTATCATTTTGAGATGAGTAATGTCTCAATTGGCACTTGGTTAATATACTATTATTACCGGTTATTAACAAGATAAATGCTGCATTTATCATAAGTTTAAACTGATCTATATGTACTACACACTCGGTCATTCATAGGTGAAATACTTTTAAAAAACCTCTGAGCATTGAATTCCTGTTCAGGACAAAACTGTTTTAGCATTGACTCTTCATGCTTCAGCTGCTACCATGTGCCTACAAACAGAGCTCTAGTAATATTGTAAAAGCTACATGACAGTCTTGTGCAAGGACTTCATTAGTCTACATTTCTTTATTGTTGGAATACTTACATCAGCCATACTTACCCCAGTGACTCCAGTGTGGTGTTGGCCCTGATGCAGGCACACAGGGCCTCCACACTGGAAGTATTCCAGGATGTCTTTGTTAAGCTGGAATAGAGGATAGTAAAAGTGAATTATGTTTACTATAGGAACCTTTCAAATGTATTGTTCTTGCTGATAAGTGAGTCATTTTGCTTAACCAGTTAGGTTAACAGTTAGACAATTATTTGCATAATACTATAATGCAGTTAGGATTAATTTGTGTTAACAGGACTAAATACCAGTACAACTCCCCCCTCCTGCTGAGTGGCTGTACTTACGTCAGATGCTGCAGGGTCTGGTTCTCCTGCAGCGCCTCACATAGCCTGATTATGTGTGTTGGGGTAAACTTGGCATCCTGCAGCCTGTAAGGTAACAATGGACACATGTACTTATTAACACAGGGGCAGCACAATTGATTAGTTCATGTAGAAGACAGCGAATCAATTAGATTATGTTGACAAATGTGAAGAGAATGAATTTAGGAGGAAATGACCTCCAGTTGCCTATTCAAACTATTAAAACCCTTCACCCAACATGAAGAGCATCTGTACTGTCAATCTAATTATAAGCATCCATATGTTTGAAAAAGATTGCTAAACACAACTGATGAATAGAACAAGACAGGAAACAAAAAGCATTGCCATAATCAGCATAGAATATAATGTATGAAGTACCGTAAATTCCCTGGTACTACCCGTGGGTTGTACGCGAACCAAACTCTGCTTTCATTTGATACCAGACATGCCTATATAGGGTGCGGGTTATAAGAGCGTTTTTGTCACTCTAGAACAGTACTAAAATGTAATTTTTCAGATCCAAAAACGGGTCATAGTATTCTCCAGAGTTAGGGGTGCAGGTTATACGCGATATGCGGGTAGTATGCGGGAATTTACGGTACTAGAAATATGTGTGAGGTACAGTTTTGTCACCTTCATGTTCTGTGTTGGTAATAAAAACCCTTTCCTTATAATACTAAATTTTTTAGAACAGATTCTACCCTAATGTTAAACTAACTAAAGTGTAACATAATGGCTATAACTTCTTGTAACACACTATGCTATGATCCATCCAAATAAGTAAAGACAGGGCCACTCTCTGAGTGGCTTAGATTACGTGATGGGCAGTCTTGGCAAAGCAGTAACATTCCTAACTACTACCAGGTCACTGGCTAGACACTGTCATTATGTATGGTCTTATCACACCCAGGAGTGAGTGATCTATTTAGGATTCAACGTTTTGAGGCCAGTTAAATATGTTTTAGCTTGTTTACTCATGTTTATATCCTGTCGACATTTTTGCAATGCTTTTTGAATGCAAAGGTATACGTCAGCAGTAGGTTAAATGAAGACAAAGGTAGCATATTAAAATTGTTATGATAATGCAATATTCGTGTACAGCTCAACAAGAGCTTTCATTTGGTATGTGACATGTAGTATATTGACCAGTTTTGACCCTTTGGCAATATTTTTTATACATTTATGTAGAATTAAAAGGAAAATGATCAAAATGAGATGATTAACATTTAAATTAGGAATTAACTATATTCTACAATACAATCATAAATCTTATGGCCATCATTTTGGGAATAATGGGTGTTGAAATCTGGTTTGTACCTTATTATTCCATAAGATAACTATTCATATTTTAGAAAACTGTCAAAAACTCATTTTTCAAAAAATTATTTTTTCCCCACCCTATACTACTTGAAGAGGCCCTTTGAAGTGTGACTTTCAACCCATTTCTTTAAAACTGGTCAAATGTTTATAAACGAGTGTACCTTTATGTTTAGCTTTGAAATTTTTCAATTAAAAATGCCCAAATTATCAATAGCATTAGGTCTAAACACTGACCATTTAGTGTGGATATATCATCTATATCAAGTCTAGGGTAGAGTCATATCAACGCCTCATGCCCTATTCCCTTAAGAAGTAAAGTGAGGTACATCCTGATAGTTTGGAAGCGAGTTAACATGCTCACATTGTAATGCAATGAGTGACGGAACAAGAACATGAGGGTACTTGTTATGACACATTTGACGTATTTGACTATGATGGGAATGACATGGTCATCAGGAAATTCACCAAAGTATTGATTGTTGGGGATGACATGAGATCTAGACACCATTAACCCCCTCAGTGATTCTGGGGTCTCTGCTGCAGGGAACTAGAGGGGGTTAGTCTGGTACCATCCACACACAGTCTGGTACCATCCACACACAGTCTGGTACCATCCACACACAGTCTGGTACCATCCACACACAGTCTGGTACCATCCACACACAGTCTGGTACCATCCACACACAGTCTGGTACCATCCACACACAGTCTGGTACCATCCACACACAGTCTGGTACCATCCACACACAGTCTGGTACCATCCACACACAGTCTGGTACCATCCACACACAGTCTGGTACCATCCACACACAGTCTGGTACCATCCACACACAGTCTGGTACCATCCACACACAGTCTGGTACCATCCACACACAGTCTGGTACCATCCACACACAGTCTGGTACCATCCACCCACAGTCTGGTACCATCCACACACAGTCTGGTACCATCCACACACAGTCTGGTACCATCCACACACAGTCTGGTACCATCCACACACAGTCTGGTACCATCCACACACAGTCTGGTACCATTCACACACAGTCTCTGCTGGTTGAAGCTGGATGGGGTTAGTCTGGTACCATCTGTTACCATTCACAGTAGCCTGGATGTTTTACCCCAGGGTTTCACCCCGGTAGTATATTGCACATGGAGGATGTCGGCATCAATGTGGAGGACACAGATTGAGACACCCCTATATGGGCCATGCACAGGTCAAAGCAACAGCATGGAAGATAGGACAGCCTAAACTGCAAAGTCCGCCCAACCCCCCTATGGATTCTTCCAATTTGCCTAAAAGTTAGCACAAACACGTACACAGCTGGTTCCAATACAAATGTGCACCCTGTCCATGGTGTTCCTATACGAATGTGCACCCTGTGCATTTGTTCCAGTATGAATGTGCACCCTGTGCATGGTGTTCCACAATAAATGTGCACCCTGTGCATGTGTTCTGATACAAATTTTTGGGACCTACAGCGCACATGTTTAGGCAAATTGAACTCCATACCCCCACTAGGCCATACAAACCTCCTACATGTACAGAATAACCTCCGTACAGGCTGACCTAGAAACTCATTGGGCGGGGCTGGGGGCGTGAGGCCAGAGCAGAGGGCTGGGTGTATGGTCGGTACATCCTTCATCAGCTTAAATATACCAAAATAGTGACTATTGGTAGACCAAAATATGCTCCAATGTGAATGCTTTGACATTTAAGTCTTCCTGGCAAGGTCGATTAAAGGTCATTATAGCTACTTTTCGACATTTAAGCAAATATAATGACCTTTAGGGAAAACTTCAATGAACTTATATTGAGTTTTCATGCAGTGAAAGCGCAATACACATCAAAAACGCCTATTACACATGTTTAGATGTGCATGTGGGTGTGATTGTGGCAGGACTGGAGTGGGGTGGGTATGTCGTGAGGTTGGAGGGGAGGTCTTTGCTCCTCCATGTGTCTATGAGGTGGTGGCACATGTATGGGGGTCAGGGGACAATATTCCTCATTTGTTCCGGTAAGGGGAACTTAGGGCTTCTGGATTCGTCTAGAGGAGACATGCTTCTTCTATTTGATATAAGGGAAATCACAATTTTGTTATAGTTTTACATTTCATAAATTTTTGACTAAGCTAGTCAAATCAAGACATTTTGCTAAGTGTTGATGTTATGTGAATTAATTGCTTCAAAAACACAGCAATATATAGAATAAGTGTTTTGCTTTATATTGCTTGTCTTTTCATGCATGAGGAAGGAAAATAACTTAGTTCTGTTCCAGTTATTCTAAGAAATCATGGATGGCAGTAATACATGAGGACGCTGCTATGGTTCACACCCTGGGAGTTCTCCATAATGGGGGCACACATAAAGTAGCCATGTACCAAGAGGCCGGAGTTGCTGTGACCTGATGCAATGGGTAGGGGGCAGGGGACATGAGAGAAGATAAGGACAGCTGTATACATGGGAGTGGGAGAAGAATATTCCAAATGGCTTTGCAGCTATACTAATGTCATGTCGGTCATCATGCTTGCCATGCATTTATATTTTCTCTGATCCTTCAAAACTTAATATTGATAGTTTTCCTGTGAGGTTCCAATTCTTTTAATTTTCCACTCTCCATGACAGGATCATTGTCTGTCATCATCGTATATCATGTAGTGGGTCAGATAACCAGTTGAACCATGCAAAATGCTTGTATCACATTTTGCACGATTCAACTGTTATTTGCCCCACCATCATAGTTGAGACTGGGTGAGTCTTGCAGTGGGGCTCTAAACATTGGGTTCCAGTTCTATTGAAACAATTACACACATATATGCAGTAGATACCATACATGATAGCTGGAGCTGTAACTGTGTGTTCTGCTGTAGGCAGAGTGCAGCTTCATGTACAATAATGAAGTCCTACTTACTGCAGGATATGTGACTGTGTGTTCTGCTGTAGGCAGCTACATGTACAATAATGAAGTCCTACTTACTGCAGGATCTGTAACTGTGTGTTCTGCTGTAGGCAGCTACATGTACAATAATGAAGTCCTACTTACTGCAGGATCTGTGACTGTGTGTTCTGCTGTAGGCAGCTACATGTACAATAATGAAGTCCTACTTACTGCAGGATATGTGACTGTGTGTTCTGCTGTAGGCAGCTACATGTACAATAATGAAGTCCTACTTACTGCAGGAGCTGTAACTGTGTGTTCTGCTGTAGGCAGAGTGCAGCTTCATGTACAATAATGAAGTCCTACTTACTGCAGGATCTGTAACTGTGTGTTCTGCTGTAGGCAGCTACATGTACAATAATGAAGTCCTACTTACTGCAGGATCTGTAACTGTGTGTTCTGCTGTAGGCAGCTACATGTACAATAATGAAGTCCTACTTACTGCAGGATCTGTAACTGTGTGTTCTGCTGTAGGCAGCTACATGTACAATAATGAAGTCCTACTTACTGCAGGATCTGTAACTTTGAGTTCTGCAGGAGGTGGCAGAGGGCAGCTATGCTGTCTGGTGTCCATGTGGTGTTTGACAGGCTGTGGGAAGGGAAAATAAATTTGCTGAAGCTGAAAGATTATCATCATTCAATTCTTAATGTGAAGAAGGATGTGTTACTCCAACATATTCAGGGTTCATTATATCTATTTCATATCATTTCTCATTTATTTCATTAACAATGCATCAGTGTTTACATTCATGTGGTTTTGACTTTTTCTTGTCATCCACACAGTATAACTGAACATAGAACTGCTTAAATTGTGCATTTAAAGGATATCAAATTTGCTTACATACAAACTTTTCTGTGGTGTATAAGGAAATGATGCCTTCTGAATTATTTACCACATGATGAGACATGAGTATAGGTACTTACATGACTGAAAGCAAAGTCCTGTTGTTGGTGAGAACCTCACAGAGATGGATGAGTTCAGGTGGAGACAGCTGGGCCTTGTCTAACCTGTTCAGACAATTATCACATTCATCAATTGAAATGATTCCTTTGGATGAACTTCTTAATTGTAATACTTTGGTGTTACTATATTGTGAGTTTGTCTCCTACCATTCCTGTGGAGATTTGTATTGTGTAGTGCAATTTACAGGTTAGATGGATATTATATATTAGTGTTTCAAGTTCCATTCCTAAAAATGACTTGGTCAGTTTTCCATTTAAAAAGTATATCATATATAGCCTAACGCTTAATACAGTACTTACCAGAAAATATCCAATGTCTTGTTCTGTTCAAGCAGGTTACACAGGGAGTTTGTTGTGGCATCTGTCCACGTGCTGTTAGGCAGCCTGAGTACAGAGTAACAACAGTAAATTACTAATACAATACTGAAGCCATCCCTATCCAAGTTATAATAACATGAGCACTTATTTTACATTGGCCTCATTTACAGCCTATACATGATAACTAAGCTAAATCCGTTTCCCAAGATGAAACAGGAATAAATACTGTCATAACTAGATGCCTATTTACACATGTTCATTCATTCACTAATTCATTAGTTCATACAAACATCACTTCAACTAATAGAGATAATGTGATAGTCAATACAAATGGTTTTACATGTAATGGTAAGCACCATACTTACTTAAACTGTCTTAGCGTGGTATTTCTGGTCAGTGAGGCCGTTATCCTCTCTTTGTTGCCATCACTGAACATTACATCCCCGAGCCTGTGTAAGCATATGGACATGTACAATTTATTGTCAAGTAAAAGACCATTTCAAAATAAGTCTGGAAGAGTATTACAGTTATGAGTTAATTTATAAGGAGCTCTCTTTTAATGTAAGGAGCACATTTCCATGGCCAAAATTGCCCATTCTCTCTTTATGTAGTATTGGTTATAAGGAACATTGTTTATGAGAAGCAAAATTACCTTGCCGAAAGGCCCTCCTTATAAGAGGATTTTACTGCAAGTCTAAGTGAGGCCTACATTATATATACTAGTGCTTCTCAACAAAAACATCCCGTTATACAGAAGGTCAATGAAATGTCACGTTATTCCTTTACTCACACAAGCCTGTTGGAATCCATGTTGATGGAAGGATGGGTTAGGCGATCTGGAATAAAATATCATGAAAATCTCCACTCAAATAAAATCGAAATAAAATCTGTGAAATTGATATCCCTCTATATTATGACCAGGTAATGTGAAGTTTGTGTTATATAATTTCATCAGGCATTTAGATCTGCAGTTTCTGCACAATACAAATTATCGTCGTCTCATACAGCATCATTATATATATAAGTGGGAAAGCCAAATCCTCATGGTCATTAATTTGATTATGACAGTCTTGCTTGTTCAGTCATACCCATTCATTTATGCTAAGAATATGCCCGAAATGGGCAGGATACATGGTAAAGTACACAAATCTAAAGACCACATATAACAAATATGATGAAAATATCCATAACCATTAACTGTATTCTAGTATTTAGATAGTGGGCATGGCTGAACGGGCATCATATTTTGTTCAGCATTTTCCTATAAAAAGACACTTGATGTTTTTTTTATAAATTCCACATAAAATACATATACGAATCTTTATATATGTAGAATCATTTTGATTAACATCTAACATGATGTGGGCTCTAGTACCATGATAATTATCGCCGGTGCGGCATAGGATTGGCCCAAAGTCAGGGTGCAGCTTGTATGCCAGTGTTTGCCACTGTGGTACTGCACTAAAGTCACCACAATCAGATGGCCAGTGCAGCCTTTATATAGGATTAGACCAAAGTTGGCATGCAGCTTATAGACGAGTTAAGCATCTATGTGAAGTTCTACTTTAACATTGTATGATCCCTAGTAAGAACATCTTATATGATGTCATCCCCGGCAATGAAACTGTGGTTCCCGGCAATGACAACTTATATGATGGGGTCCCCAGTAATGACATTTAACATGACTTTTGTGGTCCCTAGCAACAACATTTAATATGATGTGGGGCCCAAAAACGACATCTAACATGATGTGGTCCCCAGTAACAACATCTAACATGATGTGGTCCCAAGAAACTATACTACCATTGAATCTTGTATATAGGCTATGACCAGTACACAAGTCAGATGGCTAGTATAGCTTATAGGATCAGTACATAAGTTGCAGTACAGCTAATTAGAGTACTGTGCAAGAGTTGACGGTAAAAAGATGTGGTCCCCATTAGCAGCATCTACCATAAAACCTCATGTACATATGCCGCGGCTTGTACATGAGTCAGATAGCCGGGGTATCCTATAGGATTGTACCAAAGTTAGGGTGCAGCTAAGACGTGAGATTTTGCTGCTATGGTACAGCACTAAAGACACCATAATCATATCACAAGTCCCATATAACGATATCTAATATGCCGTGGTCCCTACCCAGTAAACACCCTACATTAACCATAACATTTTGACGTTCATAAACCTTCTAAAATTACGTAGCTCAGACCAAGATTCAACATAGATTTACATCTGAGCTACGTAGTTTTGTTACTGGGTAGTAACAGCATCTAACATGCTGTGGGCCCAAGTAATAATACTACCATAAAGCTTTGCTTATAGGGTGCGGCTATCACACAAGTCAGATTGCCAGTAGAGCATTCAGGATCGACCCCTTGTCAGGGTGCAGCTTTTACACAAGTTTTTGCTACTATGGTACAATAGTAATGTCACCATAATCAGACCGCCAGTGCAGCTTATATGTTCAGCCCAAAGTCAATGTTTGGCTAATAGGCAAGTTAAGCTGATATGTGAGATTCTACAGTAACGAGATGGGGTCCCCGGTAACGACATCCAACGTGACGATTCTATGGAATGTTCTGTTATGATCAGCTGCAGAGGAGCTCTTAGACATCCATCTACCAGAAAGTTGTAAAACATATTCCTATCATGAATTATTTTCTACAGAACATTCTAATATGTTTTGGCATGATGGGCTGCATGAGGTCACTGTGGATACTCTACTGCCATAAGGTTTTTAAACGTTTTACTTTCACATTGAAGCATGAGATCATTATGGACAACTTACTGCCATAACGTTCTAAAACGTTTTACTTTCTAATTGAAGCAAAATATCACTGTAGATACCCTTCTCACATAACATTCTAAAATGTTTTACTTTCAAGTTGTAGTATGAACAACGTATCAAAACGTTTTAATGTCATCCTGTGCAAATCACAGGCAGAAGTGCCAGGTCCTTTAGATTATGTTCAACTAGAAGCAGTCAACCCTACTGGCAACTCAAAATATTTGGATTTGAGCTTTCATATCATCACGAAATTTACTAAAGTATTAACCATGTAATTTCAAATAATGCAAAATTAGGCTATAATCGATTTTCAAGCTTAATTACCGCTAATAAAGGATTAGGTAATGAAGCATGGGAAGGCAGTAGTCATAGTACCTTTTATCATATACATGATAAATGAATTAGTGGCAATTTTGTGTAATCAAGGCCTTATATATTACATAAAAAAACCTGAAATATGTGGAAAGCACTGGCGTTTGGGGCCATCATCCATCAAGATTTCTGGCTTTTAGAGGGCCCTTTCTACATCCCACATCAGTACAATCTTAGAGGCCCCTGACATAAAGCACTGGCGTTTGGAGGGCCGTTTTTACAACCCACATCAGTACGCTATGGTTGTGCTAAAGATATATATTATTAAAGGGTACGATTTCTTATCAACTATCACCTTTTTGTGAGCATGGTAACACTTTACAACCTTATATTGAAAACACAGATCATACCCTTTAGTCTGAAGGGACCTCTAAGATGTATAGTTATCTACAGCCTTGCAATACTGAACTGCATTCATCTCATTTTTCGTACTCGTTAATTCATCATGTAACAGACCCCAGGAGTCAATAAAAGAATGGTGTATTTTGTTTCGATATTTTTGTGAGTTTGATTGTGCTATAAAACGTATGATAGTTATGAAACCACACAGAATGCATGTGTGCACTAAATGGAACATGTTTTATATCAAATAATGGATACGATTCCAACCCCCAACCCCTTCCCCTACTTGGCAAAGCCCCTCAATACATGGTGGATACGGCCCTCTCTGTGTCAAAGCTATAGTATGGGAGCTCTGTACTCTTTAGCTTATCCAGCCTTCCCAGTCTCAACTTATAGAAATTGGGTCTACAGACACAACCTATGGGAGAAAGTCACATCAAAGAGAAGACTATGTGTGGAATATCCCTATGATTTGTAGTGGGGAATAGTTCCACACCTAGGTCATAGGTCTGACGCTATAACGTCGTCATGATACTTGCATCAAACTGTTGCAAATTACTTGCATGGGCTGCATTCCTGCATAATGGCTATAAAGGGTACGCTGCATTAAAGCACTTTGTAGCTGTCAGTGGTTAATGTTCATAGTTTGGCACCCAACACACATATGTGGCAAATATAATGATTTTGTCATGCATTGATCGATATTGTGTATGTATAACAAGGGGAATGATGCAGTGTTAGCTATGTATAGCTAGATATAGCTATGTGTATGTACTCGCACCCCATGTGCGTGTACTCGCATGGACTACTTAGACCTCAAGGTGTCACTGATATCAGCAGCTACCCCCTCCCACCTCCATCCACTCCATCAGTCAGTCTACATATCAAGGTTAGCCTGTGTGTACATGTGTACACGTTTAGTAGCGAGGCTGTCATGGTGTAGGTCTAAAGGCATCAGAGTTCTAAATGTGAACTGTATCAGCACAAACTCTGGTTAAAGTGTCAAGTATTTCACGTTAATCATAACTCTGAGATTAACGTCCTGACTATTGTCTTGTCTTATCACACAGATCTATATACAGGCACGACAGAGAGCCTTTTCATAACTTTTATAGAGTTAACGATAGCAGTAAAAGGTTACGATAGCAGAATTACAATATTGTAAGAATGGGAAAGGGAGTGTATTTCATAATGCCACTTCTGTTTCAGCTCTCTTAACCTAGAGTTACGATAGCAAATGTCATTTTAACGATGATAGCACCTTATGAAATACTCTATATTTTTTCCTAATTCCATAAGTCAATTAAGGATGTAATTTTATATTTTTATATGATTAAGGACCATATCAGCCTGCCGAAAATAAAACAATTTTGTAAATATTCCTACCGGAAATGCATTTTTATGGCATTTTTATTAGCACAATAACTCTGATTATCTGATACAAACACATTAGAAAACTAAATTGGGCAGACATATGATAATAAAATGTAAAGTTAAAGCCCAATCTGGAAGAAGTATAATGCAGAGACATCATATTTAGATCATCTTATTGGACATATTTTGGGAATTACAAAAAAGTCCAGAATCAATGGTAAAACTTGAATGAAATGTTTTCTTTTCGATTTCTTTTCACAATATCTGAGATAGAATACCATTGAAATACATGTACCATATGATCCCATCATCTATTATGAAGAAGTCAAATTTTTTTCCCTTATCGGCAGGGACAAATATTAGTTATGAAAGACTAAAAACGCTCTCCTTGAAATAAAATCGCTCTTGTTAAGTCCAGTTCGCTCTCGTAAAATTCCTTATGAATTTAGCTTGTTAACGATAGCAAATGCAGAGCCCATACAGAGCAGATGTGTGATTGGAGACCAATCTATAATGTCTAACTATAATAGTTGCAAGATTGGCTCATGTCAAAAACTATCTTTACCTCTTGCCACGTCCACACGGGAACAAAAAAAAGTGCTGCTGCATGCTGCAGTAGTTAAACCCTACACAGACCTGCTTTACTCCCTAACATCTCAGATGACTAGATCTGTTATAAAACTGATAACTCACAATATATCCCCACACCCCCTCTCTCTAGTATTTAGAAGGACAGTCCATTATGCATTTTTCTCCTTGGCCCTACTTGCGCTTTTGGGCCGACTTCATTCTGAGGCTCACTTTACTGGGACTGCTTTCTCCTTGGGGATGTATCATTGTATCATTGGCAAATTACTTCAAAGGGACACATCAATACATCATGGCACAAAAAAGGTACAATGTACAATATGGTAAGGCTACTGGACACCCACACAAGCTAAAGAAACACAATTTTACTCATAGGTATTTTCTTCGCATGCAGTAATTGATATTGCGTATATATACAAAGATGGTCAATATGCTGTTAGCATCTATACTATGTACGTGCACTCGCAGGGAGTACTTGAACCTAAAGGTGGCTGTGATATCAGCTGATAGCACTCCCCTTCATCGACTCTAGCAGTAAGACTCCAAGTTAACATATGCATGCTTTCCCCCCATTGAGAATACACTAGAAAAGCCCATGGTTGGGGGACAATGGACCTATTACACCCATTGATCACATTAAATTGACATATTTCCTCTAAATATCATACTTTTATGGTGTTTAGAATATATCTAAGTATGATTTACCCACTTTAAGATGACTAGACTGACATTAATGGATCAGTTAATGTCTGTCACTTCAAACAGTAATGGTGGTGTGGCTATAAACATGATAATATAGTCAAATACTCCCAACTCCAGTTAGTCTTCACCATCATGGATACATACACACATTGATTATCTATTAAGCATGAGCATAAAATAGGTTAGGGCACTTCACATCTTTATGCTTGCCTCTAAATGTTGTGTGACTAGATATCCAGTGCCTCTAAACATAGTAAGGATATGTATATATACTGGATTTGGCCACACGTCCCCCTCCCCAGAATTAGGCCACACGTCCCCCTCCCCAGAAACAAATATACATAACAAAATCAGAAGGGTTGGGCCTAGATCTACCACGTCTGAATCTCCTGTCTAGATCTTGAAGAAAAAGACTGTTTCAAAAATCATAAACTTACAGGCCTATTGTAGCCTATCTTTAAGGCAATGTGTGACCTTTTGTCACTCCAACTGAGCAAGGGAATGTCAGTCTGACCCACATCAGTATCCAGACAACTCGTCCACTTCGGCAGTAGTAACAATAGCCTCCTTAATCTAACTAACTACTCTAAATTCCAAAAGTCACAGTGAGTGAAAAACTCACTACAAGACTCTACGAGAATGGCAATAACTCATTCATATTCTGATGTTATGAGATGAAATCACATTTACCCTGTATTTATAACCATATTCTGCCGCAAACCATTAAAAAATATGATATATCTATAGGCACAAAGAGACTGCCTCTGTAATGTGCACCCTGCTGCTACTGGGTAAATTGCAGACAAAGGATAAGGCTAAGCTAATCAGAAATACCTTGTAACCCTCCGAAAAGTAGCTATATTTCCATTATTATTGTGGTATAATCATTTCTTTATAACACATTTTCATCAACTATGTGTGGATATTCCGAGTGTCAGTATTTTTGGCTGAAGTACCTAAATGTTGCAGTCAGACTACTTATCTAGATTCACCGGTCTGAAGGTAAAATGGGGCAAAATCATACAGATGGGTTATATCACACATTTCTTTCCTTGTGACATTCTAGGCAAGGCATATGATACAAGAAATGATGTATATGGATAAATTAACTAGAACCTGACCAAATGCTAAATCATGCTTTAAATATATTTTACAGCATTGTAGGGGCCATGAATGTAGCAGGTGCGTGATATTGCCCTGGGGTATTCGATTTTAGCTAATTACATTTTATAGACAATTTGCCTTTCAACATTTATAAAATGAAGAGGCTCTATGCCTAGACAGGCTAAATAAGTGGATTATACATCTTAAAGTGATAACTTATGGCACTGACTACCCCAGCACTATGTACCATATAAGGGATTTCCGATTCACGTGTTAGTATAGCTACTTTCATGATGGTCATTGAAAGGGCAGTGCACAATGCTTGACAAGGTGCTAATAACCCCCCTGCCCCCCCCCCCCCCCAACACTCCACTAACACACGCTGTACCATGGGCAAAACATGCACAGTATGAGTATCAGGCTGTATCTGGAGGGCGTTTACAACTACTGACTAGTGTGGCAAGCCATTTGTCCACCCTTGATTTCGGAGTTTATAACTTTGATATCGGAGTTTATAACTTTGATATCGGAGTTTATAACTTCAATATCATAAAACTCTACTAAGGGCGGATCATATTTTGTGTCAATCAAAAAGGCTGAAAAATGAATGCTAGCCGACGTATACATAGATACTATAAAAATATCAACTGCCATTGTCCATGGTAATATGTTTTGGTCTTCTGTGTTCATTCATTGAGCTAGTCGAGGGAAACATTGGCTCTGTGATCTATCATTCATTCATAATGTAGGCCTAATATACAAATCTCATCAGGACATGGATATGCAGGCCTAATTGTGATGTCTCTGATTACTTAATTTACTATGGTATAGGCATTAATTAGCATAATAGCCTACAGTGCAGGTTCCTAGTGATAAATTTACATTATATAGGCCTACTAAAGGCCAGTAGGTAAATACCAAATGATAGGTTTTGTTGCCACATGGCGTATGCAAGAAAAGAAGGGCTTTGACCAGTCAGTGTGGCAACCCCAACCCCCACCCTAACTGTAGACAAGACCAAATTTTTCTTTGTAATTTAGCCGTCCATAACTCCCGCCGCCCTTCCATATCTGTATGAGCTGAATATCTCAGAAAAACAGTCACTGCATGGTATACGTCAAGTAGGACGCTACTGATGTACACATCTCAAGGTGACAGTGTTATCATGATGAACTTTGTCAGCACCCACTCTGCCTGAGATCTGAAAGATCTGAAGTATGTGAACAACATCTGATCTTCTGTAAGGAGCCACCTGTAGAGACATGTCCACCCTGCTATGTTATGTTGTCGAAGGGGGGGGGGGAGGCGACAGGTACATAACTAAGGGGGGCTGATAACTCTACTTTTCTTCGGGGACATGCTCAAACTATGCATTTGGGTCCAAAAAGCACAAAAACCCCCATGACCCTTCTAAAATCAAATCATGTCTTCATGAAAATGGTCAGAAACCTTCATATGAGACCCAAAGAGACCATATTAAGTCATGTCGCGGGAAAATGTCACAAGGCTAGGACGGTGACGAAGGCGCGGGACTGATTATCGGTGGATTTTGATGAAATTACGAGGTGGAAACGACTGAGCCCAGCAGTGAACCTGCGTAAAGGCTTCTAGAACCTCTATACACTACCAATGTCCAGTTTATCCTCCAGGATTACGAGAAATTCGAATAACAGTGAGCCACACGTTGAGCTATCCTACCGGAAGCGTCAGAGCGGCCATTCCAAGATGGCGGAGAAAAACCCAAACATCAACAAAGAACCGGCTACGCAATTGGAATTTCTACCCAGGCTCCACAGTAAGTCCTCTACGGCCGACATGGTAGCCAAAATAAATGAACTAGAAACTCGACAAACTGCTCAAGAAGGCTTAACCTCCAGATCGCTTGATTTAATCAACGAGATTGAAAAAAGAGTGAAGTCGAACGAGGGTACACTTGGGGAAGCCACCGCTACATTCGTTGACATAACTGAAAAGCTAAGACTGATCAACATAAAGACCGATAACATGGGAAATGCTGTCTCCACTAACTCTGAGGATATTAAAATCATGAGTGCTTCCAATGCCAAACTTCAAGGCGAGAACGACATTAACAATGATAAAATGCAAAGGATCGAATCCAAGGAAAGGCGTAAAGTCCTAGTTATTGAAGGCATACCTGAAGACAGGCCGAAAAGCCTAAGGGACATAGTGGATCAACTGCTCAATGACTTGAAACTACCGTACGACAACAGTATTGTGGAATCAGCATATCGAAGAGGGAAAAAGCAAGTACCCCCCCCCCCCCCCCCCCCCCCGCGGTGGAGGTGGACAGGCGGACCGTAGAGCACCAAAGTTCAAACCCAGACCACGTCAGATCGTCTTGGTTTTTGCATCTGCTCACTATAAGTCGATGATATTTTCAAACATCCAGAACCTCAAGGGCATGGAAGAATGGCTAGGGATTCACCTGTCGGACGACATACCGAATGAAGAAAAACTCATGCAAAGAGACTTGAGAGCACTACAGGCCCTAGCAAGGAGTAAAAACATTGATGCGTCGGTCAGAGGTACCACAATAATTGTGGCTGGACAGCAGTTCAAATATAATGAAATCTCGCAAATTCCCTTTGACCTCAGCCTTGCCAAGGCTAAGATGGTAGAGACTCAGGATGGACTGGCTTTCCAGAGCTGCCACGCCCCTTTTAGTAACCTATACAAATGTGTGATCAAATACGAAGGCCAAACATTCGACTCGACGGAAAGAGCCTTTTGTAGTAAGATGTGTGTGGTATCTAATCAAATGGCTGTACACAGAAGGGTTATGACCGTCAAGTCCCCAATGGATGCAATGTTCGCGGCCAAAGGCTGCAAAAGATCACAGGAGTGGTTTGACATGGAGGAAGACGTAATGAAGGCGCTTCAAGACATTAAATATAAGGATGAGTCCCTCCTTAAACAGCTCACAGACACCAAAGGGCTTCAATTATACGAAGCCACTCTTGATAACACATACGGATGTGGCTTCCACCTGGGGCAACTGGACTCTATCAAGATTGAGAACATTACCCATGGTAACAGGCTGGGGGAGATGCTGATGGCGCTAAGGTACACCCACACGAATGAAAGACCACTACCCACCAAGCATGAGGCCAGACACAAAAACTGCAGAGAGAACGAGCCGACCAACCCACTCCAAACCAAGACGACACAGGTGCTGATGACCGACCTCTGGCTGCTGCTCAAGCCACCCCTCCTCAAGATGAAGGCTAAACTCATGTACTACATTACATATTATAACGGAAATATTATGTTTAATTCTCTTCTCCTAAAAGTTATCTTTAATTGTTAATAATAGACATTGGTAAACCCTGTTATTAGAAACTGAATTATTAATTCAAGCACCTTTACTCTAGTATTGTACAACTACCGGTAATCAATCTCCCAACCCATCTGAACAAATCTTAGTCCAGATTATACATGGAGTTAAATTGCAGAGTCGGCATAAAGGCCTATGTCTCTGACTTCTTAAGCTGTGTATTTGTTTCTACATTGATAAACAAAGGAAGTTGTTTAATAAGTATTACTATCTATACTGATAAAATACCGATAAATCAGCTATTTTGAAGGCATTTGCTCCCTTACAATCACATCCCTATACTGCCATAAAAGTTCCTCAGGACACCTAATCAGGCAGATTAAGCCCTTCTGGAGGGTCCCCAGTATGGTTCCCCCCTCCCCCCCCACCTTTGCCTCTATATTACCGTATACTGAAATAATGTATTAACATGAGACCTGTCTGATAGTTTGAACCTTTCTTGAGGGCTCCCTGTTCCTGGTAACCACCCCCTATGACCCCCCCCCCCACCCCATCCCCACCCTGACCTTGAACTAATAGCCATGAAATAACCCCTCCCCCCCTTGCCTCCATATTACACAGTACAACCATCAGTCCAACCCTTCCTCTATGTGACACAGTGCACAGCATTGTCTCTTATGGTATGTATAATGCCTGGGAGTGGGACAGTGGTGTGGTTAAAAGAGGGGGCCCAAAGCCCCCCCCCCCAAAAAAAAAAGTATGAGCTGGGTCCTTGAGATCACCCTGGTAGGTGTATCTACAACACCTGGTACAGGGATACTCTACTTCAAGTCAAATCTGGGTTCAATCTTTGGTCTAATATCAAGATATATGTATACAACTGTCCTCAAGGTTTGATATTAGGTTCTACCAACTTACCCTTTACCCCATATTGGTCTACCAAGCACCAGGCCTACTTTATATTTTCATATATATATATCTGAATATTATGAATGTATGCACGTCTTTGACAAAATCTGATCTTTAGCATTGCAAATGAGGTATCGGGTTTACCTTCCCCTCCCAATAACATAATTGCAGGGTTTATTATTGGCTTCAATAATATTTAGGGTTCAGAGTAGATATTTAACACCACAGATAATTGAATTAAATAATTGTCTCCTGTCTCATGTCTAGGATACTAACCATGCAAGGTGTAGACTGAAAGATATGGACACCAGTCCTTATTTGGATTCATTTGCAGGCTCCCCACCCCCCAAGCCACTACTATCCATCATTCTATGCATTGAACCACTTGGTTAAGCAGGAGAGTCAGGGTTTTTATTTATTGTTGTATCAGGTTATTAGTGATGTTAATATTAGATCTCTGCTATAACTATTATAGAATTACTATGTATAATAAGTGTAACAACATGAAACAGTCATCTTGACTATGAATACACATGGGGTGAGGTACTAGGCATAGAATGGAGGTGGGGGGGGGGGGGGTGCTGTGACCAAAATGAATACAGAGACCTTTTAAAAGGGTATCATCTAACTGATCTAAACTCATTTTAATATGTTTACAATTCAAATATATTGACAGTGTTACATAGAGGTGAGGGGGGGGGGGGGGTTTATCTGATAGCTATTGGTGCATGCCAAGGAGGGGGGAGGGGGTAGGGGGTATGGGTCATAGGGGGTAGCAAACAGAAACATGGGGCCTCCAGAACGGTTGATGATGTTTTATGGCAGTATAGGGACCTGATTGAATAGGAGCAAATGCCTTCAAAAAAGCTGATTTATCTGTACTTTACCATGGACGCACCCCCTCCCCAGAGGAGGAAACACCCCTATAATCACAACAATATGACTTTAAATGGTCTCTTTGGGTCCCAAATCAAGACATTGAATTGATTTTAGAAGGAATCTGGAAGCCTGAATCTTGGCTGTTTTCTCACTATTTGGCCGATCTTCAGACCCCACGTGGGGGGGGGGGGGGTCACAGGGGTCAGAGTTTTGGGTCTCAAATGCATAGTTTGAGCCTGTCCCTAAAACCGTACGACAAAAAGCGATTTAACCCCCCCCTAACATAACAGCCAGTAGACGGGCGACACAACGAAACAGCTCTTTTAAAAATTGACACGGGTGACACTGCATTTTAAAAAATCAGCGAACATGCGAAAATCTAGTAGAATGTATACTAATGAAATGGAATAAAAACTTACACGATGACACAGCCCTTTTTGCTAAAAATTGACATGGCGACATGGCAAAAAATATGGGTACCCTTGTAGATAGAGGCACTACAAACGTCTCTTTTGTGAGAAATCATAACTATTAGGGAGCAGCATTTTTGCTAACAATCAGGGGGTGGGGATAGGTTGATGGATTTGGGAAGGGGGAGAAAAAATATTGAGCCACTTGCATGAATGTCTACCCCCCTGGCCCCTGTTGTTAAAAAAGTGCCCACTCTCTACAAAGCGATCTTGTGATGGTTGCCATGGATATATGATTTTCATTCTTTTTAGATAATTCATAGAAGGCCTCACAAGGATTTCTATGCTGAAAACAAAATGTAATTACCATTTTAAGCTTTAAAAAAACTGTCCAAATGTTTGAAAAATGATATTTGGTAATTGGCATAATTATGCTTATTAGATAAGGATATTTCTAAAACAAAGAAAGATAAAGCTTATTCACATTTTAGATTGGACAGTGTCCAAAGACATTCAAAGCATGGGGGTGGGGAGCTGGCTCAGAGGTAGAGCGTTTGTCTGGCGCCCACAAGAACGTGGGTCCGAGACTCAACAGCGCCCTGCTCAATGAGCTGCGACCTCCCCCCTGCTCTGTTAGACTTGCATCATATCAAAGGCCTGTCCATCTCACACTGTGCCTATGAAGCGTGGGATGTAAAAGAACCATTGTATCGGTAAAAGTGTAGGGACATGTTTTCTATCTTCAGTCACCTCATAGATTTGATCACCATGAAATGACCATGGTTGTTAATTACACATGAGTAGACGGATATTCTTAGGAATGCCAGTGCTTTCTGTCAAGAGACAGCCATAACAATCATACTGATATGGGGTGTAAAAATGGCCCTCCATACGCCAGTGCTTTTTGTCGTATGTGTATTTCTTGAGTGCCTAGCGAACCAGCTACCCTTAGATCAATGGTCCCGTGCTATAAGCCCTGACCTACAGGGACATGTATTGGGAGAGGTATACAAACTGTGACCAGTGGTGACTATGCCAAATACAAAGAGTAGTTGTTGACAAAGAGGACTGTTTTATATCTTGATTTAAAAAGGTCCCACATGAATGTAGACTAGTCATGTGTATGTATGTCTAAATTATGTCAAGAATAGGTATTCCCTGTGGGGAAACGTGGTTAACGAAGGGGTTATTCTACCTCATGGACGTTTATTGAGAACTCTTGTGGTGCGAACCCACATCTCAAGCTATGGGGAATCCTCTGATTTAACGGCATTATACATGTAAAATCACATCTTAAATTCCTGGGATATCACTGGAATTTTTGCTCACAGAATTGCCCAAAATTCCCGGGAATATCTTGTGACTTGTTACTGGGGATGTTAGTTGAACAGGTCATACTCCGAGGCGGGTTGGGCGCTGTTATGGACTGATTTACAATCAGCCTCACAACCAGTGAATTGTCCTTAAAGGGTTATTAATCATGAATCAAAATCGGTATTATGTAACTGTGAATATAATCCTACATCCTGGGAGTATTGACACGAAATGTAAGGACCTTTTGACAATTTTGCAATCTATCTGATAATGATTATCCTGATAGGATGCCAGTAATCAGATCAGGCAGGTTATACTAACTGGACATTTACATGACATGTTTCTATTTCATAAAGGTTTATTATGATTTTACATACAAGGTACTATTGTACATGGTTAGTCGCTGCTTGACACTTTTCGGTACTTTGGAGTTTGCTAAGCCCCCCTATTCAAACTCCTGTGTCCCCCCCTGTGGTCTGGTACCAAACTGCGCTATGCCATACTGTGTGTTATGATTCACTCCTATACCATGTGGTCTGGTATCATTAAGCTGTATGACACATGGTTTGATATCATATAGTCATGGTCTTGTACTATTTAGCCATTAAACATAGTCTGATACCATTTACCACTCTCACATGGTTTGGTACCATATACCTTATGTCACGTGGTGTGGCTATCAAGGAGCATTACTTAAAAAGTACTTATTTTCAGGATTTAAATATCCGGGGATGAGTGAAAGTTGTCAAATTCCAAACTTAAGCATATAAAAAATTCTCGGATTTTTCATTACCGCGAAAATCGTGAAAATATATACCCAGCGGAAAAAGTACTTTCACAGTATATATAATATGGTTTGGTATTAAGTAGTCCTGTACCACAAGGTCGGGCACAATGTATCCTTATGTCATGTGTTCTGGTGCCATGTCCCCTTATGTCACATGGTTAAGGTACCATAACCCCTTATGTCACATAGTCTGGTAGCAACTACCACATTGTCACATTCTGGTACCATGTACCCTGTTTTATTGTCAAGTTGTAGTATAAGGGCACTGTAGATAGCCTTGTGCCATAACCTTCTAAAATGATTTACTTTCAAGTTCTAGTATAAAAACACTACTCCCTAAACAAGGGGGTTAAAGTTGCCAAAAGAAAGGTGGCCTCTACTTGCCCCCAAACATTTTCTGACTAGATACTTTAGTTTCAATAAAGATACTGTACAGCCACACAACCTGAAACTCACACTATTGCTGAAAGATAATTACTTTATCATGCATTGATTCATATTGCGTATTTATAGCAAGATGGTCAATGTGCTGTCAGCTACTGAGCTATGTGCGTGCACTCGCTGAGAGTACTTGAACCTAAAGGTGTCAATATGATATCAGGTGATCCCCTCCTCAACCACTCTAGCAGTCAATCTGAATATCCAGGTCCCTGTGTATAAGTCAAGTAGCAGGTTGCCACGGTTTAGGTCTGAACAAGACAGAGTTATCAGCTTAAAGGTTATCTGCATAAACTGGTTAAAGTGTCATCAATCATATCTTTGGGATTAAAGTCCTGTCCATTGTCTTGTCCCTTCACACACACACACACAGTCGTTCTGTACAGAGGTGGAGGGAGGGGGAGACACCTAGGCCAAAACAGAGTAGATATGAGCTCGGAGACTGGGCTGAAATGGTAGTTGCCAGATAGGCTAGTCCCAGGATATGCTTTTTTTCTCACCAGATTATTTTCCCCGCTAAATTCTAAAAGAATTCACTGGATATTCAGCTCATATATCTCAAATAAATGCACAATTATATAGCCATCAGCTCATCAGTTGATTGATTAATATCTAATTCCTTAATGTACTGTTGCACTGTCCCTGTATCTGAGGGACAGTTCTAGTACCACATAGTTACATCATTAGAGGCTATACTAAGCGAATGGAAACTGCCCCCTTCACATGCCTGTGCTACATTCATGTATTCATGCTAACACTTTTAGGTTGATACACTCTTAATTGTTCAGTTTGATGCACCAATGTATCATTGGCGAGTTACTCACTGGGGCTGCATTGGTGCATCATGACAACACAAATGTCACATTTTGGCGACATGCTATCCTTAAAGGGTAAAATATCTTTGTTGCATGTTACACATCTTAAGCAAAACATAAAACCAATGTGCATCAAGGAACCACAAAAAATCAAACCTAGTCGGATCTGATAAAAAAAAAAAATATATATAGTTGAAATATGACCGACAAAACATTGTTTAGTTTGATATCTGGGTAAATGATGGAAAACAGCATAGCACAGTTTAGTCATTCAGGTATCGAACCTAGCCATTTCTGATGATAAAGGCAAGAAAGTGGTATTTTTTTCCATGCATAGCTAGTTGTGGTAGAATTATGGTTAATATATTTCATGTCATGCTCTACCAAACTATGTTATAAAGATAGATGTCTAGGTGCACGGTAGACTGTGGTCAGGCTTTCATGTAGTTATTAATGCAAAATGACTTAGTGTATTAAGATTATCTAAATGTTTGCCTACCTCACAAGGAAAAAGACTGTTTAGGGAAATTCAAAATATGACGGACAAATGTGTCAGTATTTTACAGGACTATGTAACACTACAGGCATTCCTCTGTAGACATGCTTTTAACTACTTGCTAGGGCTGCATCAATGCATCATCCTGACCCTTCTGAGAAAATTCAATTCCTGATAGGTCGCAACATGCCTGAATATAGCAATGGTGAATTACCTGCCAGGCCTGCATTCCTACATCATGGCAATAAATAGTATGTAATAAAGTATGATGTGGCTGTTAGAAAGTGAACTAACATAATAATGCACCCTATGACATGTATGTTTGAAGAGGATATCAGAAAGGTGGCCTCTGATCACCTCTTAACATTGTGTGACTAGATATCCAGTGCCTCTATACACAGTATGTATACTGCACATCCACATAACCTGGGACACACACTTTTACCCAAAGATAATTCCATATAATACAATGATTCATATTGCCTATGTATAACAAGGTGGGCGATGCGTGTACTACTTGAGCCTGAAGGTGCCAATGTGATATCAGATGTTATTATACTATCGGGCGACTCATCATGCTTTTTAGGTGATATCCCCGTGCTGATATCTAGTGATATCGGCACTCTTCCAGTGGATATCGGCACTCTTCAGGATGACGGGAGTCATTCCGAAATTTCGTCCCCCATAAAATCCGAGGTTTCATGGTGATTCGAACACGCTACCCCAAGACTTGAAGTCCCACGCTCTACGTACCACGCCGTGGGGGCGCTGAGTATAGGAGAGTACAAAACAAGGAGTCTACAGACGGAGTTTCAGCCCTGTAGGGGCATTATTTAGCGAGTTACAGAAGAAAAGACATATTTTGATATAATTTCTTTGAAATTTTATAAAAAAAAATTCATTATAAAGGTAGAAGTTTGACTTAACTTATTTACGCATTAAAATAATTCTAGTTCTCATTTTAACATGTATAAATGCATAATAAAAAAAAGGTACCGGGGACATATGGGTGGTGTTGAAAACTACGTCCCCCCTCAGGTTCGAACCGGGGACCCCTGGCCTGTGAGCCAAACGCGCTAACTGCTCGGCCACAGCGGATATGGTATTAGGCAGGGGAAATGCTGGTTAGGTTCCAGTCTATCTAACGAATGCCCCCCGCGCGCTCAGGTGCCAAAGCCTTTTTGTATCGCGTCCTCTCATTGGCTGTCCCATTTTAACTCCACCAATCGGTGAGCAGGTTGGTGGGATGTCAAAACCAACGTGGCGCCCTCCTTGCTCGATACAGTCTGCGTATATATCCTTCAAAATGGCGAAATTAGGACATTTTAAAGGTAAATAAGGACATATGAATCGAAAAATCGTATAATAAACCTAATAATGTATGGCTAACAGGTCACTCGGGTTGTATCGTATGCATATCGGGCACTCGGCGCTACGCGCCTCTTGCCCGATATCCTACGATACACCCTCTCGTGAGCCTGTTAGCCATACTTTATTGGTTAGGAAACACTCCCCTCTGTCATCCACTCTTGCATGCCTCTGTTTTGTAAACCACTCAAAGGTATTCCAATTCAATTAGAACTAAATGAACTTAAATGCAATATAATCGTTTAATTATAACATATGGTTCAACATTCAGCTTAATTATGTATACCAATTATCATTACCAAAACTGTCTAGTAGGCTACTGAATATCTTTTTGAAAATATATTACCATGGGTTTGGATATAGTGTTTTGGGGTACCTTTCATTATTATGACTGTAAAATAAAGAAAATGTTCCCTGAACTAGCAAAAATACATATAATTTTAATATTTGGGATATGACGTCAGGATTGCATCCATCCTGAAATCCTCCTACATAAAAAGGCAGAGACTCCATTGGATTTTGAAGAAAAAAGATATCAATGTGAGACTGAACTTGGAAAGCATCTGATACATTTTGGCATGAGAGTAACATTAAAGGTAGAAGCCAGGGTTTGGTCAATTTTGATCTACCATCAATTTCTCTTAATCACTTGGGACTATATTATTTTTCAACTTTTCGGAAAATTGACCAATAATATCTCAACCAAACTTCTCAGATGTTTAGAGGAGATCATTAGTAGCACAATCAATCCAAAGAAATTAGTTGTCATAGGTAAAACTGAAAGGCCATGACCGAGGAGAAAACATAAATCTAGAAAATTGTACTTTTTTTCTGCATTTTGTAAGACAGAAAAGAAAATTAGCTAACAATTTTTAACCAAAACCATAGCCATCTGTACATAAGATCATGTGATACATTTTACTATCAAATAATAGTGATTCATTGATGAATCAATACAATTTGGCAATTATTCAAATATTTCTAGTCAGTCCAAACGCCTATAATAGAGTAGCGCACATCTTTTAGCAACAATGAAAAACAGTGACAATATGTGTAGAACACTATGTTGTGGCATGTTAAGGGTTAGTAAAGGTGGGTTAGGACATATACAAGAGAGAAATATGCTTTTATCATGATTATAGGTAGTTTCATTTTTTGGCCACCAGGTGCCGTATGCTCAGACCCTGGCTTCTACCTTTAAAATGCTGATGCTAACACATTTTAGAACGTTTTATTCCAATGTTTGTTTATGCAAAAAACAGAAAGCCCAAAACGTTAAAAAAAAAAGGTTTGAAAAATCCATTCCACATATTATATTTTAGAAGCCCACCAACAGAGAGCATTAGCATTTGGAGGGCCCACTTTACTGTTTGACTAATATACACTGTAAAAAAAATGTCGTTAAAATAACGGTGAATCACCAGCAACTTTGGGGACATAAGGCCACAAAAAAGTGGTTTCTCATAACCAAGGTCTGAAAAATCTGACGAGGGAGGATTTTTTTTTTTTTTTTTTTACTCAGAGGCCAAAATGTTTAGCATAATTTACGTTTTTCTGGCCAAAAATTCAAAGTTTATTGGATAAGAATTAATTGATCTTTAAAAGTGGGGAAAATGTAAGTTATTTCTATACCAATGCATTGCTGGCACTATTAGCTTTAATTTGATACCAAATGTGACCAATTTTGTCCATTTTTATCAGGTTTTTCATCAAAATTTGGCAAAAAAATAAAAATGTTTTCCTCAAAACCGGATTTTTATGATGCGCGCGGTGATGAGAGTTTCAGCATTATTGACAGTGCTTTTGCAGACTTCCGGTATATTCTCTAAGCCTCACAGGGAGTCTGATTATGGTGATATTAGTTACTGTAGTATACATCTAAAAGATTACGAATGAGCCATACTTCAACTTTGTCCTGATCCTATACACCACACTGGTGATCTGACTTGCATACCAGCCATGGCCTATACAAGAGGTTTTACTCTATAGGATTGATACAGCGCAGAGTTTCCAGAGGTGGGGATATATAAATGCATAGTATGTTACCACAAAATAGGTGTATTGATCTATACAGCTACTTTCTTCTGGATATTATTAAGTGATCATGGTATTTTGTCAAACCTATCACAAGATAGAATCGTTAAATTGTCAAACATATAGGTTAATTGGAAATTACCATTATTTCAACATGTATACTCCACTTAAAGGGCTCACACTCTCCAGAAAAATCTTCTTACAAACCAGGCCACCTATCTATGGCAGGATCAACTATATGTGGGTCCTCTGGGATTTGACATTAGAAGATGAATTTACGTTGAATCATTGTAATCCAAACCTGGATAGCATTTAACAAAGATCCAATGTGAATTGGCTGATATTTATGATGCTTCATTGTATTCCAAATAAGGGTGAATCAGCGTTATATTTTACAGAGTGAATCTGTAAAAAGTACATCTATATTTTATAGTGTGTATACGCGCATCAGTACGGTTGGTTGCTCTTTAGAATGGGCATGCACTCGCAGGGACTACTTGCCCCCCCCCTCGCTATCTGTCTTAAGGCATCCAAGTTATCAGTATGAACTTTATCTATGTAAACCCTGCTTAGTGTCTAGTGTTTGGATGCATCACTGATATATTTAAGACTAAACTTAAGTCTCCTCACACATGCATACACACACAACCCTGCTGAGCAGAGGGGGGAGGACACTAAAGCCAAAATAGGGTAGAGATGTGCATAGAGACCAGTCTGTAATGTCTAACTAATGGTTGCCAGATAGGCCGATACCATATGCAAACCTTTAGCCCTTTGAATAATGACCATGCCCTTATAATACTATTCTATGCCCTTGTACATGGGTCGGATCGAAAAAAAAAGCTGATCTGGGGGTACATAAGGACAAAACACAAAATTCACAATTTCACTTAACAATTTTATTTTCCTGAAAGGGTAGCATCTTGACTCCCTGAAACCGCCAGGGAACTCTGTTTCGCCCAAGAATGCAGTTTTTATTCACCGTAGACCACATGCTACCCTAATCCTGAGGCGTCTGTGACGTTAATGAATAGTGCACTGGAAGAAACTCTTTTAAAGTGACCTAGGTATTCCAAATTTTGGCTCCTAGTTGGCTGACTAGGTACCATTAATCCTGGGAAAATTAAAAAAATTGTGGCACTTTCAATTATGTAGAAAATAGAAAAATCCAAAGCATTCTATAACACTTTACCAACTTTAGCCTAGTTTCTTTAATCTTGCTTTGTTTACCATTAAAATTACTGTCTAATGTCTTTAGTACATCTAGTTGCCAAAGCAAAAGGTTTTAGGTGTGAGTTTCCGACCGATTGGTCACACTAGTGTGTGCAACATGGTACCAAGTACCCAGTTAACGTCACAGACGCCTCGAGTTTCACAGTAATAAACTAGATTGGTTACAGAATCATTAAAAGTGTTTAGAACATCTTAATACCTTACACACATGTACAGAACAGGTTGGTGCATTGTTTAGAACCTTAATGGAAACATTTTTACAATTTTTTGAGTATGCGCTCAGTCTTTAAACAAAAAAAATTCACTTTTTTACCGTGTGTCGGCACGCGCAGCACCACACCATCAAAATATTTACATTACAATGGAACCTCCTTGGCTCTATTCTACAAGGCAAGTTTACCTGTTTATTCCGTGAATAGGGCCCTAGTATAGCACAGGTAATGCAAAGCGCATCTACTTTTGTATTTGTTATCTTTTACCCAAGTAAACCGCTTTAAAAGAAAAGGGTCCTATATTAAAAGCTGTCCAAACAACAAAAAGATTAAACCATTGGGTTATAGGAATGCATCCATTTTATTTGGTCCTCTCGCAAATTAAACAAGCCTTCCTGCTTGTTAAAAATAACCATGTCCTTAAGATGACAAAGGTCTGATACACAATTATAAATAAAAACTAGACAGAAGGAATAGGTCCTTTCATCCAAGAATACCATAGACCAGTAAATCTCCTGATGATGTGTCAATTGATTTACCATATTCAACGTAATAAGCGCACAGTGCACTTTAAAAAGACAGTTTAAACTAAAAATAATAATTAATTCTAATAAGCACACACCCTCCACCAGTTTTTCCCAAATTATTTTGCTGTTGCAGTACTGTTCTCAACATAATAAACGAATAGTGTTTTGAACAATTTATCCTTGACACATTTTTAGTAGTGAGGAATTAATTTTTATGGTCTAAAAGCAGTCCCAATGGGGGATGTGCGCTTATTAGGGGATGTGCGCTTATTACGTTGAATACCGTAAACGAAGTTCCCGCCAAAACTTCATTATGAATTGAATGATAGATGGGTATCCCAGCTGTGGGCTTTTCCCTTATTTCTATTGCTGGGGCGGTAAGCCATTATTCCATTACTATTATAATTTAGTCCATCTCCAAGGACTCCACATGCTTACTGCTCTTGCTGTGGGATATTGCATATTACTTGAAACCCTATAAAAAGGTTTTGATATAGGACATTCAGTGTTAACTTCTTTTCCAAAATGCTATTTCAAATTTACATGTCATGTATATATTCTCCTATTGGATAATTATTACACTTTTCACTATTAAGCTAGTTCCCTATGATTTAGAGATGTATATGTGATGCGACTCCTGCCATTTGTCCTCCCGGCTGTATAGTCAGGTACACAGGTCAGTAAGCAGGTCACAATGTTATCAGTTCAGACTTTATCATCTGCCTGAAGTGTTTGTCTAAATTCATATCAGTCTCAAAATCCTCCCTACAGTCCAGATACATGATGCATACCGTAAAGTTTTACGTAGAATACGCAGCTTGAACGCGAATCAAAAGCAGCTCTAGTATGATACCAAACTTGCCGAAAGAGCGTGTGGCTTATGCCAGGGTTTTTTAAGAGTATACTTCTCTCCATGAGAATAGTGACAACGACTTGTGGGTATTCTTTGACAGTGTATCAGCAATAAGGACTGTATTAGGGCAGGGCAAACAGAATGACAGCTCATTCACATTTACCAGAGCTACAGTTTTCTCGTATGATATCCTATAACTAGTCAGTCCTGGCCTGTAACTAGCCCTCAGTGGGGTAGTTTGTTCTTGGATATGGTGGAACTTGACTATAGATTATTTTAATGGTGGAAATGGACTTTTCTATAATATGATAGTAGAACCTTTTGTGATATCCCAAGCATTCATGAACTCTTCTTTAGAATCCTTAATAATTATCTTATCAACAAGCCATAAAAAATGGCATGTAGCCGAGGATGTCCTAATTTTCACCCAGCTAGGAGGTAGGTGGGGTAGTACCTTCAAAACAATGAACTCCCCTTGGAGAAACCAATACACACATTTTGCGCCACAAAACTGGCGCAATAAAAAGTCAGGAGTACGTTAAAATCCCTTGCGATAGGATGACCCCCATTTATAAGCCGACCCGCCAACTTAATAAAAAAAAATTGTCCTATACAAAATAGGCTTTATTCTAATGTATTAAAACCCCACCACCGAACCCCCAATACCAGAAAGAAATTTGGCTTATAGAGAATAAAAATTCCAAATGAAATTTGTCTTATAGGTTGGATTTTACGGTAGGTCTGATCCCAGCCCAAAGCATGGCATTGGGGTGGGAGTTTGGGACTGCCGCAAAGATGTCCTACTGTAAAATCTTGGATATAAGCCTTATTCACGTATTAACTGCACTTAGACTTTCGGCCGGTTCTATAAGGCGCACGGGCAGCCTAATTATTGTGCCTTTAGTACTGTTCCATAGCACCAAAAACTCATGTATAGCCCACACCAAGGCACTGGGCCGATACTATAAGCCACACTGCGACATGACTCGCATACTAGCCTTGTCTTATACGCGAGGTTTTACTGTATTTATTCATTCCTTAAACTTTCCACTTGCCCTTAATTTTTAATAAATATACAATTGGGTGAATGATACCCCACATTGACTGGCATTACTTATTGACCCCATTATCTGCAGTAGGCATGTAAAAGACCAAATTAAATGTGTTGTGGTATGTAGTAGTACGTGACATGGTGTGTATTCCAAACCTGTTGGACCATTCTTTCATTATTTCCTAATGATGGGTGTAGAGACTAAACTACTACAATTGACAGGGCAAGATAAATATCTGCGGGGGTTAGTAATATGGGGCAATTTCTCAATAGACAAGGCAACATGGGCACTCCTTAGAACTGACAGGGTACAGAGGGCTACCCCCCGCCAATATGTTGTGATATTGCCACATTTGTGTACAGCTCATCAAGAACTTCCATTGGTATATAATAGCTAATATTCATTTTCGGTCAATATTTATGTACCTTTCTGTTGTTTTAATTGAAATTCAATAAAATTAGATGATAAATATTCGGATTACATATTAACTATATTATACGACACAAAAAAATATAAATTCCAAAATATGGACTATGAGAAAGATTCCTCTGTGCCTCTTGAGAAAGTTAGTCCATATGTAATTTTTTTTTAGTTTAATCAATTCTAAAGCAAAAAATATTCCCGGGAACATAACACAAGAAAACGTCCCATTTTAATGTTTTTTTCGCATACAAGGGGGGTTGTCTTACACAGGGATTTTTACGGTACTTTTCGGAAATAATTGTCCATACTTTCTCATTCCACAAAAAAATTCAAGTGAAGGTCAGGAAAAAATCCCCCCTTCCACAAAAGTTCTCAATTCTCATAGATTTCACGAGTCATGACACAAGAAGGGTTCTATTTCTAGTTCTATTTTGTTTGCAGGGTCTTTTAAAAATCCTAACAAGAAAAGAAATTTCTAAACCTTTAACTGTAATACCCAAAAGTGAAGAGAATAACACCTACCTCTGTTGTTTATGTTAGCACAGAACGCACAGGGGTTGCAGACAGTTCACACACTGAGTATGGCGGAAGTCAGTGATGTATGGTAGACAACAGGTACTGCCCAACAACTGGTCATCTGCGGGTGGCCCCAAGCGAAACCGCTCTGTTCAACTGACCACCCGCAGACTCTGCCTGAAACCCAGGAACCTGACAGGTGTTTCCACCTATCTAGTACCAGGGTCAGAACAGAGAATGAACCAGACAACCAGCCGTCCTACAGTCAGAGTTCTGTTACACCAAGACAGAATCAGGGGTCATGGAGGTTTCCAAGTAGGAAATTAGCAGCAGTAGAGTTGGTGGTTGTGGTAATCCGAATTGTCATGAGTCGGTTTCTGTGATGATCCGATTTGTCTTGTGTAAGAGTAATTGTAATCAGGTAGTAAGTGTCAATAGAGAAGTTTATCACCTGAGTGCTGAGGTCAAGCAGCAAAGTAGCAGACCCTCTACTACAGAGCAACTGGTCATTGGCGGGTGGCCCCAAGGGAAAATCCACTCTGATCAACTGACCACCCGCCACAACCAGCTGTCCTACACGTACAGTCAATGAGTACTACAACCCCACTAAACAAGCAGGGGTAGAAGAGAGTATCCAGTGTATGAAGTTAGCAGCGGTAGACTTGATGGCTATGGTAATCCAAATTTTAAGAGGGCTGTAAGCACAGATTGAGGGGAAGGGTGAGGGAGACTTCTAGTGAGCACTTTTTCACAGTAGCAGACCAGCTACTGTAGTATGGCTGGTCATCGGCGAGTGGCCCCAAGCGAAACCGCTCTGTTCAACTGACCACCCGCCGCCTCTGTCTGAACCCCAAGAGTCTGACCGGTGTTTCCACCTATCTAGTACTGGGATCAGAACAGAGACCGTGAACCCAACAACCAGCCGTCCCACAGGTACAGTCACAAAACGATAGCACCACTAAACGAGCAGGGGTAAAATAGGGTGTCCAAGTTTGAAGATAGCAGCTGTAGATATGGTAGTAATCCTAGTTGTTTGGGTTATTTGTTTTGTTAGAGAAAGTTGTAGCTGTCGCTGAAGGAGGTCAGCATTATCTTGTTAGAAGGAGCCGTGACCAACGTACTGCTACTTCTAGTGAGCACTGTTAACAGAAAGGAAAAGATGATAATGAATTAAAGTCAATTTTATATTTCTAGATTAAATGCTATCAGTAAATTATATACCATCTTAGCACTCTAGTAATAATGTTAATTACAGTGGCATTCCATGTGTTTTTGTAACACCATATAACATGATATGGAAGACCAGCTAAAACAATGTACTATCATAAAACACAATATGTTACATCTTTAAGAAAAGAGGTATATCAGAGAACTATGAAATACCAGGCATAGTTCAGTAAGAAGCATGCAGCCAGACATCGAGCTACAGCCCACACTGATAATCTAAATGCTCCATCTTAGTCTGTAGTGGCTATCCAAGGTGAGTTAGGAGAACATTGGTTAGTACTGATTAGGTGATAATATTATTCTAAAATGACTGAGGCAAAACTATATATGACTAATGCCTTAGAAATAGAAAGGCTAGGTTTAATAGTGGGTCAGTACTGATCAACCTGGCATTATCAGCTTACCTAAGTTGGTCGTATAGTGAGCCAGAAAATCACTACCTAGGTAAATCTCTATAGTGATTGAAATTCAAACAATGCAGAATATTATTAGCATTCTGCCATGATGATGCCCTTTAAGGCTATAATGTCAGCCCTCACTTCCTCAAATTCCTCAAATGCAAAGCAAAATGTCCATTTCTTTTCACGACTGGAAAACCAGTGAATTTGGGGTCATCATTGATTTTTAAGACCAAACTATCCTTACCAGTTCAGCCACACAGCTATGTAGCACCATATTAGACCCAGGACATAATTTTAAGACAATGCTAAGAATAATTTAAGACCATAAATTTAAGACAATACACAATAGGGATTGGTTTTAAGGTGATGCGTGACTAGGTTGATAATCTTAAATAAGCACTTATTATTGGATTTAAGATAACAAACAATACTATGGACTCGTTCTGCTGTGAGTATGCCGATGCTTGCAACTATATTCATAATTTAGCTTAATTATATAGTTTTTTTCAAGTCAATAAAGTTAACAAAAAGTGCAAATCTGATGAAAATTGGTGTAGGTATCTTATCAAATCCATTCTAGTCTGCCTACTCTTGAGCTAGGACATGTATTTAAAACCAATCTACCATAAGTAATGTGTACATAGAGGTAGAATAGCAGCCTTACCTGAAGGTGACTCGTCTAGAAGTGGAGGCACAGTGCTGTATCTTCCCGCCTTATCTGGTGTATGTGACTGTGGCCTATTGTCTAAGTACAGGTCTATACTTAACTTAGTGAACTTAGAGATAAATGATAAGACCAGGACTAGAGGATTCCTCCCCCTTTTTATATCAAATTTCATTCATCATTGTCATATGTGTTCAGCCGCTTTTATATTGAACATTTGCTCGAATATTTACCTACCTCAACTGTTAAGTTTCAGAGAATAGAGAAATGAAGACCTGAAGTGATTTCTTTAAGTGTGTCATCATTATGGCCATCATTATAAAATTAACAGAAAATCCTTGAGCCATTTTGTTGATAAATGGAAATTATTGAAGCCTACATAAGGTGGAATGGGACCAGGAGTTGCTCCTTTTTTTTGACATGACCATTCTTACCTTTCCCTTTCCTTTTTCCAGTGCCCTTTGAGGGTTTCGTGTTGGATCTACCTGCGGTGGGCAAAACATTTTTAGGCCCCCCCCCTCGAGAGCGCGTGTAATGTTTTGCGCCCCCCTCGCCGAAGGTGCCGAAATTTTTTCGCCCCCCCCCTTTGAACTATAGTAACGCGCGGGCTCTTTGGCAAAAAAGGGGCTTAAACTTTTACGCCCCCCCCCCTCAAGAGGGGTCAGAATTTTTTACGCCCCCCCCCCTCCAGAGGGGTCGGACATTTTTATGCCCCCCCCCCTAAACCCACCACCCCCCCTGTGAATAATGAACACTCCCTTATGTGTCAAACTAGTGCCACATGGATGACCCACGTCTATGCGATTATCCAGTGGTGTAACATTATTAGGCAATGCGATATGTAATAAAAACTGCAAGTAACGTAGTAACCACACCAACTTGACCACTGGCGCTCTCTCGATAGACTGGGCAAAATCTTCAGAAATATCATTCTAATCTCTCAAAGGGGCATTTTTAAGTGCAAATAGGCAACCTCACTTTTTGGGGTAATATAGGTGTGCTGAATCTGAATATCACACTCGATAATGGTTCCTTCTATGTGACAACTACAAAAGCAAAATGGCTGCTATTGTTTTTTTTTTGGAAAACCTATAAAACCTGTTCTATTTATCATTCCTGGTCATGTAATACCTCAAACCGAAGGAATTTCAATTTTATTTGGAAAGAGAAACAGCCAGGACAAAATTGTTAAAGGATGAATGTAATAATTCCTTAAACAATAGTAAGAGGTTCTGGAAAGATATTAGAAAAATTGTGCCTTCTGAAAAAAGGTGATTCCAGTGTGTGTATTGATTTAATGGATGATACAGGTAACACTATTAATGTCATAGACCCAGCAGAATTTATTAAGTATTTATTCTAAAATATTGGCTCTAAACTCGCAGAGAAACATACAGAATGGCTGGCATTTTGGGTGGTAGTTTTTGGTGTCTGCCATTGTACTCCTTGGGGTAACCAGAACCTGACCTATTTGCAGGGCTGGAAGTGGTGGAGTGATGAACTTGGTCACATACAGGTGAGGGGCTAGGGATGTGGGCCAGAGTTACATAAGAGGTGTGGGGCACAGGCAAAGTGAAGTGGTGGAGAAGTTGGGTAGAATTACATGGATGAGGGATGACGGTAGTATGTGTGCTGATCTGAATGGGCCATAAATGTCTAACCATGTACACTGGGTCACCCAATGTACTTTTAGACCTTTTTTTCTGTGTCTCTACGTATATCAGAAGTAGAGATATATCATTTTAAAGATTTATTGACAATCAATTGGCAGTCATTATCTTTTTGTAATCTTTGCTTAGAAAGAGTTATTTTTAAGCTTGGCAAGTGTGTCATTTGGTTTCAGCACACCCAAACTACCTCAAAAAGTGATGTTGCCTTTTTGTGCTTAAAAATGCCTTTTGGTGGAGGAGTTTCTCATTTTGTCACCAGTCTAAGAGGCTGGACTTACCTTTAAGGTAACTGATAAGAGAACCTCTCATGATTGTCCCATGCTAGACATATGACTAGAGTCTCCGAGAACCCCCAGCTTAAGGATTAAGGATTAAGTTATAAATAAATGAACTCTACCTTAGGCCTTCAGAAATCCCTCTGGACAAGGTTGCAATGGATGCCTCTAAAGTCACAGTGCCGTTTGTTTGAACAAAAAGTTGCGAGAATGGAGTGCAAGGCATGTGTTCAATGAGGATGGTCGTCAACATTACTATGACTCCCTTATAAACATTGCTATGGCAACCAGTGGGGGTCAGCCATGCAGTCATGAACACCGCTACTACTGTCGCCTAATATTTTCGCGTGCCCCCACAGTGAGGAAAGGCTTGCACATCTTTTTTTCACCCATGTTTCAGATGGCTAGGTTATAGTGTTTAACTAATTTGAAATGTGTAGCAGTAGGCCTACTGAAACGATGGACATGACACTATGCAGCACTCTTTGGCCACAACGTTTGGCAACCAGTTTTATCCATGAACCTCATCTGACCTTTATGCATGTAGAGCTCACGGGGGTCACATTTAATATGATGGGCAAGTCAAAGCCAACCTGTCAGAAACCCTTCAGGCAACATTGAATCCCCCTGGTGAAGGTTGAACAGCCAATATTGGACCAATGCAGTTCAAGTTCAAGTTCAAGTTTCAATCAATTTTGTCCGTTAGGCACTTTAATTCTTTAAGAAATATTCAACTATTGCTCCTAGATTTCTTTATGCTTGCTCAGGTTATAATATTTTATTCATAATTGTACAATAATAATAGAGACAACTGGTATTGGCTTTTTTGTATAAAATAGACGAAGGTAGGGAAATGTCATTTCTAAACTACGTGGTAGTGGGTGGTGAAATATCAATTGAAGATGCAGACATTTTTAATGCATCCCTTCGAGAAAGTGTGAAAGTTAAAGCATCCCAATGGTAAAGATGGCAACCCCCTCCCCCCTCCATTTGAACTGTAGTTAGTTGCAGGCTTGTTGAAAAGGGGAAAATGTTCTCTTACCAGCCCTACATAGCATAATAGGGTCTATCCCTATATAGTGGCCATTGCCTAATCCATAAGGAGCCACATAACACCGCAGGTATGATAATGATTTTTTATTGCCTGAGCATGTCTCAGCTCACACCATCTAAGATTGCTGAATGACTTCTGACTTCAAGTTCCAATTTGTCGCTTCTGTACCAGTACACAAGTAAAGATACTTTCAATGACATCTACTTTGATTTAATATGATCAGTTAGTTACTGAAAATATGTCTTCTGTATGGTCGTGTTTGGTCATGAGAAATAGGTAACTGTTGCATTTGTAATGACACAATTAATTATCTCTAAAACACAGGTGTTATAGTAACATATTAAATGTTTGTGCTTTCTTTCCTGTAGCCTAGATCACCTCTTGTATGTACATGTCATGCTTAGTAGAGTCTATACTGAGTCTTTTTTTTTCAAGTAGCATGTGTTTAGTTTTCAAAAATAATATTTAACTTCTTATTATAGGCACAATATGATACAAGCATGATAACATATAGAACAACAACATATATTCCTGATAATTACTTACAACATATTTATATATACCGTATTCGACGTAATAAGCTTACAGTGCGCTTAAAAAATTATTACGGACACCTTTTAGTAGTTAACAGTTTAATTGGAGTAAAAAATTGAAATATTTTTGGTACTTTGTAGTCTAAAAATCGGCCAAAAACAGGGGGTGTGCGCTTATTAGGGGGTGTGCGCTTATTACGTCGGATACGGGATATGTTTTATCAACATATCATAATAATTCACTGAGTAAAGGATCGTCAATAGCATATGTCTGTTTTGTCTGTCTTCTTTTCTATTACATCCATAAGATTTATATAGTAACACAGCATTAATCACATTTAAGATATTTAATTGATCGTGATGGGTCCTGATGTCTTCGGAGTTTCTACCAAAGTACAATGTAATCACATGGACCTATAATAATGATGAGTGACTGCACTTCTATTACTATACAAACATTAAGTATGAATATGGAAACGCTGCATTCCGTCAAGCAACACATAACAATAACATGCAAAGATAAACTGATGAGAATAATATTGACCCTAACAAAATGATTGCCTGACAGGGTCTTATTCAACTATAATTAGGCCACAACTACATCCAGAGGAAACTTCCTGAGGAGTGACTTGTATTTCATCTCTGGCCAAACCTGAAGATGGTTGAAACACTTTTGTGAACTCTCCTGCTCTCCAACCCGCATCACACAGTACCGTCTCCATAGACCCAAACATAGTTCCCAAGACCATGTTCAGCTCCCAAGAATGTATTCAATTTCTACCACATAATCATGGCAGATAAGTCTGGAGCTTGAATAAATGATTGATTCTATATAAATGTATCTACAGTCCTTTGGCAGAGATAAAATAGTGCCCATAGCAGCAGATGATGATATTGCTCAGAGAGTTAATATTCCTGGTGCGTGCCATTACTCCTTGTGTCCTGATGGCCACAGTCCATCCCCAGTGGTGCCACCTGGGTGTCACAGAGGAGACCATGCACTCTGAGATGGAGGGTGGTGGAGGAAGTACATCTCTGAGTGGTTCAAGTCTGTGGCACATGCCTCACTCTCCTAGCACAGTCCTGGTGTAGACTCACTGTCAGTTGTAGACATTGTCACACGTTAGCAGCCGGTGGATAAAGATGGCGTCCAGGTTACAGAGAGGACATTGTGATGGTGCCACCTCTTGTTGCAGAACGAGGCCGTGATGCACGTTATACACAGACCAGGAATGATGACAGGTCCCTAATCCACCTTTATCTAACTGTCGACAGCTACCCAGTTAGTGTCTCTGCAAATATAACTCGAAAGAATTCTTACACTCTTGTAACTATTGTAAAGTCCAATGTTACAATGGCAATTCTGAAGTTTGATTTGTCATGGAATATCTGAATGGCATGGTCTTATTAATATGCCCAACATTCTTGAACTCAAAATGTGAGTAGTTATATATTTTGGATCCAGAAAGTTTTCATGTTATATATGAGATATACAAAAATGCTAAAATGAAAGGTATCATACAATGCAAAGTCTATCCTGCCCATCATATAATACCATCTTTATTTTTACATTTTAAAATGTGTACCCTTATTGATACTATGAAGGACTGTCATGAAATGCTCTTGATTGCTTCAAAATGTATTTATTAATCATTTTAATCGTCCAATACATTAGTTTGGTTCTGAACTTGGAAACACTTACCTGTCTGTAGTTGTGGCAAATGATAAAGAGTTGTTTCTTTTGATTTTGTCTAAATCTATAAACATGCAACTTCCATACAATGACAATCCTACACCAAACATTAGTAGTTGATTTAAGTAGCTGCCTAAGTAATTTATTAACCCTTAAATAATTTCTGTGATGCATTTAGAAATGCAGCCCTAGTGCTGCATCCAAGCATTGTGCCAACCCGATGGGACACAGCCTTGAGGACAACCGGTATAAAATTTTAAAGCAGTATGCAGCCCTTTGTTACGTATGGACAATACATGGCATTACATAGAACAGCATAGTATTTCACTTTCCTCATTTATCATTGCAGCACCCACCCTGGATGGGAGACTCTCTATAAAATGGCAGTAAATTAATATGATCATGTATTAGTCCTGTTCTTAGAAATATTTTAATTGACATCAATACCTCAATATAACAAACATATATATGTCCTAAGAAAGGAAAGGACTGATATACTAAATATTATCAATGCATACAAAGCAATATGCCGTCCTGATATAAACTCCCTGCAATATGGCTAGGCCTTAACTACTTCCAACACTATTACAATCTAGGTGCGGATGCAACATTACACATTGATGATCAGCAGTATTTCAAAGATCCCTCTACACTTGCGCTTATACAAGTCCAGCGCGTTTTTGGAACCGGGTGCTATATCAAATCAAACAGGGGGCCCGATCCTCAACAGCAGATATATGACAAAGGTTCCCCCTGCTGAGAGGTATATAAACTACAACATACATGTACATACAATACAGAAAGGCTGAACTGCGTCTGATATATTATGATAACTCCCTCATGCACTTATCAAGCACATATGTACATACATGTACTGGATACATATAGATGCTACCTGGTGCACAGTATATTAACACTGAATAGGATATCATATACAACTCCTAGAGAAAAAATAAATATATACACTGTACACGTACAAAATACAAAATACAAACAACTTGTGTTGAGCGTTGCGCTGTGAAACCTTGAGCAGTTGATACACATTATCTTTTTGACATATATTCAATCTGTTTTTGGTCATAGATACAACAGATTATGACACAGAATAAAATTCTGTGGAGAACATTGCAGACCCTGTCCTAATGGATGAAATACACTTTGAAGGACTACTAATTTGGAATATCAACTTTTCAAAGGCTAAATAATGTAGTATAGGTGGTTCCCATAGTAACCACAAAGGGCCACCGCTGTGCCCTTTAATGTGTGACTTTAGTTCCTAATGCTGCCACATCATGACAGGCCAGCAATGTAAGCCTGGGTGAAGCAGCAGTGCTCCAACATTAACAATGCATGGTAGACTATAATCTGATGCTCCATTCATACTATACACTTTAAAACATCTAGTGCATTCTACGTTAACCTACTTAACCTTCCTAACCACAATGAAATATTAACAGGTTCTAATGAAGAACTCCCTGTGATTTTGAGAATGCCTATATACAGCACAAATCCTCAAAGTGAGTGATTCACACAACTGATCGCATGTTAAGTAATATACCTCAACGTACAACAAAAACATGACATACAACTAAAGTAATATGACCATACAGATAACTTTGTGACTCAAGGACTATCTAAGTAGCCTATATATAATCTAACTAAAAAGCGAATTATTGTAAGTAAGTTTGTACAATCTCAGACAATAAATACATCCACGTCATACACATACACTAAATAGTGATACAACCAACCATTCCAGCATTTACAACTCTCAGCGGAATACAATTTATTGCTTGTAAAACTAAAATGCTAAATAGAATATTGACCACCTAATCTAGTCTATTCCAATATATTGGATGCAGTTGTCATTTTCTTAATGCATTAGCAGTACATGGTAATGTACTGCCATAGAAACCACTGATGTCCCTTTAAAGCTAATCTACTACACACTAATTGCAATTCGTTTGCAGCCATGTGTTCTTTTTCGATGCTGATATATATTCATATTGTCTGCAGTGATTTCAATGAACATCTTCCTTTGTTAATATTGTTCATCAATATACGTTTTTGCAACAGAAAACCTCAGGTTATGACGTACAGAAATATGTTAACATTCCATACAATGGCATGCAATAAATACATCTATGGAACACAATGTATACAAGACATAGAACCCTTCAAACTAAAATTCTGCAATTTGAGAATGATAATTAAAATCTCATGCAGAAATATGCTTCAGAGAAAAGATGAGGAGATGCTAAGAATATCCATCCAACATCAGTGTCAACAGAGTGTTACATAAACACAGTCAGGATCCACTATGTGATTGTAGCCTTTATCAATTCAGCTCCAGGAACTATTCAAATAACAAAGTATAACAGCTCCATCAACTAATACAACCACAAGTAACAAATGATGCTCTAAAACATATAAAAGTTAAGCCACCCTTAACTGTGGGCCTGTATACTGCCAACTACTGCAAGGGGCCCTTTTTCCCAAGCATTTTCTCCTTGGGGCCGACCTCTTCATATGCTTATTAGATACTCAACCAATGCATCATTTAATGCTATATGTGCACTGCATGGCTCAGGACTTGATGGATGAACCTATCTACACACTGTTGTCATTGATTAATAAATTTACACACTGAACCGCATGAGCAGGCACCGTTTTGACCCGGCCGTTTTGTTCAATGACGTCACGATTTTGACGCTGTTGAGGACGGTCCTCTGACCAACACCATGAACATTGGTCCACTCTTTCCGATGGAAGATGCATGACCTACCATGATAGAATGTGTATCATAGCAGAAACACAGACATAACACATTTCTGGCACCAATAATATTTGCTGACAACTGACGATTCATCACCGTACTCGTATCAGTCTGTCAGCATCAAGCACTGCCTTGGCTTTGCACATGACTGTTTGACAGAGCCAGAAGACTGTGTGAGTCCTCCTCTCCCCTCTGCAGATGGACTTTCTCAACTGCAGCAGTGCAAAAACAGAATGCCTGCTGCCCATCCCTCAAGTGCTCCAGCATATCTAATTGCACAACTCAGTGTGGAAGGTGTGGGTCGGTTCTGGAGTGACCACCACAGGGATGCCTTACACCCTGATGGCTGCAGCCAAACCATAGTTGGACAACCCGGTCAAACTTGACCGGATGTCAAGCATGCAGATAAATAGTCAGGAGGGGAGGTGATCAGAATCTGCCATTGATAGCTACAAGTTTGCGACATGTTCTGAATGGCCTCCCTGGACTGCCCAAGTGCCCATGTGCCCAGGTGGCCAAGTGCCCAAATGCCCAAGTGCCCAAGTACCCATGTGCCCAAGTGCCCATGTGCCAAAGTGCCCAAGTGCCAATGTGCCCAAGTGCCGAAATGCCCAAGTGCCGAAATAACCCAAGTGCTGAAATGCCCAAGTGCCGAAATAACCCAAGTGCTGAAATGCCCAAGTGCCCAAGTGCCAATGTGCCCAAGTGCCAATGTGCCCAAGTGCTGAAATGCCCAAGTGCTGAAATGCCCAAGTGCCCATGTGCCCAAGTGCCGAAATGCCCAAGTGCCGAAATGCCCAAGTGCAGAAATGCCCAAGTGCAGAAATGCCCAAGTGCTAAAATGCCCAAGTGCCGAAATGCCCAAGTGCCGAAATGCCTAAGTGCCGAAATGCCCAAGTGCCGAAATGCCCAAGTGCCCATGTGCCCAAGTGCCAATGTGCCCAAGTGCCGAAATGCCCAAGTGCCGAAATGCCCAAGTGCCGAAATGCCCAAGTACCGAAATGCCCAAGTGCTGAAATGCCCAAGTGCCGAAATGCCCAAGTACCGAAATGCCTAAGTGCCGAAATGCCTAAGTGCTGAAATGCCCAAGTGCCGAAATGCCCAAGTGCCGAAATGCCTAAGTGCTGAAATGCCCCAGTGCTGAAATGCCCAAGTGCCCATGTGCCCAAGTGCCAATGTGCCCAAGTGCCGAAATGCCCAAGTGCCGAAGTGCCACTGAGCTACAACTATGCTGGCAGTTTGTAGGGACTCATGGTACTAGGTCTGGGGGGAGCACGGAAAACCTGGTTCTCTGCACATACTTTGTAATTATGCATTCTTCCCTTATGAAGGTGTTTGTAGTGTAGACAGTAACTTTAATCAGGATAGACATTGATATCCGATTGAAGGTTTTAACCTTCAGCTGAGATTATCCATATGCCAGTACTGCCTCCCTATCTTATCTGGTTTTTCTTCCAAAGCCAAAATGTTCTATGTTACAAAATGCCAATAGCACTCCTCAAAGGACTACCGATACAAGCATCAGAATCCCTCCAGTCACCATTCAGGGACATAAAACTGCAATAACTTCCTTGCAACAACAGAGATGTGTTGTGTGGACAATTCTGATGTTAGGTTCATAAAAAAGTAACTCAAATTAAATTGGTAGGAAGGTGGCCGAGTCTCGAACCTTGGACACAAACACTGCTGCCCTCTGGTGGACGTGTGGATAACTATGTCTGAAAATGCTAAAATTAGTTCCCGACAGTCAAGTTTTGGAGTTGCATCTTCACCACTCATACTTACCCACATAGTAGACTACAACAGTGCAAGAATTGTGAGTGGGATATGCTCGCTGATTATGCCACTTTAAGTAATCATGACACACACCCTTCACTGCTGAGTACTGATTTTGAGAATTTTTGCCCTCAACTTAAGAATAGATAAACACAGGAATGCTCAAATGTTCAAATAGATCGTTGCCCTCCCCTCCCCCCCCCCCACTCCAAGCCGGTACGGATATTAATTTATTTAGTTTCCCCAACGGTGGCTCTCTCTGTAGTAACGCTCTCCCTATATCAATCAAGCACCCCCCCCCCCCCCAGCTAAAAAGAAATGACTCAGTCTTCCAAGTATATCACCTGAAACAATGTAACAATATCATAAGTGGTCGTAGCCTGGTACAATAAGTAATCTGCTATGTATAGGAGATATAACATAACTATTGTACATGTAGCTATCTATAATATGGAAAAAAGGAAAATTCACAAGTGGGGTCTGCTGACCAATTCCAAAGTTCTGTTGTATGATTGTTGTCTGTGGACGTATCTGCCTTAAGTTAACGATTTCTGGTCGTAGAAGTCATTCATTCCTCCATCATTCTCGGCACCCTGGCGAGTGAAGCACACCTGAAGTATGTTGGGGCCACATAGAGATATGCATGATTAACAGTGTGGTCAATATGTTTATCATTACCACCCTATATTATCTAGTATTGATGTTGCACACCATCTAGTATATACTGGATTTTTTAAACATCAACATGTACAGTTAGTGTCATAATGTTGTTAAAAAAAACTGCATTTTGTATTACGTTATTCAACATAATAGATTACTTGCCCTAGGCGTTTGTAACAATTATTCTAATCTCATTTTAGTACTTAAAAGTTCAACTGTCTCCCAATCGTGATGATATGAGCATTTTCTAGTTAACCCCCCCCCCTTTGTGGGGGGGGGGGGGGGGAGGGGGTATTAGGTTGAATACAGTATACCTATTAAGAACAGCACATTGTGGAAACCTACCTCACAGCTAACAGCATCAGGAGCAGCGGCAACTGTAAAATGTATAAGGGAATTACCATATTGCCTGCCTATAATAGTGCTAGTTGGGAGATTAAACGGTTAAACAGTGGCTGCATAGCGGGTAACCGTAGCCACATCCGTGGGCTGGGGAGATAGAGATAGGAACGTGGGACAAATGAGGTTAAGTGGGTAACAGGCTCGGGAAGCAGGCAAACCATTAGAGTGCTCCCACACTGACCCCCCCCCCCCACCACCACCAAGCCAGCCACGGCCCTTCCCATGGCTAACCAGGTCTGCTGATGAACAACAACAGCTATAATTTATACCAGACCCCTACAGTAAGTAACTAACATATATCCATAGCTTTGGTAAAGAGCATAACCAGTTGGGATTGAGATTAAACCTATGAATGATATAGGGAATGATATTCAGGAGGTACAGAACTGCTCCCCATGTTCATGACACCCCAACCACAGCCCCTACACAGGGCAGGGCACATGAAGGGATGACCACAACTCCGGCATGGATAGGTTTGCGTTAGGGGCTTCTCTATGCCTGATTAACCTCCCTAGTATTGAGCTATGGATGTACGTATGAGAAATACTAACCCAGATTAAAATGTATATGGTGTATGACGTTGCGTTGGATACTCACTTCACTACTGCTGGGTAGAAGATGCCTGAGATCTGGAATCCCGCTCATTATATGCCAAAGCCTTGGCCCCAAAGTGAGGCTATCCCATAGTGCAATAGGGTTGGTTGCTAGGCACCGCTCTCTAGTCTCTCCTGTGATTGGTTGGATCTCCTACAGAGGTTGGACTTCATTGGTGGAGTCCTGATTGGCCCATTGGGCCTCCCTCTGTATAGGTCAGTGCTTTAACTTGACCAATGGGGTGCCTTGTATTGGACTGGGGTTTGGGTCCCTCTAAACCCTTGAGTGCAGTCATGGTTGATTGGATGTGCGCTCAACCATGGATCCCTTGGTGTTGTATAAGGGGATGGTCCATTTTATATGTCCACTTTGGGGTGGGCATAGTGTATGGTTTATGCATCGTTTTTTGTGGGTTTTGTGTCCTTTTGGTAAGAGAGATTAGATTTTGATCTCCTAACAAGCAGTTTCGGTTATAGAGAACCTCATCAGGTGAAAATTTTATGAGTTATTTATGGAGCTTTTGTTGGCACCTCTTAATTAATTTGGAGTTCTCCCTGCCCCTTCTGGGGGAGCGATCATCAACAAATTTATATGTGGCGGTTTTTATGTACGGTATTTCTACTATGTGTTATACCAATAGAAAGATATTGTTTTCTTTCTTTTTTGAGGTGGGATTCAGAAATGGTCTCGGCATGTAGTGTGTAGGAACCAGGTGGTCTCCCACTGGGGTGGGTTAGGATGGTTTCTCCACGTGTATATATTCTTATACTCGTGCAAAAAATTTTTGACGTTGCTTTATTGGTTTTGTGGGACCTTCCTTATCCATATCGATTGTCCATCGTGTTCATTCCCTTTGGTGTCTGGGTCTTGAGTCTGTGAATCCGTTTAAATTCAATCAGGAGTCTCAATTCCAGAGCCCTGGGACTGAGAGGATGTCTGTTTACAAAGTCCAGTACTGAGATAGTTACATCCTCTTTTCCATGGTGTCCTGGGAGTTTAAAGTGGGTGGGTACATCGTTGTCCCCCTCGCCTGCGTCTATTCTCCCCAGGTGTTCATCCAATCTTTTTCCTAATTCTCTTTTCGTTTGGCCTACATATTGCATGCCACAGATTTTGCATGTCAATACATAGATCACATTTGAGCTTTTGCATGTTACATTCCACATTGTTTTGTGGGTTTTTCCCGTGGTTTTTGAGATGACAGATCCCGATCTGTCTATTTTTACACATTTGTCACAATTGGGTGTGGAACAGTAGTTCCTGTTTGTATTGTCTTTTTCATCAGGTGGTCTGTCAGGATGGTAGTTGGTTTTTGCCTTAACCAGGTAGTCCTTTTGGGTCTTCTGTATCCTTGTACAAGTTTTGTGTTCCATAGTTCTTTGGTGGTTTTTGAGGCTCCAAGGTAGTCCCAATGTTCTCCTACTATACCCTTCAGGGGGTTGCCCCCATCTTTGTATGTGCTGATTAGGAATGTGTTTTTTGTTTCAGCTTCTTTAGGTGTTTCTTGTTTATGTAGGATATCTTCTCTCTTTTTCTCTTGTGCTTTTTGGGAGCATTCTTGGAGGAGTTTTTCTGGGTATCCCTTTTCTCTGAATTCCTCCATTTTGAGGTCTCTGTGTTGTATATAATCTTCTTCTTTGTGGCATATTGCTAGAAGTCTCAGCATCTGTGAGTATGGGAGACTTCTTTTGGTTGCTGGTGGATGACATGAATTGTATTCTAAGTAGGTATTGGTATCTGTTGGTTTTGTGTACAGATCTGTGTACATTTTCCCATTTTCTATTTTGACTGTGGAGTCCAAAAAGTTGATTGAATTTGTTGAGGTTTCTGAGGTGAATTTGATGGTTGGATGTGCCTTGTTTAAATGGTCTATCCATTTGTGCATCTCTTGTTCTCCATGTTCCCATATGAGGAAGATGTCGTCTATGAACCTCCACCATTTGTATGGTTTGAGGTTGCATGTGCCCAGTATGTCTAGCTCAGTGCTTTCCATAAATATATTGGCATAGGATGGTGCCAATTTTGTGCCCATAGAGGTACCTCTTATTTGGAGGTAGTGCTTCCCATTGAATTGGAGGTTGTTGTTTTTGAGAACCAACTCTGTTAAATCTACTATTGATTTGTTGGGTAGTTATTTGTTTCCCCGTCTGTGTTTGTCTAGTTTGTTTGACAGTATTTGTAGTCCCTCCTCGTTTGGTATGTTGGTGTATAGGGATCCAACATCTAGGGTGCCTATTATGGTACCCTCTTTGAGGTGGGGGATTGACTCGATTTTGTTTATGAAATCTGTATCTTTTATGTACGATTCTGATATTGGTACTACGGGTTGTAGAAAATGGTCCACAAAGGCCGAGATTCTTTCTGTAGCACAGTTGTTTGCTGAGACTACTGGTCTCCCTGGAGGAGGGTTTTGGTTTTTGTGGATCTTGGGATGGAAGTAGATGTGTGGAGTCTTCCGTTTGGGTGTTTTCATTGCCCCTGCCATGTGTGTGCTTATCTCTCCGTTTTCTAGCATTTTATTGATTTTTTGGTCTATTTCTCCGGTTATTTCTACAGTAGTGTCCCTCGGCATTGGTTTGTATGTTTCAGTGTCTGTTAACTGGGACAAAGCTACTTTGATGTAGTCTTTTGTGTCCTTTAGTCTTTAAAATGTACCCAACTTAAATAGGTGTTTGCATCTAAATCTGTTGAGTATTTTGAGTGAGAGACGTCCAAAGCTCAATACAATCATAATTATACTTTCAACACCACACAGAATGATTTAATTGTTTAGAAAGCACTATATTGTTACATGCACAGATTATACCTCTGTATTTGGCTACGTTGCTACTGCAGGCAATTTTGAACTTAAGCATGAAAACAACGTCACACATCCCGACTTAACCTAAAGTATATATGTGCCCATGCATTAAAAATATCCTTTTGAGATTCCCCCTCCACGCACCCCTTCCCTTTTGACACTACATTGGATAGGACCACTTCCTAATAATGCATGCAATGTTTAATGTGTACAGTTCACTGTTAGCTTACCACTGGACATTCTTGGACTTCTTCGCATTATTCTCCACACGATCATCTGCTTCGAATTCTGAAATTTCTGAAAAAAAGACAGTATGTTTCTCATCAATCATACCTTCAGTAATTATTTCCTTTACTAATTGGATTCGGAATATTGGATATAGATATATAATTTTCATGTTTCTTCAATTTCCGACCATGTATGTGTACATTGCATCTAATATCTCTCTAATTATCTGCAATGTGGTCTGCCCCACATCACTGTAAGTAAAGTATGAGTGGTCATAATGAAAGGCTTGCCTTCGAAACAATAGATGGATTGCAAATGAGGTAAGTTTGGATGATTAGTTGGTACTGGCACTAAAGTGTTAATGTCCATTTATATGATGTATTAGCTCAGTTTACAGAATTGTGTGGACAAATTCCTGACTTACAAGATTTCAGCCATGAATACAATTTCAGTCAGTTTATGATTGTATCTTAATTCTAATTTAAAAACCCGAATTCAAATCATCAAAACAGTTACAGTAATTTGCACTGTATTTAGTTGCATTTATGCTTCAGTTTATTTCCTCCGGATCCGTATCAATTATCTTCAATTTAAGGCTAGTACTTATTCTAAAGAAGCCAGAAATGAAGGTGTAAAGGTCTCACCTGACTCAGCAAGAAGCATGGTACCGGGACCACTTGTATCTGCGCTGCCTGTGCTGGCACAGTCATCAGGATCCTTGCATAGTGTGGCCAGATAAGCATCTTTTAATAAAATAGTTCATTGGTCTTCATTACAGTGATTCCACAACCAAAACACTTATCAGACAGCAAGGATCTATTACCCTTACTATGCATCCATATATTTGCTTGGAAGTCCATGTCTCGTACCATATCTTTATTATGCTAGATATAACCTCAAAAAATATGCATAATGTATGAACATTGACATTGATTTACATAATAATAAATTACAACTAAATAATGCCTGCTCAGTTGTCTGGCATGTAGAATGCACACTCAGCACTCTTCGGTTGTACTTCTGAACTTTAATAATGTATCAATCCTATTCGCATTCGTGTAATTGTGGACCCACATGTATAATTAATATTAGAATATATGGTTTCCATGTCACATGTGGATATTGACTAACAGTCTGTGTGGCACTGGTTATCATGATGGTGGTGAATTAACATGAGGTCTGACAGGGAGAGCTACTCATCCTGATTTCCAAAGTTGGTATCATGGAGGGTGATTACCAGGAAATATGTACTGTGTAGTTTTATCCATCAATGACAATGGTATTAGGTATAACTTACCCCCAGAATGTCTGCCAGGCACCTCTGGTGGAGACCCCGGTGCAGGACCAGCCGCAGCTACTATGGGCATGTCTGTGGGAACAGGGAATTGCAAAAACAAAACTACAGATACTTTATAGGTCAATAAACTAGAGTCGTGAAATATACCAGTTGCCAGCTGCTGGCTATAGGTTTGTGTCCACTAGGATTTATTACACTGTTTTGGCACTGACAAACATGGTTTTCTGGTCATCTGCTCAGACTGGCATGCTTGTGTGGTTGACATATTACTGCCCTATGCTTATAACCTACATATCGTATATATGTTTGAAGTCTGTTTGAAAACCATAGCCTTCAGCAAACTTCATAACCAATACGCTAATGACCGTTACAGTGGTATACTGAGTAACCTTAACTGTTCAATATATTTATATATGTATATATATATATATATATATATATATATATATATATATATATATATATATATATATATATATATATATATATATATATATATATATATATATATATATATATATATTTGTGTGTAATAATATATGTGCCACAGATATTATTAAGTTATGAATCAGAAGGCGCCCATGAACCTAGATACTCAGTATACAAGCCACAGGCCTTGGAACTCAGTATACATGTCAGGGCTGGACTGCCACAGGCTGGCTTGGGTACAGTCACCTGTGTGCTGCCTCCCAGTGTGGGTGGGTAGCATGTACTCACACACACACACACTGTACAGGTGTGCCTCCAGGTGTGCAGGACCTCAGCCATTCACCCCTAGGCACCGGCAGCATGAGCACAGACTTCCATGGTGCCCCACACTTAAGTGTATTCTGAAAATTTCTATACCTCAGCAACTTCAGTACATGAGGCTTCAGTATGGTTTGTAGACTTGTCAATTGTTTTGACTGTTGGCTGCAACATAAGCATCGGGGTCGTGCTCCTTGTAAATATGCTGAGCAGGCTAAGCTGACGGCTGTGGGCCTAGGGGGTACCGAGGAGGATTACAAACCCCACCTAGATACTGTTCAGATTGAGCGGTATAACACCGCCTACCTGTATGGGGAAGGGGAGGAGCCGGTGGTTACCCCACAGGGATCCCCACCTAGGCAGGAGGTCCCGCTGCAGATGGCAGCGGAGTTCCAGGAGATCCAGCGGAAGCTGGTGGAGGGGGCCCAGGAAATGATCAGGATGAACGATGCCATAGCAAAAATGACGGCCAGTTTCGACCGGTTGTCGGCCTCGCTGGGTACCTTCCCCGTTGGTCCTACAGTGCCCACCCTACAGTGCCTTCCCCGCCACAACCGTCACCAGCCTGGTATATATATATATATATATATATATATATATATATGTATATATATTTATATATATACACACATACATTGCGCGTGTTACAGCCTCCACCACTCTAGTGCAATGATTGTAAAGCAGCACTGTCCCACAACTGCAGGCATTTTGCCTTTTTTCTATTGTGTATGTGCTAAGCATGTGGATAACTACGGAGGACAGAACTCAAATTTCGGCACCAAAGGGCGTCGAAATTATATGAAAAGCGTGTTCCTAACTGAATTCTAAAAGACACCTGCCACTAGCTGTTTTGAAGAGAGTTAGTGGCATTTTCCATGGTGCAATTGTGTGAGGTTAAATTAGTGGCGCATTCATTAGATGGGTTTTTGGGCGGGAAATCCTGTAATTTGATGGTTTCCGATTGTCCCTAAGGGTTATCCACTCTGGTGGAATAAATGGCTTAAAAGTATTGATTATTCAAAGCAAAAGATAAGCAGATAAGGTATTCATGTCTGAAAAGGAATTGCATAAGGCCTCCGTAGCATTTCTCTCCGTATTACTTTTACTTTCCATTATTATGTTTCTTTTTAACGGTAGCCTAAAAGCTTTATAAGGGCAACCAACCACATTGTAACATCACCAACAAACATCAACCAGTGACCTAGAACCTAACATTTCCCTATTATATAAAACTCTTATAGATACAATTTGTAGTACCCACGAGTGACACACTAACAGAATTTATTTATTGATTCATGTCTATTCAACAATTATACATCCCTTAAAGATCAGGACATTGAGATCATTCAATTAACATGAATTCCCAGAGCCCACATTCGCGCATGATGAGACACTTAGCTTAAAACCACCCAATAGCTCTTCTCTATACAGAAACAAAAGTATCAATAGGCCCATTCACCAAACATGAGCTTGGAGATCTATCCCAAACCCCAATTCAGTCTCCTAACACTTTTCAGTTAGCTGATTGCCGATTGGTCAATGTTCTGCATCCAGAGTGAGGCTCTGCCTTCTGATTGGTTGAAACCTTGTTGCCATGGTTCTCCCCAGTGGATGCACAGAGCAAATCTTCTCACTTTGTTGTAGCGACCCAACGAGTAAAGTATCCTTTACTGTTTCCCTCTCCATATTACTAATAACTTATAAAGCAGTATTCTAACATTATGTCAAACAATCAGCGCTACATATTTCAACTGTATTATAACCCTGGTAATTTTACAGTATTTTCTTAATAGTTTAACAGAACAGATCAATGTAGGTATACAGTAGGGAACAGCAAGGATAAACAACTGACAACATCTACTGTACAGTTTTCTTGTTTCAATAAGATGAAAGAAATAAACTTGCCTGACTAATAAATGACCAGTTTTAAAAAGGTTTAAATTAGTTTTTCTTAGAACTAGTTGTTCATCAGCAAGACAATTATTATATTTTCATTAGATCAGAAAAAGAAGTTTGCGGTGTGTCATTAACATTGGTCTTGCACTAACCTCCTGGTGGTGCAGTATCTGGATTGCGGCTGGGTGCAGGAGGAGCAGCAACAACTACAGACACCTCTTTTGGAACAGGAAACGCATCAACTAAATTACAGAAAATCACTTTTAAAGACATTGGCTACCTTACATATCTCAGGTTCAGAGTTTCCTTGCATTGAAGCGGGTTGGTTATGTATCTGCTGACTGCATAGAAATTACAACGGAATAGAACCTTACCATAAAGGGAGCATTTTTTTGGTCTGCCCATTGAAATAGTCGCCCATTACAAAGGGGACAATATTAAATATTTAGAGCATAGATTGTAATGGTTATACCATTGGGGTTATATCACCTGTGTAACTCTTTTTCAGAGCACGTGCAAATTTGGACAGATTGTAAAATCAGATAACACATGTATTTCACAAAATCTGGATTATTAGTAAGATATGCCTAGGCCACTGTAATATTCCAGGATAAATAAAAGAAATTTCAACTTCAACTTCAACTTCCATGTTTATATATAAAAAATCATATTTCATCCCACCATGATTTTTTATGCGTGAATTGTGTAAAGATGATATATTGTAAATGATGTGAATTGTATAAAGATGATACATAAGTGTTAAGATGCTACACTTACCTAACTACACTCACTTAAGAAGCAATATATTAGATGACACCAACTTCTAGTACAGATAATCTGTGAATACAGATGATTGACAGATTGACAGATCTTAACGGTTTAACATATATTAATTAACTGGCTGTAGTTTAAACTGGGGCTGTAGTAGAGGACTTACCTGACTCAGCAAGGTGCACTTCACTGGCAGCACTTAAGTCTGCTCTGCTTGTACTGACATCATCACCAGTATCACTAGGTATAGCGGTTGGAGCATCATCTTATCAAACAAAAAATGAGTAGAATAAGTTCGATTGATTGTTATCAAAAGATACTTGCTACAAAAAGAATTGGTAAATTCTGGCATTACCGTGTTGATGTTATCCCTCACAACAAATGTACCATCATGTCATAAGTATCCACCTATGTGAAAGTTTGTGTTGTTTAGAAAAACTTAGGATCAACCATTAATACGGATTTTGTGCTGGAATGTTGTATTATAGGACATCTTCTCACTCATGAGATTGTGAAGTACTGTATTCCACCGACATGGTTTCTGATGAAAATATAATCATCAAACCCAAAAAGATATCATGAACGCCTTCGAATTGAGATTGACAAGTTTGAATCAGCCATGCATATTGAAATGCTTGAGTACCTTTATAGTCTGACGGTGGCTGCAAATGGATTTGTATTATGCTAACAAAGTATGAATACTAATACCTTAGGGTGCGTAGACACTTAGGGTGCAGCCACTTAAGGTGCATGCCAATGAAAATGTAGGGTACGGGGACAATTAGGCTGAAAACTGCAGTATACTTAGGGTGCATACTATTGGATATGTAGGGTGCAGGGACAGTTAGGGTGCAGATGGCAGGACACAAATATTTTTTAATAATAATGTCTCTGCACCCTGCATGTCCATTGGCATGCATTCTAAGTGTCTGCACCCTAAGTGTCCACGCACCCTAAATGTCTGCACCCCAAATGTCCATGCACCCTAAGGTGCCAGTTACCTATAGTACACTGAATACAACATTGAACATACAAATGTATAACATAATCAATGCTAGAAGTCACTACCAGAGCAGGTGGGGACAAAGACCTAGCCCTGGGTGACCATGAACAATGTTACTTACCCCCTGGTGGTGCAGTAACTACCTCTGGGTGAGACCTCGGGGCAGGAGGAGTAGCAACCACTGTAGGCGTTCCTGTGGAAATAGGAAATAACAGCTACAAAACTTAAAAAAAAACAAAAAACATTGTCGTGTTTGGCAGAACAGGTAGGAAAAAGACTAGAAAATGTGCAATCGGAGGCGACAATGTCAGTACAGAACCATATCATTTACCTCCTGCAGCCTCTGGGTGACTCCTTGGTGGAGGAGGAGGAGCAACAGCTACAGGCACCTCTGTTGGAACAGGTAAAAAACAGAAAACCACTATGACATCTTGGATCAAACTTGAAAGTATAATGGATATCAAAATATAAGAGGTATCATTTTCCTGCACTAAAGTAATATTGTTGGTTATTTTAATTCCCAATATAAAGATCTGTCTCAAAAATGAAACATATTTTGAACGAAAAAAAGTATACATTGTTTTGAGGAAGAAGAAGTCAACATATTATTTATGTCAGGGACACAAAACAATAAGTCTACAACAGTTCTTTCTCTTCTAGGAAACCCACTGTTAGCCATGTACAAATGGCAATGACATATGTTTCTGTAAATTCTCGCATAGAGGCCATGGCTAGAACATGAGTCAGAGTGCCAGTGTGGCTCATGGATCGGCTATTATCATTAGCAGTTTATACGTGAGTCTCTAAGTATACTACAGGACTAAATCATCAATTTTCCAACCCGCTGTGAGACTTATATATGATCTGTCAAAGTTGGGGGTGCGGCTAATACACGGGTTTATAAGCAATAATTTATGGTAAGCTATTTCTTTTGTAGTAAGTAGACACTTGATAGCCAAACCCTTTTCCTAACCTGTGTAGCCAGTAGGATCTATATCCAATTCGTAGAGAACTGCTTCCTGGTTGGAAAGAACGAGACACCTCAGGAAGTCGTGCCACTTCCACACCGGTGACATCTGGAGGTGATCACAGAAACGGGCCACTTGGTCCTCACTAGTGGCGTTGAGCTGGGTAATATACAAAGAAATAGCATCCTTGAGTTAACTGTCCTGTGTCATTGCCTTGAATGGTTTTATTGCAACCTAATCATGCAGTTCCAGGTAAAAACTCCTGCTTGTGGCAGTTACCAAATAAATGTACAAATCTCCACGAATAACAAATGTTATTCAAATCATGATATTACAGGCAGATGGTAAACAAGGTACTTAATATCTGGAATACAGTGAGGGCTCCGATAACTTAGTTTTGTAGGATTCACTTCTGTTCCATATATAAAATACCTACATATATATATGCTGTTAGGGTTATCAGTCTGCATGTTTTGTATGTAGTAGAGCCTAGTAGAGCAGTACTTTACGTGATCCCAGGTAGTATAGGTTCTTATTGTCCCAATCACACCCTTAGTCACAACCCCGCTCCCCCACCAACGACCGGGGAAAAAGTGGATAAAATATAAAACATATGGACCCCGTATTTCATTATTTATGGAATTTTAAAGCCTAACAGTCCAAATAGTTTAACCTTTGTGAACAAACACTTTTTTTGCCCCCCTCCTCCCCTGAGTCTCTTGGTCTTGATAAGGCAACAGGTCACTACTCATCGGGCAACCCCCAAAAAAACGAAACATGTATGGATGTTTGTCACAGTGTACAAACATGCCTCTGAAAATATTGACTTGGGCTTTGAGTAGCTTACACATCATCTAATATAGGTACAGACTAGTTACTTACCTTGATTTTCTCTTTCTGTCCTTTGTCTATGACACCAAGGCCGATGAGGTGCGCCCATAGCCGATCCATTTGTACGACCTGCATTAGCCTGGGAACCTGCCTGTTTAGCCACTGTTTCCTGCCTTCCTCACGGTTATAAATTTCCAGGTCCCTGTATTCCTTGCCCCAGTGTATTCCACATGCCCGATCTCCTGAGAAAAAAGTATGATATTGTTTTATTATGTTGTATACAATATAGTTTGTTTTTTTAACCGCCAGAGCCCGGTGGTGGTGGTAAGATTTTAACACCAGACTGGTGACTGTAACCGTGGAGCGGCTAACCAGACTAGAAGGACATTCTTGGGGAGTTCGCTCCAGGTCCAGGCACCAGAGCCCCTATTTGCGATCTTCTGAATAACATAACATTATAGGATAAGGCCTGCATGTTGGTAACACCTCTATTGATAATCCCAAGGAGTCTGCACTTTCCCTATTGTGTTATTCATACTAGTTTATGAACAATAGTCACATTGGTTGTCCTGCTTCAGATAAATGCAATGGTTATGAGAGGAACCCCTGATGCTGAAGAATATGAATATAGATTTCTCACGTTATCATAACATGTGAGCAAAGACCAAGGAGGATAAGCGTATAGCGTAAGATGGGGCTCTACGCGCCTCTCCCATAGGATTAACACTGTGACAGGGTTCTCGGCGCTGTTTTGGGTGCATAGAGCGCCAGTGTGCCGTGAGGGTGTAGCCGAGCGGCCCTCCCATAGGCCGTAGTGCTTAAGCATGCCCTTTGCCGAAGCTATTTAAAAATAGTAATCCTGCGAATTGAAGAATAATTTTACCATGGATGGATAGATAAATACTTGAATTTGCTTATTCTTAGGACTATTTAAGCTCTGGGTACAAACTAAAGGTAGGGGGACCTCCGGTAGCTCATGCAACTTCACCATTTTGGGGCCTATTCAGCGGAAATTGCGGGTCTCGGCGAGACAACAACCTGTGTTAAACCTATCAAAATAATTACTTCTGATGCATTCCCAACCTTCATATTATATAGTGTTACCAAGAAATAGCTAATTATGACTCGTATATAGTTTAATTTGTTTTTATTGGCCCAGTTTATGTGTATCGACAGTGAAAAGTGAAGTGAGCTATGCGCACATGAAACCCTTTGCGTAGCCATGCGTAGACTTCACGGGAGGCACCTTTGGGGTCAAAATATCCAATGTACCTGTTGGATCGGCACTTCTCATGGCTACGCATTAATCTTCTAACAAATATTGTCTAAAGAATCATAAACTACAGTTCTATACCTGTCTATGAGTGGTAAAATCATTTTCTAATTCGCAGGATTTCTATTTTAAAATAGCTGCTGGAAACTTGCCCTTTAACACTACGGCCTATGGGAGCCGGTGCCCGCTACACCCTCACGCAAGCTGGCCTGTCTCGTATATGTAACGCGGTTTTGGTGTGTCAATCTCTCGTCACCGATTATTGCTGAGTGCACTCTCTCATACTACCGGTAGTTATTATTGCTCTCTGATGTGAGCAGGCAAGCAGAAAGGGGTATCCCCGCAGGATTAGTACCAATTTTAGCCACCAGGGGGCTCCACCATGGCCTAAATTGGGAGAAACAGGCTAATTTTTGCTTTTTGGTAATTTTTTCTGGAGAATTCAGTAGTTTTATACAAAAGATTCCATTTTTAGTGAAAAGCTTCCTTATTTGGAAGGTAAAAAGAAGGTTTTAGAGCCTAAATGGGTGTCTTTGTTGATATGTGTTGCCATGGAAACATGATTTTCATTTCAAATACAGAAAATAAATAAGCCAATTGATCGAATGATTCACAAGGATTACTATGGTCAAAACAGAATAAAATTATCATTTCTTGATCAAAAGCTATGGCCTATAGGAGGAAAATGTATGATCATTTTCTAATTATTCTTATTATGCTAATAAGATATCTTGGAAACTATGAGGCTTAGAGCTAATTGGGGGTTTGGACAGGACAATGCCCACCCATATTCATATAGCCATTTCTCAAAAACTAGAAATGATATCCTCTTGAGTAATATATCAATGTAAAGCTTATGATATCAATTTTAAAATTGACATTTTCATCGGATATCCCTTTCGCCTTGCCTGTACAGACATAAGACGAACCTGTGTTTTATAGGCGGAGAATTACTGTTCATTGTTTGTCTTGTTTTGGCCCTGACTTTATTATTCATGAATACTTTGGCATTTTTCTGTGTATGTGTGAATTACAATAACTATGTGAATTCAGAAACTTACCAGCTTGAGGAAGGTGAATGGCCCTTAGAACTTCAGACTGTGCAGAGCCCATGACGGCACCATCTGCTAAGGAAGTGTCTACTGGGTAGGTAAGGTGGAACTTGTGCCTGTTGGGCTTAATGGCTGGCTTGTTCTTCATACGTGGGTAATCAAAGCTTACTTTTAAAAGCATTTTCAGTCGTTCAAGAGGTGTATTGCTCTCGAAAAAGAATTCCACTATTGGTTTTGTGCCGAAGTTGCTTCCATGCTGCAGTACATTCTGTCCATCCACATTGCCACTTACCTGCGAAAGTTAAATTATAACATTGGGTAAAATAAATGTTAAAGATAGAATGAGCCGCTCTTCCATGTTATGCCCTAAGATGCAGAAAAAACACCTCAGTGAATTCAAACATTTACCATTGTTGGAGATTTTATCATGTCGTCCTCTTCATCTTGTATTATTCTCCAAGAACAGTCACCCTCTACGTGCATTATGATGCCAATCCCTGGGAAGCTCATCTTCCCCTTTTCAGGAAGGGAGACTGGCTTCCAATCTATTTCTTGCATCTCAGCTGGGTAGCTCTGAAAGAAATATACATTTATAGATAAATACAAAAAATGCCAAAATATTTTTCAGCTTGTTTGGTCTCTTTCAATGCTTCAGTCATTAATAGAAGAAAGGAAGTACATGTACCAACCAAACACCTCCCATAATCTTTTGATTGACATTTTCGATCATGCTATGAATAGGTAGACTTAAGCATCAATACTTTATATTTACCCTTACTCCGATAGCGTATTTAAAAAGCCAAGACCAAGAACTTCAGATCTATAGGTTGTTGCTCTGTTGATGATTAGTTATACATATGGTACTGAACCAAGAAGTTACACATCGATGTTTCTGAGTAAATGTCTAGAGCTGAACATGATTTCAACATTTTGTTCAGGGTACATGGTGCTGCATTGATTTTATAAACTTTTTACAATCATTACATAGACATTAAAAATGTACATATTAAATTGACTTGGTGTGGTGCATCAATTGTAGTGACATTGGCTAAATCTCACTATGAAATAGACTAGTGCAATGAGATCAGAGGCAGGGAATTAGTAACAATATAATTAAGCTTACCCGCGATCGATAGTGTGCAAAATCCTTCAGTCGGAGGCAGTTTACATGGGCCAAAAGTCTAACTTCTATCACAGTCCTTGATTTGAAGCCAGCAACAACTGAGAGAAGGACATCACTGATTTCCATTTTCTTTTTACCTTTAACTACAAACGTTGTGAAGTGATGTGTTGATATTTCAATATAGTCGCCTATAATGTGACATTCCATGTCAGTGTCGTGCACAATATCCTGCAATATTGAACAAACATCTACTTCAGATAGTTGTTATTATTGGTAAGTTAATTAATATCAAATATTATTTGTTATTTGAACCAAAGTACCCCAGTGCCTATGCAGAGCTGTATACATTATTTGAAAAACATAGGCTATTAAGACTCTTGCAATGGGTGAGCAGGACTGACCTTAAATGTGTTGCCCACACTATACAGGACCTTGACATCAGACTTCTTGTGAGGCCTCAGGAATAGGGGGATGGAGATGATGACACGCTTCAGGAAGTTTCCCTCTCTATCTGCTGTGCATTCTACAACAGGGCCCAGGATGTACTCCTCTTCTGTCTGAACCCACTCATCATACTCCATCAGGTCCGTGTAAATGGACACTGTGAGAGAAAAGAAAAGATGAGACCAAATAAATACATATTCAATAACCCTCTCAACGAATAAATCATATACCATAAATTCTTGTGTTGAAGCCGTGGCTAGAACTTGAGTCAGATCGCCAGTGCAGCCAATAGGATTAGTCTAAGGTAGGGGGCAGCCTATACAAGAGTTTTGCTCCTATACTACAGTAATAGAGTCAGCAGTATCAGATCTCCAGTGCAACTTATCAGATCACCCAAAAGTCAGGATGGGACTAATACTCAAAATAGGCTTAAATACAAGAACTTCTGGTATCTTTCGAAATGAACCATGTCATTTGAAATCTCAATTAAGAATTCAGAAGGTGGACTTACCACTGACATTGATATTGTCTCCCGGTAGAACAGCACCAGCAGGAACAGTCACAGTGACATCTGACTTTGGGCTTCGTAGAACTCCACCTCCCTCAGAGAACCGTCCTGAGAATGTGTTGTGAGGTCTGGATGAAGATTTATGATGAGCTGGAGACCTACTGTCATGCTGTCTGGCACCATTCGTCTTTTCTTTGTTGTCCTTATCTGTCACAACGTCATGGCTATGGTGTCCTAAGTCTTTCTCTTCCCTATCTTGCATACCACGTTGTTCAAGGTCTTGACTGTCTTGTCCATCTTTCTCTTTGACGTCTTGTTCTTCTTGATATTGCTTCCTGTGCTGTTCGATGGCTTCCTCATCCCCATCATCCGGTATCCTCTGTTCCTTCTGTCTGGCACCTTGCGCTTTTCCCTCATTCACCTCTTTCTGTCTGATTTCTCTCTCTTCATGTTCTCCATCTTCATGGTCAAGTTCTTCCTGTCTGAATGTCCGTTTCTCCCTGTCCTTCCCATCATCCTGTCTCTCACCTTGAACCTTGCCTAGTTTTTCCGTGTACTCTTTGACAACTTGCTGCTCTGGCTTGCTGATGTCTTGCTCCTTTATCTCCTCCTCTTCCGTTCTGATATTCAGCTTCAGTTTTGCTCCAGCTTCCACTTGGTTAGCATCTTGTGAGATAATCCCCTGTTCCTTCTGGTGGCGGGTGTCTTGATCTTCTATCTCCGGTTGGTCCTCCCGGCAGACGATCAGCGGCATACCATCTTGACTTTGTTCTTGTTGTACATCAGTTCCTTGACTGCTGACCCTCTTCCTGGCCTCCTGATATTTGGTTGTCAGCGGTACTGGGTTTGGTCCATGTATTCCTAGAAGGTCTTTGATGAGGTTCTGTGTACCTAAGGGGAAGGCACGCAGGAACCCCTGCATCCTCCACAGGGGGCATGTTCTGATCTCTCTGATGATAAGCTTTGAAGCCTTAAGGCGATCAGGCACACCCTAAAAATAAAAAGAGAATAATTGCTGAAAGCTAGCTGGAAGATAGTTTCAGCATGATTTTCTGCATGCACTGTAAATCAAGACATGGCAGGTTGAGGTTTACCCTAAAATTATAGGGAATACTACACATTCCTTACATACCATTTGTATGAGTCGTTCCTCATTGGCTTTGTTGATGAAGTCAAGGAGCTCAGTAAGTTGAAGGAGTCTGGCCACATCAAGACGGATTTTGTCTTCTGATATATCCACTTGTTCCTCACGAGAGTCAGCTTCACATTCTGCATTTAGAAATAAACACTATTGTCAAACGTTAAAACAGTAAGAATAATATGTGTAACTTTTTTAATCACTTACAGCCCACATTTTAGATATACTAGGTATTTATTGAGAATATATCTATACAGTTTCTATTGCAAAATCATTATTTCAACTTACCAAGATGTTCAGATGAGACTGCATCTGGGATTAATGCCTGTGCCTCTTCTTCATAGTCACAGAATATCCGAGCATGATTTGACTGCTTCAGTGAGGGACCGTGTTTCTCACAGATACTTCTGCTGGAAATACTCTGGTCTTGAGACTCATCAAGATTGCAGATAAAATTCCATCGGTTGCAGATCTTGCAGCACAACCATACTCCAAAATCAGTTCTACCTGGAAGACCATGTAGTGCTTGAGTGATGTCTGAAAACATGTCCTTGAGTGTGGTGTCTCCTATTGGTATTGGTGTCACCTCTTGATGCATTGATACCTCAATAGCTTCAATGTGTGGAGACTGCACATTATCTGCCGAGTGCTTTCTGATTGTGATTGTCCCCCAATCATCCTGGCTTGGTTTGAAGGTTGCCTGGTCTTGATATACAGGTCCAACTGATCTCCATTTGCTATCCACAGAGAGGCTAGCAAACAAGCGGCTGACAAGGCCAACAGGGAGAAACCCCAGGCTTGGGCAGAGTCTAACCACATGGGCTGTGTCTGGTTCTGTAGGAGGATCGCCTGCTGGCAGCAAGCAGGGTACGAGGTAATCTGTGGCTGATGCATCATCTTCTATCTTCTGGACAGTTGGTGCAGGCATGATGAGACAAAACCTTGGCATCAGGTTTAGGAGTTTGGTTCTCACCTCTTCCTGTGGCCAAATAGACTTCAAGAGGTCCTGGCGAAGTATCCCATGGTCATTCAGGCTCGTCCAGTGCTCCACATTCTCTGTGTAGCCAGGCTGGTTCTTGTGGTCTGCAGTTATTGAGATGACCCTTTTGAACTCATCCACAAGCCACTGTACATCCTTCACTATGAAGTCAGACAATGGGCCATCTTTGAAGTAAACCACATCGCCGACCTCATGGAAGAATGACAGGGCAGCTTGCAGACTGGTGTCATCAAAGTCCTGGAGATCTTCTTTGTCTGCGATACTTCTGACATCCTCGAGTGTCAGGCTTTTCTTGTCCTCTCTCATGATGCCTTCCTTGAGCTTATACCATGAGAAAGGCACTGTATAGTTCCTCTCCCGTCCCAGCTTCTCAAGGGCCTCTTTCAAGTTCTTCACATCATTGCAATCCCTGTCACGGTTTGAGATGGTCAGGATGTCTTTGATAAGAAACTTGTAGCATTTTTCCTGCAGGAATTTCTCTATCTCTACTTTGTATGACTCTACCTCTTCTGTTGAGCATTCCTATAAACAACAATCCATAAAACAATGCAACAGATAGAATAACTACCATAAGTATTTCAATAATTCATATATGACACAACACATCTTGAATAAAGTAAATCCTATGGTTCTACTACATCCTTGTGGGTGAGTGTGAGGATGACCTGGGGGTCCCACCTGGTGGCGTCCATACCTGCAGCTCTTCTGGCAGCATCAACATGAGTGTAGATTGATGCTAACCAGTACTGCAGGTAATCTGAGATCGATAGAGTCAAAGTTGTTTTGTGACTTATTGAGATTTTAAAACTTACAGGAACTCAATCATACTTAAAGATGGGATACATTACTTATTATTAGATTCAAAAGGTATTTATAATCCTCCAATATATAAACAAAGTTTTAATGATGTAACACATGTCTTTGATTTTTAATCTATATCAAAAACAGAGGAGCGACCTTTGGTATTAGATATGTCTTACCCTGCACAGTTTGGGGACAACTGGGGTCCAGTATATCTTCCCCCTTCAGGTTTTTCCGATAAGTCGGGATCTTGTCCTTCAACCCCTGCGTGAGGTTTAGTACAACCATGTAGATTGAGCGGGCGCTGAGAAACAGTTGGTGTGTGGTATAGAATATGCTCTGCAAAGGTACAGCAAAGTTAGCAGCAGGTCGTAAAAGATGATAATATTGATATTTGAGGAAAAACAATCAGAGCATCTTCTCAATTAGTTCATAAATATGCACCAAATTGAAAACAGAAGAAACTTGCCTGGCCGGCAGAGTCCCAAAAGAACAACTCCTGGGAATCCCCTGTTTGTTTTGCCACTTTTTCTTTTCTTCTCGCCTCTTCTTTGGCAATCTCCTCCATGATATTCAGCGGGATTCCCTTGTGTGTTGATGGTGAGGCCTGATCTTCTTTTGAAGACACAGACGAGGGCTCCTTATGTCTCCTCTTAGTTGGATTAATGGAAGAATATGATGGGTTCAGCTCTGTTTGTGGGGTGTTTTGAGGGAGTCCAGCACCTGAAAAAGTGTCAAAAAATAAAGTAAAAAGTCAATATTGATAGTTTGTCATTTTCCTATTTTAAAGTAAATCCACTCAATTTATATACATGTGATTAAATTGTCTTGCTAAATACACAAAGGCATGTAGAGTTACTTTGCTCTGTGTGAAGCACTGGAGTATCAGGTGCAGTGGGAGATGTATCGGGTGCAGAAGGAGGATTCTCTATGTGAGCAGCTGCTGCCGCTTGCTGCAATACAATGTAAGAAATCTGTTTAGCCTGTTTGTCGCTTGTAAGTGAACTTGTGGCTATAGTGCTTTCAAGGCTCCTGCAAAGCAGGGGTAGGCTCCTAGTGCTGTCTATAGCCAAAACCACAGTTAGGAGACACTTGTACATATAGCAATTCATAGATTTAAGTAGCCTGAAAACTGATTGAGTCAGATGTCACTGTCCCATATCACTATAAAGGCATATGCAACATTGCTAACCATACATAGACAAACTTACCTAAGGATTCTACTACAAATTGTCCTATGCTACCTTTTGACAGCTAACATTCCAAGCCAAATTTTTCACCTGCTTGTGGAGCTAGCTCAGACAACTGCTTCTTTAAAGGTTTTGATTGTATCTCTTTTATATAAGATTGTGGTGATATCACACAAAACCAGACAAATTGTGTACAAGTAGTGGGGAGCATAATTGTTGTTGCGAGGTTTCTGTAGAAATGATCTACCTGAGAACTTCATCTCTACTCCCCCAATCCGTTTGACATTATAATTTTAGTTAATATGTCTAATTTCCTCACATGGTAGATAAAGATGTTGTCGCTCACCTGTTCAAAAGCCTCATCTACCAAATGTTTTGCAACCTTGGCTTCAAATGTATCTTCTGCAATTGAAAAAACAATGAAACAAGATAAATTTGTTTTCCTATTGATAGAAAAACAACAGTTCCGATACTGAAACAGTGTCTGAGCATAGAAGGTGTGTAACTTACCCTTATGCTGCATCCAACCCTTTGTTGAGGTTATGTCGATTTTCGACTGGGCTGGGTCTGCCTTGATGCCGGTGGTGGTCATGTGCTGGGCCTCAAAGGGTTTATCTAGGAGACAATGAACAACACTAGTCTTTCCGGCACCAAGGTGCCCAACCACCATCACCCTCGATTTGAAGACAGTTTGGGTGCCATGCCGTGATGCCTCTTCGTAGGCATTGCGATACTTGGGTTCCAGAACCTCTAACTCCCAGGGCCTCTCTGTAAACAGGGATAAGAACAAGAGAAGGGTTTTACATAGAACCAAAAACCTGATCTCATGTGCTTAATACTCATTGTAATAACACCTGCTCATTATTAAAATTGGCATCATTCTTTCTTGGTTTTTCATTCAATATTATATATCCTCTACATTTTGTGATTGACTTACCACTGACAACAATGTTGATGGTGCGTGTCTCGTGTCGCTGACCGGTGTGTTCCTCCTCACTGTCAACATCTTCATACAGGACCTGCCCCTCGGGTGTCACATACGTCAGACGCACCACCTTCCCACGTCTACCCTGTACATCTGTCACCACCTTCTGCTGGATGAGTGTAGCCAGCTGCTGTACATCAGCCACAACTCGGCCTTGTCTTAACACAATGATGAGGTCAGACAGGTCAACATGCAGACTAATGCTACCTGTGAACTCTAGGTATGTCAGTAAGACATCCTCAGACACCTGACCCCCACACACAGTCAGACCACCAGTCAGTAGGTGTTGGAGTGTGAGGATGCCCTGGGCAGCACGCAGCAGACCGTCTATAGGTAAGAGGTTGTGTGCCTTCACACATAACCCTGTCACCTTACCTGGAGATGTCAGCAGTGATGTCAGTACAGGCGCCCAGTGCGGCTGTGTCCACGAGTCTAGCTGAGGGGAGCCCCATGAGGCTTCAGATGTGTTGAAGTCGATCTGCACAGACCCTTGAGGTGTTAGTGTGTGGTTGTGTAGATGGTGGCAGGCTGTGAGGACGTCCTGAGGACACCATGCAGACACGTGTGTCTTGGTGACAGAGCCGTCCGTGTGTTTCTGCACCTTCACCCAGCGCCCATCAGGTACAGGCACGGTGTAGACATCACCCTGCTCTGTGTCTCTGATGTATAAACATATGGACAAATACAGCTATAGAACCTGAATTCATCAATTATGCCTGTTTAATGAAACATTTTATCCAGTTCCTTAAATCAAGTAGTAGAAGCTATTGATACTGATTAATTTGTGGCTACCTTTCACCATCAATCAGAATATGGCAATATCCTGGTGTCACATCAACCCCATTAACATTTCTACAAGAGAGTGATTAACTTGACAATCCTTTCTATACATCCTAAGCATAACTATCAGATTCATGCCCAAATTATCTTGCACTACTTACATCTGTTTGATGGGGTATCCATCATCTATACCAGATCCTACTGAGTGAGTCGGGGGCTCTACAATGGATGGAGTTTTGAGGTGTGCACTGGATGCAAGGTTTCTTTCCCAATCAACGTCTGCTGAGATTCTAAATGGAAAAATATCAGATCAACAGGATAGCAGATAACATTTAAAAATATCCTTCATTTGGGGAAAATGTCACTGAAGTCTTAGATAGAAAAGGCTGTTCTCTACAACCAATGGCGAAACTGATTCTCATTACTCCATTGGTGCATCATATACTGTGATACCATCTGAAGAGCTATGAGAACAGAACCAAAGATCAATTACATTTTATAAATCAGAAATCCACTAGAATATTATCAAACAGTTTCTTTGGATAGGATCAATTCAGTAAATAACTCTTGTTTGGAGAAATTCTAATGAACCTGTGTCTATACATTTAGTACCCATCCAATCTAATATTCATCGGCTCGTGGTCAATATTTACATCATGGGATTTGATTGTCCTAACAGCTTGACTTCCAGCTCCATACTTTCGCCATCAATCCTGCAACAAAGTATGCCGTATGTTAGCCCATGGAGACATACATATATAAACATTATGCTTGCTGTAACGCAATAGCATACTGCAATAGAATATAGAAACTAGGTGGGAAATGAGATGATGCTACTCGGATAATGCCAATATGATGCCACTATATTGACCCTCATTGGACACAGATGGGGAGCACATACATAGAAAACCATCAACTTACGTTGCCTCCTGCACATTGTGTAGCTGCACCAGTTCCTGCAGTGCCCACCTCAACTTCAGATCTGTGACATCCATACCTCTGTAAGATGTAAATAAACAACATGTGCACCCGCCCCAACCTGTCATCTGTTACATCTGTTAGATGTAAATAAACAACATGAGACAAGTTCCTGCAGCACCCACCCCAACTTGTCATCTGTTACATCTGTTAGATGTAAATAAACAACATGAGACAAGTTCCTGCAGCACCCACCCCAACTTGTCATCTGTTACATCTGTTAGATGTAAATAAACAACATGAGACAAGCACCCACCACAACTTGTCATCTGTTACATATGTTAGATGTAAATAAACAACATGAGACAAGTTCCCACCTCAACTTGACATCTGTTACATCTGTTAGATGTAAATAAACAACATGAGACAAGTTCCTGCAGCACCCACCCCACCTTGTCATCTGTTACATCTGTTAGATGTAAATAAACAACATGAGACAAGCACCCACCACAACTTGTCATCTGTTACATCTGTTAGATGTAAATAAACAACATGAGACAAGCACCCACCTCAACTTGTCATCTGTCACATCTGTTAGATGTAAATAAACAACATGAGACAAGTTCCTGCAGCACCCACCTCAACTTGTCATCTGTTACATCTGTTAGATGTAAACAAACAACATGAGACAAGCACCCACCTCAACTTGTCATCTGTTACATCTGTTAGATGTAAATAAACAACATGAGACAAGTTCCTGCAGCACCCACCCCACCTTGTCATCTGTTACATCTGTTAGATGTAAATAAACAACATGAGACAAGTTCCCACCTCAACTTGTCATCTGTTACATCTGTTAGATGTAAATAGACAACATGAGACAAGCACCCACCACGACTTGTCATCTGCTACATCTGATGTTATTCTATATACACAGCATGATGATTATTTTATATCATTATGTCTGACAGATACTAATACATAAAGGTGGGTCAAAATGTTTATTTCACGGGAATGTCATTGGAATAATGAGGAGGTTATTACCCAGCCCAGCATCCCACACATCATTCTAGTTGTTTATGTCAAAGTAATTTTCTTACTCCTTCCTATTTTTTTCTATAGTGACATACTGGTTCGCTTACTGTAACTTCTTAATAGTGCTATTCTTCTCCAGGAACTTGCCAAGCTCTATCATGACTGCATCCCTCACTGCATTCTCAATGCTCCTGAAAATATATTTGAAAATGTAAAGAAAATATGCAAGCATTGAACTGTATCTCTTGTTAATATAATTTATACAAGTTTGTAGTTCATAAGGAAATATTTCCTAATTGCTTTTCATGTACCAGAAGAGTTTAACTGCACAAACTAAGGAACCGGACATGTTTATACTAGTGATGATGTTTGAGTTACATCACGGAAAAAACAACAACAGAAGCATCTGTATTACATTCTTACATAAACCACCTCACTATACATAGTTGATTGGAAATATCTGACTTACAGATGTATCAGACTCCTGTTCCTGACCAGACCGTGTAGTAGAGACAATACTCCTCTATCTGTCAGCTTGGACCAGGAAACACTGAAATATGAAACGATTATATAATCAAGACATACTACACAAGTACGGGGTAATGCAAATTGAAGCCATACATATACCACGCATGTGTAAATTGTTAAGACTGTTATAGACCCCTTGGCACCCACCTGAATAACACATTTAATTAGTAATAATCTTACTTTAGCGTGTTCAAAGTGTTGTTCTCCTTCAGGAAGCTGCAGAAGTCGTTAACCACAGCGTCAGTTAAAGTACTTGCATAGAAGCTGAAAATAAATAATTACCGGCAAAGTTGCCTTTTAATAATATACGATGAATAGTAAATGAAAAAACTACATGCCTTAACTTGAAGTATTTAGAAAATGAAATGGTTACAACGGTCACGCAAATAGCACTGTTGTTTTACAAGGTTGAGGTTACATAAGGTGAAACCTGAATTTAAAAATAACACAGACTAATTTAGGGTTACTTCATTAATGTCTTATATAATTGTTGCCCTTCGAATTCTTCTTTGACAAAGGTTTTTAATACCAAAGCTGCTCTTTACTACAATAACCCCATAAATGGTTACCTATGCATTGATAGATCTCTGTAGAGCCTACTTCTTCTACACAGTAGATTATGTTACATTTAAAATTCGATAATTACAAATGAATTTTAATGAAAGCTAAATGAACATTAAAAGCCTGGGGGGCCATTAAAGCCTGGCGAGTAGGAGTCTAAAAATCTTTCTTGACCACTAGAGCAGGACCCATAATACAGCCTATTCTGTGTCCTCCAGATTGAAGAGCGCCATAGGGCAATATCACACTTAACCACATTGCAGACTAGAACAGTACTAGAAATGTGAATGGGACACACTCTGTGATCATGCCTCTCTAATATTTAGTTGCCGTTTTTGTAGATATACAGTAGAATCTGCTGTAAGTTGCTGTAGATACTGTGAAACTACAGTAGATTTTGCAGTATACCTATACTTACTTTTCGCAGTGTTGATTATGTTGAGAGAATTGTATAATCACTTACTTGATGTAGTGTAGTGTGTTATTGTCACGTAGAGCGTCCAGCAGACTCACCAGACCTCTGTCGGTGAAGGTGGTATACGCAAAGCTGGAGATTGTAAAGTAAGGGGGCAGAACTGTCAGATCAGGGAGGCTGTACTAATGTCTGTGTGACTCAGTTACCAGGAAGGCGTTTCACTGTATGTTACTGTATGTTGACAAAATACACCAAAAGAAGTTTTTTTTTGTTTCAGTTGACCCTCCACATACCATCCGTATCTTTTATATAAAAAACATGTAACATATTGCATCCAACATACGGCCCTCCAAACATACGGACATGGTCACCTTTCTCAAGTATAAAAATGGGCAAAAAAACAGTCTACATTCTGGGAAACCCCCAGGGAATTCCCTCTGTGATGTCATAATATTTACACACATACAGAGCTGGGCTGGGGAGAGTATTAATAGGGTCTGTATGTTTGGGAATGTCAGGAAAGAGACAGGAGAGGTCAGGCAAGAGACAGGAGAGGTAAGGGAATAAACAGGAGAGGTTGGACAAGAGACAGGGGAGTTCGGGGATGAGACAGGAGAGGTCGGGAAATACACTCAGGGCAAGCCTGAATAGAACTCAACTCCAGTGGGCACAAAATACATTGAATCAACATTACATCGACATTAGAACAACAATTTATCAATGTTGACTAAATGTTAAGTGCCCACTGGGACAGTCCCCACCGCAAGGTAATACAAATGCTATACCAATGGGCCATAAGCCAGCAGTTCAGGTAGTACCACACAGGAGAAATCCTCAATGTGTTACATGTACACACATATGGACTCCTCACGGCCCCTACCATGTCCTCACGTCCACTATCATTTCCTCACGTCCACTACCAAGTCCTCACATCCACTACCAAGTCCTCACGTCCACTACCATCTCCTCACCACCATTACAATCCGAAGTGATGTGACACATACGGAGCAAAAATAATACATACAGCACACAAAAGAGACATACGGCCCTAATAAACAGGGTATATGTCATGTTTTCAACATAAAACCATCCCCCCTACCCCTCGATATATTTGGATCGAAATACGCCAAAGATACGGATCTTTCTTGCTCCGTATGTTGAACAGAAACGCAATTATGGCCGTATGTACATACGGCTGGCCGTATGTGAATACCACAAGTCCTGCAGTCGGCTGTTACTCCGCAGGAACTGACAAATAGCGTCCCCTGCAGCATCAGTGAATACTGAGTCGTTGAAACTGAAATAATCAAGAGTGTACAATTTTTTCCCAACACCTTAAACTCTACAACCATGGGTCCAGGTAGAATTTGGAAATTATAATCTTTAATTTCTAAAATTTCTAAACTGCCCTGTAGTTTATGAAAAAAATAACACGGGAGAACTATCAATTGCAAGAATGTACATGTGGATAATTGTATTCTTTTCCCATTGAAACTGTTTGTAATAAGTTACATCACTGTGACATGGAGAAACCCATACATGGCAAAATGATTATTGGATTGGGCAATCTATATGCGGAACTCTATTTCTGCAATCTTTAGCAAAAGAATGGACCGATCACCCCCTGAATAATAGCAATGTAAATCACCAATATTTTTCATTTCATTTGAACATTTCAGGCTGACAATTTATTAGTTTTACACACAGTGATGTGATTGCAATAGATTATGACTTTATCTTGGTTGATAACGCAATGACCAGGTAGACAATAAAGACACTGAGTGGGTCATTGGTGACGATATTTCATGGTTAAAATGCCACCTCCAGTGCAGCACATGACCATTTTTTCTAGATATTTTAAACTTTTATATTTTTATTACTGATGAGGTATTCAAGTACTAATGAATATCAATGATAACAATATCTCCTGAAATTCTGTATGTTGATAATGCGTCTGTGCAACATAATTTAGATATGACAGCAAAAGCTATAACACTTGGTTTTGAAACCTCTGGTTGTGGTGACAGCGAAATGGAACATTTATGTTTTGAGCCAGATTCAAATTAGTTTGCTCACCAGTCAGATGGATCACATATGGCAATTATGTCAATAAACAAAGCACCAACGCTTGGTTTAACAATGTTTAATAAGGTTGCTACTAGAGAGGATAGAGTTTGTAATTGATGGAATGATGGCATTGTTTTGGGTAGAACTGTGAGTATCATGTGTATATTTTAACTACGAGGACAACAGTGTCACACAAATCATGATTGTAAGGGATAGATCTCAGTCTAAGATTTCTACATGGAATAGATGACCCAAGTTAGCTGATGGTAAATTCCCTGTAGATAATAGGGTAATGGCATTAATCTGCCTTACAACAGAGGATTGCAATGTTTTTTTTGGTACTGTGCTTGAAAGGTCAAGTTTAGGGCCCACACAGACTCCTGCAAATCCAACTTTATTGTTGGTCAATTTAAAGAACTATGCTCTAAATTAATTTATACCATATTGACTACTTTAGCCAATCATTTGTAAACAATGGCATAAGCAGCTAGTTTTTCTCATGTCTCTTGGTAGCAGTCAAGAGTATGACATATTAAGTTACTAATACAATGCTACTTACTCCAGAACTTGTAGTGTAGTGTTGTGTCTGAGGCAGGCACAGAGAGAGTCCAGGCTCTCCTCCCTCCATGTGCTGTTGCTGAGGCTGATAAAGAACACAGGGTCACATGTTACTTTATATTGACATATATGACGGTGAAGCGTAGCAGTAGAATACGTGTAGACAAAGATAGTGTATAACTACAATAATTTGTAAAGGACCATGAATGAAGGTGATAAGTTCTCTGGGTCAGTTCTTACAATATTCCTGTCTTATGCTACATTCAACCCATCTGTCTTACTAATCAGACCCATGTTCGGCCCTAAAAGGTTGCTGATATAAATGAGCATATTAAATCAGCAGTTGGGAAAATAAAAGGCATTCAACCAGCACAAAATCATTGATCCCCTTACCCTACTCCATCTACAACACCTCCTTGAATTGCACCAGTTTATTTCTGCACAGCAACTATATTGCTGTCTGAACTATGCTTTTTCTAGTCAGCAGGTTGCCCCTTCCTTTTTACATTCACCTTACTACATTCAGCTCCCAGGCACTATTTACTATTATTCTCATTACTTTATTAACTCTTGTGATGTCATTGCTGTGTCCCAGAAGCATTTAATCAGGCCCAGCAAAGTCTCGCTCCCAGGGCATGGCACCTACATGGCCACGCTCACCACAGAGGACACCTTGGGTGTGTGACTAGCAGCACCCTTAAATATCACTGCCACATAGAACTAACTCTAGACATGTTATATAAAGCTTGAAATTTATCTATATTATAGTCACCTACCCAGTTGGCACAGAACATTGAATCAACATTGATAATTGGTTGACAGTGTTGATTCAATGTTGAACCAACGTTGATTCAATGTTTAACTGAATTGTGTGCCCACTGGGTAGGATCCTTAAAAAGACTTAAACCAATCAAAGACTATAAAGTCCCTTTAATTGAGTAGAGTAATAGAAATTTAAGGAGAAATAGAACTACATCTCAATTAGGATTTGTGTATTAAGTATTAGAAATAATCTACTCATATGAACTGCTAGACACACACCACCTCTAGTTGAATCCAAAAGATATCAGGACTCCTAACTAGGGTAAATATGGAATTTAATGATGCACACACCTAGATATCCACTGGTCAGGTTATGGCCTATTGCTCAGTCAGTGCACTAGTGACAAAGCTTCCCCAGTCACCTGCTAATGGTAACCCCCCTTCCTCCTTGTCCACCTACCACCATCTCCCACTAACTGGCAACCAGGTGCAAGCTGATGGTAACTAAGGAGCCATATGTGACACATAGGTTTGATAAGAATGGCACTACCCAGGTAGTATTAAACTCAATATTGACTAAAGCATATACTTCGACATCTTGGGATCACATTTAGTCTAAGTTGGTCATACCCTGGTTAATTGCATATGAAGATCAGGAATGCCAATATCTAGCTGTAGTCGGGGGGTTGGGGCAGCCCCACACACACTGCACCCCCACAACACCAAACATTACACACACTAACACACCACAGGTCTACACAGGGAAGGAAGTGCTTGGGGTGGTGGTGGCTGGGGGTGGGATATAACAGACCCTGGGAATGAGGGCAGACTTTTCAATCCAGGTTGTACTCCGTTGTCTGATATAGTCTGAGTGAAATATATGTAACTTGTAATCTTGTAACTATTAATAATCAAAGCACTGGTATGTTGTCTTATTGAAAGAAACTGATGGAGCACTGATTGACTAGAGCTCTCTGTTGTAGATGTTATGTCTAACAGACAACTTGGGACTAAATGTCCAGTTGGTGGTGGTTGGGTGCATGCAGATCACTCCTGCTAACGCGTAGATAGTAGGATAGTCTTAATGTAAGCACACTCATCACAAACATAGATTTAAATAGTTATCTTACATTGGTGGAAAAAATGCAATTAATGTGAAACATAGTATAGGCCGACTGTTGCAGTTCTGTTACATAACTATAGTCTGTTCACACTCTGTGTGCTAATTAGGATGAATAAGGTAATTCTGTTACATATCTGTCTAACATTAATTGACTGTGTTGATTGCAGAGTAGAGATATTCTTGATATGATAATAATACACTATGTTAATATACAAAAAAATATCAAGTGAGAATTTTAAAAAAGGACCATGATCCAGATATCCTAGTATCATAATACTGTATGTACTTACTTCAGGTACCTCAGCCTGTGGTTGGTGCTGAGGGCCTCCAGCAGCTGCAGCATCTGGTCAGGGCTGAATGCAGCCTCACGCAGCCTGTGTGTGTAGAGACATGCATACAGACTGTAGTCTATGTTACAGCAGGACATGGTCTGTACTCTGACATCTGAACTGGGAGTAAAGTATGAGTCATCTTGTGCAGTATTACTTATCCAAATTTATTTGCATTTATATCAGATATTAAGTGAACCTTTATTATTCTGACTATTGATAACTACCCCACCTACTACTACAGCTGCACTAGGCGCATAAAGGATTAACATGTCTAACCACTATCTAGTGCCTATGCGTGTTGGATACCTTAGAAGGAGTGGTGGCACGACCCTGTGGATGTTCTGGGTTAACCATAGCTCTCACATAGCGCAGGTTAATGGAACAGTAGGACCAAAAAAAGAGAGGTTTGTTTCAGGTCACCTGACCGTGCCTATCAAAATAGGGCTGGCCCAATTTTCCTTCTTGCAATTTTTATGAAATTTTTCATATTTTAACACATTTGTTCAGTCAATTTAAGGTTAACATATGAATGGCTAATTCTTTCATTGTAAAAAGAATAACAGCAAATCAAAAGGGTGGTATGGTATATGGGGTTTATGCAATTTTGAGATAATTCCCACATTTTAACACCGTTTTGGTCACATTAACAATATGCAGAGAGTACTTTCATGTTTGAAAAAATCCCAAAAAATGAAAGAAATCCGACCCCTACTGACACTAGACTTTCTTCCTATGCTACCTGAACCTCTTTTTTGGCCTAGGCAGCGACTCCCTGCTCATGCAGCATTGAGTGCTACACCATTTTTAATGGCAGAATCTTTATGGACAGTGTCAGAGGACTTCTCCCTGGGAAAATAACCCCTCCCTACCAGAGATCTCCCAAAATTACCCTAAGAGGTTTGCACTCAAGAAATTACCGTGCCCCCCCCCCCCTTGAATGGAAATATCATGCACATTTTTACTGGACTTATTCTTTGGTCTCATACACAAGAAAAAGGTTGCATCATGTGCACAGGTTAAGACTTCTCTATAAATAATAATGTCTGAATTACTTTGCTGGTTGTACATCAAATTGACTCGATGCATTCTCCTACTTGCTTTTAGCCTGAATATTGCAGCCAACTGATAGGTCAAAATAGTGGTATACAACAAGTCTCATATTTCAAACTCACATTCAATCCAGTTTTGCACTCTGAGCAACATCATCAAAATATTCCTATGGTCAGCATGTGGCAATACCATTGTTTAAAAACACTTCACCGTGTATATTATCCATACAATGATGGGGGGGGGGATCCGCATGCCTGATTGAAAAAGTCATCTATATAGCAAACACGATACAATGTCTGCTGCCTAACTGTACATATACGTGTTTGAATGTTCCTCCAGAATTACCCACTATGAAACTGGAGATTTTGATGTTTAGACATGCCGCCATCAGATCTACATTAATAGTGTGCCTAGACTAAAATAGTGTAAAGGCTATGTTACAATTTCTTTTTTTGTAAAAGGACTAGATTTCTTTTTGGGAGGATACTGATTTTACATCAGCCAAACTCACCCCAGTACCTGCAGAGTGGTGTTGGCCCTGATGCAGGCACACAGGGCCTCCAGACTGGGATCACTCCAGGACGCTTTTGTTAGGCTGAAATAGAGGATAGTAAAAGTGAACTACATTTACTATAGCAACCTTTCAAATATGTTGGTCTTGTAGGCTGCATATCATGCTTTGGTCATTATGATGCATGAATGCAGCCCCAGCAAGTAACTCACCAGTCCTGCATTCAAGTATCATGCCAACCCTATGGGGTTGAGACACTCTGGAAGGAAGCCCCAGCGAGTAACTCGCTGGTGCTACTTTGATGCATCATGCCAACAAATATAATCTTTTAGTGAGTATTATTATTTTTGTCTTTAAAGGGTTAAATGATCCAAAGAAAGATATTTAGGTAGCATGATACTTCAATGCAGCTAAGGTAGATTGGTGTGAACAAGACTAAGATTGGTAGCCATGACCGATTCAACATCCTTGTAAAGGACTGATATACATAATGATAACACCTTTATTGGCAATGATTGCACACCATATAATGAGAAACATGCACACACATATCCCAGTACAACTCCCCCCTCCTGCTGTGTGGCTGTACTTACTCGAGCACCTGCAGGGTCTGGTTCTCCTGCAGCGCCTCACATAGCCTGGTTATGTGTGTTGGGGTAAACTTGGCCTCCCCCAGCCTGTAAGGTAACAATGGACACATGTACTCATTAACACAGGGGCAGCACAACATATTAGTAGAACAAGACAGCAAATGAATATATATATATATGAAACTATTCAAACTGTTAGTTTTTTTAAGCATCCACAGGTTTAAATATGATTGCTACAATCAACATAGAATATATGCAGGATCTGTGTGAAGAATGAGCATGATGGTTGTGAAATAGTTAAGTCACCATCATGTCCTGTGTGTTGGTAATAAAGATCCTTCTCTGAGAAAACAGCGTTTTAAAGTAAGATCCTATCCTATATGCTACATTTCATGAATTTAGTGTTCCTGTGATACTGTGGCATTGAACATATAACCAGACCCTTCAGGGGCTGGCAATATGTGTGGGGGGATAGGCCTATTTCGTGACATTTCTACCTGCCTCCTTCCCTGCCTCCTTCCAACGACCCTGCCTCCTTCCAACGACCCTAATGTAGGCCTACTCTCTGGGACTCACAGAGGTGGACCCCCCCCCCCCCCACCACTCCTCCCTATGCACCAGCGCGGGAAGCTGCATCAAAGTGAGGTTTCCCTCTGGCTCAGATGGCACTTGGAGATATCTCCATTGTAGGGTGTGTCCATATCTACTTTATGTAGGGCGTCCTACTCTAACTCTACAAGCATGTTGTGGGGTCTTTACACTACAAACCAGTCTTTAGACTACAAAGTGATACCAATTTGTTAGATAAAGACACTCCACGGGTCTTTACACTACAAACCAGTCTTTAAAGCACAAATGTCTTTAGACTACAAATGTCTTTAAACAACAAATGTCTTTAGGCTACAAATGTCTTTAGACCACAAATGTCTTTAGGCTACAAACAATCTGCCTTTATGCAACAAACCCTATATAGTGGTCTATGGTACCAAACTGGGCTTAGAAATCGGCCAGTCTTTACAAAACAAACCCTATAAAGTGGTCTCAGGTACCAAACTAGGCTTAAGAATCGGCCAGTCTTTACGCAACAAACCCTATATAGTGGTCGATGGTACGAAACTGGGTTTAAAAATCGGTCAGTCTTTACGCAACAAACCCTATATTGTGGTCTCAGGAACAAAAATGGACTTATAGATCACTCAGTCTTTATGCAACAAACCCTATATAGTGGTGTATGGTACCAAACTGCACTTAAAGATCAGCCAGTCTTTACGCAACAAACCCTATATAGTGGTCTCAGAAACTAAAATGGACTTATAGATCAGTCAGTCTTTTAGGTAACAAACCCTATATAGTGGTCTATGGTACCAAACTGGGTTTAAAAATCAGTGAGTCTTTACGCAACAAACCCTATATAGTGGTCGATGGTAACAAACTAGGCTTAAAAATCGGCCAGTCTTTACGCAACAAACCCTATGTAGTGGTCGATGGTACCAAAATGGGTTTAAAAATCAGCCAGTCTTTACGCAACAAACCCTATATAGTGGTCTATGGTACCAAAGTGGGCTTAAAAATCGGTCAGTCTTTACGCAACAAACCTATATAGTGGTCGATGGTACCAAAGTGGGTTTGAAAATCAGCCAGTCTTTACGCAACAAATCCTATAAAGTGGTCTCAGAAACTATAATGGACTTATAGATCAGTCAGTCTTCACGCAACAAACCAGATAGTGGTCTTAGGAACTAAAATGGACTTATGAATCAGTCAGTCTTTAAGCAACAAACCCTATATAGTGGTCTCAGAAACTATAATGGACTTATAGATCAGTCAGTTGCCTAAAGACTGACTGATCTTTAAGTCCGTTTTAGTTTCTGAGACCACTAAATAGGATTTGTTGCGTAAAGACTGACCGATTTTTAAGCCCACTTTGGTACCTGAGACCAATATATAGGGTTTGTTGCGTGAAGACTGATTGATTTTTAAACCCAGTTTGGTACCATACCCCACTATATAGGGTTCGTTGCATAAAGACTGAGTGATCTATAAGTCCATTTTAGTTCCTGAGACCACTATATAGGGTTTGTTGCGTAATGACTGACTGACCTTTGGGCATAGTTTGGTACCATACACAACTATATAGGGTTTGTTGCCTAAAGACTGACTGATCTATAAGTCCATTTTAGTTTCTGAGACCACTATATAGGATTTGTTTCTCTGGAGGGACAGGCTCTCGGGTGATATTATTTCTTAACTTAATATATTTGGCATTGGTTTTAACCGGTAATAATTTCCTAATAGCTAGCCAGAATTTTTTGGATCTTCCTTTTTCATACGTAAAAGTTCATTAATTTTATTTTTTCGACTATTAAATATCATTGCTTCTACTTTATTTCTATAAAAATCAGCTATTCTCCTATCATCCTCTGAGCCTAAGCCCACTTTGGTACCTGAGACCACTATATAGGATTTGTTGTGTAAAGACTGGCTGATTTTTAATCCCACTTTGATACCGTAGACCACTATATAGGGTTTGTTGTGCAAAGACTGGCTGATCTTTATGTGCAGTTTGGTACCATACACCACTAGATAGGGTTTGTTGCATAAAGACTGAGTGATCTATAAGTCCATTTTAGTTCCTGAGACCACTAAATAGGATTTGTTGCGTAAAGACATGCTGATTTTTAAACCCACTTCCATGCCATAGACCACTTCATAGGGTTTGTTGCCTAAAGACTGACCGATTTTTAAGCCCACTTTGGTACCTGAGACCAATATATAGGGTTTGTTGCGTGAAGACTGATCGATTTTTAAACCCACTTTGATACCGTAGACCACTATATAGGGTTTGTTGCGTAATGACTGGCTGATCTTTATGTGCAGTTTGGTACCATACCCCACTATAAAGGGTTTGTTGCATGAAGACTGAGTGATCTATAAGTCCATTTTAGTTCCTGAGACCACTATATAGGATTTGTTGCGTAAAGACTGGCTGATTTTTAAACCCACTTTGATACCTTAGACCACTATATATATATATATATATATATATATATATATATATATAAGGTTTGTTGTGTAAAGACTGGCTGATCTTTGAGTGCAGTTTGGTACCATAGACCACTATATAGGGTTTGTTTCGTAAAGACTGGCTGATTTTTGAACCCACTTTGGTACCCTAGACCACTATATAGGGTTTGTTGCGTAAAGACTGACCGATTTTTAAGCCCACTTTGGTACCCGAGACCACTATATAGGATTTGTTGCGTAAAGACTGGCTGATCTTTAAGTGCAGTTTGGTACCATAGACTGCTATATAGGGTTTGTTGCGTAAAGACTGGCTGATTTTTAAACCCACTTTGATACCTTAGACCACTATATATATATATATATAGGGTTTGTTGCGTAAAGACTGGCTGATCTTTGAGTGCAGTTTGGTACCATAGACCACTATATAGGGTTTGTTGCGTAAAGACTGGCTGATTTTTGAACCCACTTTGGTACCATAGACCACTATATAGGGTTTGTTGCGTAAAGACTGACCGATTTTTAAGCCCACTTTGGTACACGAGACCACTATATAGGATTTGTTGCGTAAAGACTGGCTGATCTTTAAGTGCAGTTTGGTACCATAGACTACTATATAGGGTTTGTTGCGTAAAGACTGGCTGATTTTTAAACCCACTTTGGTACCATAGACCACTATATAGGGTTTGTTGCGTAAAGACTGACCGATTTTAGACCCAGTTTGGTACCATAGACCACTATATAGGGTTTGTTGTGTAAAGACTGACCGATTTTTAAGCCCAGTTTGGTACCATAGACCTCTATGTAGGGTTTGTTGCATAAAGACAGATTGTTTGTAGCCTAAAGACATTTGTGGTCTAAAGACATTTGTAGCCTAGAGACATTTGTGGTTTAAAGACATTTGTAGTCTAAAGACATTTGTGCTTTAAAGACTGGTTTGTAGTGTAAAGACCCGTGGAGTGTCTTTATGCAACAAATTGGTATCACTTTGTAGTCTAAAGACTGGTTTGTAGTGTAAAGACCCCACACATGTTCCCCCTGCAGGTCAGATAGCAACCATAGTTTCCCCGCATTAGAAGTTTATCTGTTTCTTGCAAGCATTTACTTCTATTTTGATGGGGTGGTACTAGCAAACCAAATATTGTCTTAAAGACTTTCTCCCTTGTGTCTGGACCATTTTAGACCATTATCACTAGTTCCCCTAACTGTCTTTGGTGTCACCTCTGAATAGCATTTTCACTGTTCCGCATGCACTTGGCACTTGCATTGAACAATATTATATGTTTCCCCCCAGAGAGAAGGTTGGCACAGCCCGCCCCTGCATCCAAATAAGTGACAACAGAGCCACTCTCTGATTGGTTCAAATTATGTGATAGCCATTCTTGGTCAATCAGCCAGATGCCTAACTAAAACGGTGTTACTGGCCTGACACTGTACAATATGTATGGCTTACCATGACCAGCAATAAAAGATCAATTTAGGATTCATCATTTTTAAGGCTAGCTGACTTATAAACGTTTTTAGTCCGTTCAACTTTTGCAATGTTTTTGAACGCACAGGTATACACCAGTTGTTATCATTTTGAGATGAGTAATGTCTCAATTGGCACTTGGTTAATATACTATTATTACCGGTTATTAACAAGATAAATGCTGCATTTATCATAAGTTTAAACTGATCTATATGTACTACACACTCGGTCATTCATAGGTGAAATACTTTTAAAAAACCTCTGAGCATTGAATTCCTGTTCAGGACAAAACTGTTTTAGCATTGACTCTTCATGCTTCAGCTGCTACCATGTGCCTACAAACAGAGCTCTAGTAATATTGTAAAAGCTACATGACAGTCTTGTGCAAGGACTTCATTTGTCTACATTTCTTTATTGTTGGAATACTTACATCAGCCATACTTACCCCAGTGACTCCAGTGTGGTGTTGGCCCTGATGCAGGCACACAGGGCCTCCACACTGGAAGTATTCCAGGATGTCTTTGTTAAGCTGGAATAGAGGATAGTAAAAGTGAATTATGTTTACTATAGGAACCTTTCAAATGTATTGTTCTTGCTGATAAGTGAGTCATTTTGCTTAACCAGTTAGGTTAACAGTTAGACAATTATTTGCATAATACTATAATGCAGTTAGGATTAATTTGTGTTAACAGGACTAAATACCAGTACAACTCCCCCCTCCTGCTGAGTGGCTGTACTTACGTCAGATGCTGCAGGGTCTGGTTCTCCTGCAGCGCCTCACATAGCCTGATTATGTGTGTTGGGGTAAACTTGGCATCCTGCAGCCTGTAAGGTAACAATGGACACATGTACTTATTAACACAGGGGCAGCACAATTGATTAGTTCATGTAGAAGACAGCGAATCAATTAGATTATGTTGACAAATGTGAAGAGAATGAATTTAGGAGGAAATGACCTCCAGTTGCCTATTCAAACTATTAAAACCCTTCACCCAACATGAAGAGCATCTGTACTGTCAATCTAATTATAAGCATCCATATGTTTGAAAAAGATTGCTAAACACAACTGATGAATAGAACAAGACAGGAAACAAAAAGCATTGCCATAATCAGCATAGAATATAATGTATGAAGTACCGTAAATTCCCTGGTACTACCCGTGGGTTGTACGCGAACCAAACTCTGCTTTCATTTGATACCAGACATGCCTATATAGGGTGCGGGTTATAAGAGCGTTTTTGTCACTCTAGAACAGTACTAAAATGTAATTTTTCAGATCCAAAAACGGGTCATAGTATTCTCCAGAGTTAGGGGTGCAGGTTATACGCGATATGCGGGTAGTATGCGGGAATTTACGGTACTAGAAATATGTGTGAGGTACAGTTTTGTCACCTTCATGTTCTGTGTTGGTAATAAAAACCCTTTCCTTATAATACTAAATTTTTTAGAACAGATTCTACCCTAATGTTAAACTAACTAAAGTGTAACATAATGGCTATAACTTCTTGTAACACACTATGCTATGATCCATCCAAATAAGTAAAGACAGGGCCACTCTCTGAGTGGCTTAGATTACGTGATGGGCAGTCTTGGCAAAGCAGTAACATTCCTAACTACTACCAGGTCACTGGCTAGACACTGTAATTATGTATGGTCTTATCACACCCAGGAGTGAGTGATCTATTTAGGATTCAACGTTTTGAGGCCAGTTAAATATGTTTTAGCTTGTTTACTCATGTTTATATCCTGTCGACATTTTTGCAATGCTTTTTGAATGCAAAGGTATACGTCAGCAGTAGGTTAAATGAAGACAAAGGTAGCATATTAAAATTGTTATGATAATGCAATATTCGTGTACAGCTCAACAAGAGCTTTCATTTGGTATGTGACATGTAGTATATTGACCAGTTTTGACCCTTTGGCAATATTTTTTATACATTTATGTAGAATTAAAAGGAAAATGATCAAAATGAGATGATTAACATTTAAATTAGGAATTAACTATATTCTACAATACAATCATAAATCTTATGGCCATCATTTTGGGAATAATGGGTGTTGAAATCTGGTTTGTACCTTATTATTCCATAAGATAACTATTCATATTTTAGAAAACTGTCAAAAACTCATTTTTCAAAAAATTATTTTTTCCCCACCCTATACTACTTGAAGAGGCCCTTTGAAGTGTGACTTTCAACCCATTTCTTTAAAACTGGTCAAATGTTTATAAACGAGTGTACCTTTATGTTTAGCTTTGAAATTTTTCAATTAAAAATGCCCAAATTATCAATAGCATTAGGTCTAAACACTGACCATTTAGTGTGGATATATCATCTATATCAAGTCTAGGGTAGAGTCATATCAACGCCTCATGCCCTATTCCCTTAAGAAGTAAAGTGAGGTACATCCTGATAGTTTGGAAGCGAGTTAACATGCTCACATTGTAATGCAATGAGTGACGGAACAAGAACATGAGGGTACTTGTTATGACACATTTGACGTATTTGACTATGATGGGAATGACATGGTCATCAGGAAATTCACCAAAGTATTGATTGTTGGGGATGACATGAGATCTAGACACCATTAACCCCCTCAGTGATTCTGGGGTCTCTGCTGCAGGGAACTAGAGGGGGTTAGTCTGGTACCATCCACACACAGTCTGGTACCATCCACACACAGTCTGGTACCATCCACACACAGTCTGGTACCATCCACACACAGTCTGGTACCATCCACACACAGTCTGGTACCATCCACACACAGTCTGGTACCATCCACACACAGTCTGGTACCATCCACACACAGTCTGGTACCATCCACACACAGTCTGGTACCATCCACACACAGTCTGGTACCATCCACACACAGTCTGGTACCATCCACACACAGTCTGGTACCATCCACACACAGTCTGGTACCATTCACACACAGTCTCTGCTGGTTGAAGCTGGATGGGGTTAGTCTGGTACCATCTGTTACCATTCACAGTAGCCTGGATGTTTTACCCCAGGGTTTCACCCCGGTAGTATATTGCACATGGAGGATGTCGGCATCAATGTGGAGGACACAGATTGAGACACCCCTATATGGGCCATGCACAGGTCAAAGCAACAGCATGGAAGATAGGACAGCCTAAACTGCAAAGTCCGCCCAACCCCCCTATGGATTCTTCCAATTTGCCTAAAAGTTAGCACAAACACGTACACAGCTGGTTCCAATACAAATGTGCACCCTGTCCATGGTGTTCCTATACGAATGTGCACCCTGTGCATTTGTTCCAGTATGAATGTGCACCCTGTGCATGGTGTTCCACAATAAATGTGCACCCTGTGCATGTGTTCTGATACAAATTTTTGGGACCTACAGCGCACATGTTTAGGCAAATTGAACTCCATACCCCCACTAGGCCATACAAACCTCCTACATGTACAGAATAACCTCCGTACAGGCTGACCTAGAAACTCATTGGGCGGGGCTGGGGGCGTGAGGCCAGAGCAGAGGGCCGGGTGTATGGTGGGTACAACCTTCATCAGCTTAAATATACCTAAATAGTGACTTTTGGTAGACCAAAATAATTATGCTCAAATGTGAATGCTTTGACATTTAAGTCTTCCTGGCAAGGTTGATTAAAGGTCATTATAGCTACATATCTACGACATTTAAGCAAATATAATGGCCTTTAGGGAAAACTTCAATGAACTTATATTGAGTTTTCATGCAGTGAAAGCGCAATACACATCAAAAACGCCTATTACACATGTTTAGATGTGCATGTGGGTGTGATTGTGGCAGGACTGGAGTGGGGTGGGTATGTCGTGAGGTTGGAGGGGAGGTCTTTGCTCCTCCATGTGTCTATGAGGTGGTGGCACATGTATGGGGGTCAGGGGACAATATTCCTCATTTGCTCCGGTAAGGGGAACTTAGGTCTTCTGGATTCGTGTAGAGGAGACATGCTTCTTCCATTTGATATAAGCGAAATCACAATTTAGTTATAGTTCCACATTTCATAAATGTTTGACTAAGCTAGTCAAATCAAGACATTTTGCTAAGTTTTGAAAAACACAGCAATATATAGAATAAGTATTTTGCTTTATATTGCTTGTCTTTTCATGCATGAGGAAGGGAAATAACTTAGTTCTGTTCCAGTTCTTCTAAGAAATCCTGGATGGCAGTGATACATGAGGACGCTGCTTTGGTTCACTCCCTGGGAGTTCTCCATAATGGGGGCACACATAAAGTAGCCCTGTACCAAGAGGCGGGAGTTGCTGGGACCTGATGCAATGGGTAGGGGACAGTGTACAAGTACGTAATGGTTGTCAGGATTACAGGACCCCTGGACCTCAGGCTCCTCAGTCTGGTGCACCCCTGACCTGGATTGTTACATTGTCTGTCATCATGCTTGCCATGCATTTATATTTTCTCTGATCGTTCAAAACTTAATATTGATAGTTTTCCTGTGAGGTTCCAATTCTTTAAATTTTCCACTCTCCATGACGGGATCATTGTCTGTCATCATTGTAATTCAACTTGAAATGGGCCGTTCTTTGTCCCCACATCATAGTTGAGACTGGGTGAGCCTTGCAGTGGGGCTCTAAACATTGGGTTCCAGTTCTATTGAAACACTTACACACATATATGCAGTAGATAACATACATGATAGCTGGAGCTGTGACTGTGTGTTCTGCTGTAGGCAGAGTGCAACTACATGTACAATAAGGAAGTCCTGCTTACTGCAGGATCTGTAACTGTGTGTTCTGCTGTAGGCAGCTACATGTACAATAATGAAGTCCTACTTACTGCAGGATCTGTGACTGTGTGTTCTGCTGTAGGCAGCTACATGTACAATAATGAAGTCCTACTTACTGCAGGATCTGTAACTGTGTGTTCTGCTGTAGGCAGCTACATGTACAACAATGAAGTCCTACTTACTGCAGAATCTGTAACTGTGTGTTCTGCTGTAGGCAGCTACATGTACAATAATGAAGTCCTACTTACTGCAGGATCTGTGACTGTGTGTTCTGCTGTAGGCAGCTACATGTACAATAATGAAGTCCTACTTACTGCAGGATCTGTAACTGTGTGTTCTGCTGTGGGCAGCTACATGTACAATAATGAAGTCCTACTTACTGCAGGATCTGTAACTGTGTGTTCTGCTGTAGGCAGCTACATGTACAATAATGAAGTCCTACTTACTGCAGGATCTGTGACTGTGTGTTCTGCTGTAGGCAGCTACATGTACAATAATGAAGTCCTACTTACTGCAGGATCTGTAACTGTGTGTTCTGCTGTAGGCAGCTACATGTACAATAATGAAGTCCTACTTACTGCAATGTCTGTAACTGTGTGTTCTGCTGTAGGCAGCTACATGTACAATAATGAAGTCCTACTTACTGCAATGTCTGTAACTGTGTGTTCTGCTGTAGGCAGCTACATGTACAATAATGAAGTCCTACCTACTGCAATGTCTGTAACTGTGTGTTCTGCTGTAGGCAGCTACATGTACAATAATGAAGTCCTACTTACTGCAGGATCTGTAACTGTGTGTTCTGCTGTAGGCAGCTACATGTACAATAATGAAGTCCTACTTACTGCAATGTCTGTAACTGTGTGTTCTGCTGTAGGCAGCTACATGTACAATAATGAAGTCCTACTTACTGCAATGTCTGTAACTGTGTGTTCTGCTGTAGGCAGCTACATGTACAATAATGAAGTCCTACTTACTGCAATGTCTGTAACTGTGTGTTCTGCTGTAGGCAGCTACGTGTACAATAATGAAGTCCTTCTTACTGCAGGATCTGTAACTTTGAGTCCTGCAGGAGGTGGCAGAGGGCAGCTGTGCTCTCTGGTGTCCATGTGGTGTTTGACAGGCTGTGGGAAGGGGAAATAAATATGCTGAAGCTGAAAGATCATTATCATTCAATACTTAATGTGAAGAAGGATGTGTTACTCCAGTATATTCAGGATTCATTATATTTATTTCATATCATTTCTCATTTATTTCATTAACAATGCATCAGTGTTTACATTTATGTTGTTTTGACTTTTCCTTGTCATCCACACAGTATTACTGAACATAGAACTGCTTAAATTGTGCATTTAAGGGATATCAAATTCGCTTACATACAAACGTTTCTGTGGTGTATAAGGGAATGATGCCTTTTGAATTATTTCCACCTGATGAGATATGAGTATAGGGCTCACTCTCACCAAACCAGTGCAACTAAAAAAGTGACGTACATGATCGGTGGACGTACATGATCGGTGGACGTACATGATCGGTGACGTACATGATCGGTGACGTACATGATCAGTGACGTACATGATCGGTGACGTACATGATCGGTGACGTACATGATCGGTGATTATTGACTGCCCCAGTCTTTCTGATCATCATATAACATAAGTAAACCTTACCAAGGTGTACATATGATGTGTGGCTTGACATGTGAAATGTTAGACATGTGTATATTCGACTAGGAAGAGAATTTTACTTGACATTTCAATACCGATCATGTACGTCATGTGACGTACATGATCGGTGACGTACATGATCGGTGATTATTGACTGCCCTACCCTTTCTGAACAAGGAAAAACATAAATAAACCTTACCTAGGTGTACATATGATGTGTGTCTTGACATGTTAGATGTTAGACATGTGTAGATGCGACTAGTAAGAGTATTTTACATGACATTTGAAATACCGATCATGTACGTCATGTGACATACATGATCGGCCATTATTTATTGACTGTCTTAATTACCCTTTCTGACCATATATAAAACATAAATCAATCATAGCAAGGTGTACATATGATGTAGGTCTAAATATGTATAATCATAGACATGTGAAGCAGTGGGTAATGAGGAAATGTTACATGACATTCCAAGCCGATCATGTACGTCATGTGACTTACATGATCGGTTACACATTGAGCCCCCCCCCCTCCGGCCCCTATAAATATTTTGGGAGGTTTTTTTTTCTAATAAACTCCCCAAAGATACATTACAGCCTCTAGGTATGGTTGGGAGAGTTAAACATCGTAGTGCAGGGGGTAAAAGATGGATTTTGTACTCTGCCGATCATGTACGTCTGCCGATCATGTACGTCCGCCGATCATGTACGTCACTTTTTTAGTTGCACTGATTTGGTGAGAGTGAGCCATAGGTACTTACATGACTGAACGCAATGTCCTGTTGTTGGTGAGAACCTCACAGAGATGGATGAGTTCAGGTGGAGACAGCTGGGCCTTGTCTAACCTGTTCAGACAATTATCACATTCATAAATTGAAAATGATTCCTTTGGATGAACTTCTTAATTGTAATGCGTGGGTGTTACTATATTGTGAGTTTTTCTCCTACCATTGCTATGGAGATTTATATTGTGTAGTGCAATTTACAAGTTAGATGGATATGATATATTAGTGTTTCAAGTTCCATTCCTATAAATGACTTGGTCAGTTTTCCATTTAAAAAGTATATCATATATAACGCTTAATACAGCACTTACCAGAAAATATCCAATGTCTTGTTGTGTTCAAGCAGGTTACAGAGGGAGTTTGTTGTGGCATCGCTCCACGTGCTGTTCGGCAGCCTGAGTACAGAGTAACAACAGTAAATTACTGATACAATACTGGAGCCATCCCTATCCAAGTAATAATAACATGAGCACTTTTTTTACATTTGCCTCCTTTACATCCTATACATGATAACTGAGGTAAATCCATTTCCCAATATGAAACAGGAATGAATACTGTCATAAGTAGATCTTAGGGTATGCCTATGTTGATTCATTCACTAATTCATTAGTTCATACAAACATCACTTCAACTAATAGAGATAATGTGATGGTCAATACAAATGGTTTTACATGTAATGGTAAGCACCATACTTACTTAAACTGTCTTAGCGTGGTATTTCTGGTCAGTGAGGCCGTTATCCTCTCTTTGTTGCCATCACTGAACATTACATCCCCGAGCCTGTGTAAGCATATAGACATGTACAATTTATTGTCATGTAATAGACTAATTCAAAATAAGTCTGGAAGAGTATTACAGTTATGAGGAGGACTGATATAAGTTAATTTATAAGGAGCTCCCTTTTAATGTAAGGAGCACATTTCCATGGCCAAAATTGCCCATTATTTCTTTATGTAGTATTGGTTATAAGAAATATTGCTTTTGAGAAGCAAATTTACCTTGCCGAAAGGCCCTCCTTATAAGAGGATTTTACTGCATGTCTAAGTGAAGCCTACATTATATATACTAGTGCTTATCAACAAAAACATCACGTTATACAGAAGGTCAATGAAATGTCAGGTTATTCCTTTACTCACACAAGCCTGTTGGAATCCATGTTGATGGAAGGATGGGTTAGGCAATCTGGAATAAAATATCATGAATATCTTTACTCAAATAAAGTAGAAATCAAATCTGTGAAATTAATATCCTTCTCTATTATGACCAGGTAATGTGAAGTCTGTGTTATATTACCTCATCAGGCATTTTCTGCACAATACAAATTATTGTCGTTTCATACAGCATCATTATATATATTAGTGGGAAAGCCAAATCCTCATGGTCATCAATTTGATTATGACAGTCATGCCCGTTCAGTCATTCCCATTCATTTATGCTCAGAATATGCCCAAAATGGGCAGGGTAGATGGTTAAGTACACAAATTTGTGTACAGCGTCATTGTTTCATTGCAAACATATATCAACGAAAATAGGAAAGGTTGCACACAACAAAGAAAATATCATATCAGTAAATAATTAACGACCACAAATTTGTCAATCAAAATAATGTAAGACCACATATAACAAATATGATGAAAATATCCACAACCAATAACTGTATTCTAGTATTTGAATAGTGGGCATGGTTGTACGGGTATCATATCTTGTTCAGCATTATCCTATGAAAAGACAATAAAATATGAAAATAAGGGTGGTACTGTGGTCATACTTTTTTTCTCTGGGTATATATTTTCGCTATATTCACGGAAATGAAAAATCCGCGATAATCTTATATGCTACAGTATGGAAAGAAAAATACCAGCGAATTAGTCTTTTTTGCCACATCAGCAAAAATTTACACCGTGAATATAAGTACTTTCACAGTAAATAACCTCAAAAAAGTTGGATGTGTGCTTGACACATATATATATAACTTTAACTTATGGATCACAATATATATAAGGAGCGCCAGTGCTTTCTGTACTGGGACCCCCAGAACGTACTGATGTGGGGTGTAAAAATGCACCTCAAAACGCCAGTGCTTTCTGTCAGGGAAACGTATTGATGTGGGATGTAAAAATGGCCCTACAAACGCCAGTGCTTTCTGTCAGGGGAACGTACTGATGTATAATTAAAATTGGATATGACCCTGGAAAATAGTGAGCCCCCCGCCCTTTCCCAGAACCTATTCTCAAGGCAAACTGTCTTAGGCCTACTTTCACAGCACACTGAGCTCCACTTTCTTTTCAAACTGAGCTCCACTTTCTCGTCAAACTAAGCTTCACTTTCCTGTCAAACTGAGTTCCACTTTCCCGTCAAACTGAGCTCTACTTTCCCGTCAAACTGAGTTTCACTTTCCCGTCAAACTGAGCTCCACTTTCCCGGCAAACTGAGTTTCACTTCCACAGCAAACTGCTCCTGCCAAACCTAAACAATGACGTCACTGTTTTGTAACATATCGCTAGGGAACGTAGTAACATTGCATGGTGATGTAGTGGCATGGCTATACTGTGACGTCACTGTGACACTCTCCATGCAAAGGTTTAGTCGAGTTACATTGAAAACATACTGATGTCTAATAATATGTCAAGAGAATATGAAAATACACACATTGGCGGCCATTTTGTCCCCTCTCAAACTTTTTGCAGCACTGTGTAGACATCTGTCATCTAATAGAATGTGATACGATGTAACGTCATATAACATGAAGTTGACGGATGTAACATCATCTAACATGATATGGCCCCAGTAACAACATCTACCATAAAACCTTGTGTATAGGCCACAACTAATACGTGCGTCAGATGGTCAGTGTGGCTTATAGGATCAGCAAAAGGTTGGCATACTGCTAAAAGACAAGAAATTTTTATATAGAAGGTTCTAGGATAACAAGATTCAATCCCTACTTACAACATCTAACATGATGTGGTCCCTAGTACCATGATAATTATCGCAAGTGCGGCTTATGCGATTGGCCCAAAGTCAGGGTGCAGCTTGTACGCCAGTGTTTGCCACTGTGGTACTGCACTAAAGTCGACACAATCAGATAGCCAGTGCAGCCTTTATATAGGATTAGGCCAAAGTTGGCATGCAGCTTAAAGACGAGTTAAGCTTCTATGTGAAGTTCTACTTTAACATTGTATGATCCCGAGTAAGAACATCTTACATGATGTAGTCCCCGGTAACAACATCTTACAAGATGTCGTCCCTAGTAACGACATCGAACATGATGTGGTTCCCGGCAATGACATATAATATGATGGGGTCCCCAGTAATGACATTTAACATGATGACTTTTGTGGTCCCTAGCAACAACATTTAATATGATGTGGGGCCCAAAAACGACATCTAATATGATTTGGTCCCCAGTAGCAACATCTAGCATGATGTGGTCCCAAGTAACTAGACTACCATTAAATCCTGTATATAGGCTATGACCAGTACACAGGTCAGATCGCCAGTATGGCTTATAGGATCAGCCCAAAGTTGCAGTACAGCTAATTAGACTCCTGTGCAAGAGTTTACGGTAACAAGATGTGGTCCCCATTAACAGCATCTACCATAAAACCTCATGTATATATGCCACGGCTTGTACACGAGTCAGACAGCCAGGGTGCCCTATAGGAATGTACCAAAGTTAGGGTGCAGCTAAGACGTGAGATTTTGCTGCTATGGTACAGCACTAAAGACACCATAATCATATCACCAGTGCAGCTCACAGGATGAGCCCAAAGTCGGCATGCAGCTAATAGGAAAGTAAGTATTATACATGAGGTTCTATGATAATAAGATGTGGCCCCAGTAATGACATCTAACATGCTTTTGTCCCATATAACGATATCTAATATGCCGTGGTCCGTACCCAGTAAACACCCTACGTAAACTATAACATTTTGACGTTCATAAACCTACTAAATTTACGTAGCTCAGACCAAGATTCAACATAGATTTACATCTGAGCTACGTAGTTGTGTTTACTGGGTAGTAACAGCATCTAACATGCTGTGGGCCCAAGTAATAATACTACCATAAAGCTTTGCTTATAGGCTGCGGCTATCACACAAGTCAGATTGCCAGTACAGCTTATAGGATCGACCCCTAGTCAGGGTGCAGCTTTTACACAAGTTTTGCTACTATGGTACAATAGTAAATTCACCATAATCAGACCGCCAGTGCAGCTTATATATATGTTCAGCCCAAAGTCAATGTGTGGCTAATAGGCAAGTTAAGCTGATATGTGAGATTCTACAGTAACGAGATGGGGTCCCCGGTAACGACATCCAACATGACGATTCTATGGAATGTTCTGTTATGATCAGCTGCAGAGGACATCCATCTACCAGAAAGTTGTAAAACATATTCCTATCATGAATTATTTTCTACAGAACGTTCTAATATGTTTTGGCATGATGGGCTGCATGAGGTCACTGTGGATACTCTACTGCCATAAGGTTTTTAAACGTTTTATTTTCACACTGAAGCATGAGATCATTGTGGACAACCTACTGCCATAACGTTCTAAAACGTTTTACTTTATAATTGAAGCAAAATATCACTGTAGATACCCTTCTCACATAACATTCTAAAATGTTTCACTTTCAAGTTGTAGTATAGACAACGTATCAAAACGTTATAATGCTATCCTACGCAAATCACAGGCAGAAGTGCCAAGTCCTGCTAATGTGCATTGGGGGAGACTGCTACTTAGCATGAAATCCATCATACCATCTGGTATAACTGATGAAATCTTTAGATTATGTTCAACTGGAAGCAGTCAACCCTTCTGACAACTCAAAATAATTCGATTTGAGCTATTATTTCATCACAAAATTTACTAAAGTATTAACCATGTAATTTCAAATAATGCAAAATTAGGCTATAATCGATTTTCAAGCTTAATTACCACTAATAAAGGATTAGGTAATGAAGCATGGGAAGGCAGTAGACATAGTTCTTTTTATCATATACATGATACAAGAATTAGTGGCAATTTCGTGTAATCAAGGCCTTATATATTACATAAAAAAAACTGAAATATGTGAAAAGCACTGGCGTTTGGGGCCATCATCCATCAAGATTTCTGGCTTTTAGAGGGCCCTTTCTACATCCCACATCAGTACAATCTTAGGGGCCCCTGACATAAAGCACTGGCGTTTGGAGGGCCGTTTTTATAACCCACATCAGTACACTATGGTTGTGCTAAAGATATATATTATTAAAGGGCACGATTGTTTATTAACTATTACCTTTTTGTGGGCATGGTAACACTTTACAACTTTATAAAGAAAACACAGATCATACCCTTTAGCATGAAGGGACATCTAACAGGTATAGTTATCTACAGCCTTGCAATACTGAACTGCATTTTTCTCATTTTTCGTACTCGTTAATTCATCATGTAACAGACCCCAGGAGTCAATAAATAAATTGCGCATTTAGTTTCAATATTTTTGTGAGTTTAATTGTGCTATAAAATGTATGATAGTTATGAAACCACACAGAATGCATGTGTGCACTAAATGGAACATGTTTTATATCAAGTAATGGATACGATTCCAACCCCCAACCCCTTCCCCTACTTGGCAAAGCCCCTCAATACATGGTGGATACGGCCCTCTCTGTGTCAAAGCTATAGTATGGGAGCTCTGTACTCTTTAGCTTATCCAGCCTTCCCAGTCTCAACTTATAGGAATTGGGTCTACAGACACAACCTATGGGAGAAAGTCACATCAAAGAGAAGACCATGTGCGGAATATCCCTATGATTTGTAGTGGGGAATAGTTCCACACCTAGGTCATAGGTCTGACGCTATAAGGTCGGCATGATACTTGCATCAAACTGTAGCAATTACTTGCATGGGCTGCATTCCTGCATCATGGCTATAAAGGGTACGCTGCATTAAAGCACTTTGTAGCTGTCAGTGGTTAATGTTCATAGTTTTGCACCCAAAACACATATGTGGCAAATATGTTTACTTTGTCATGCATTGATCAATATTGTGTATGTATAACAAGGGGAGTGATGCAGTGTTAGCTATGTATAGCTAGATAAAGCTATGTGCATGTACTCGCACCCCATGTGCGTGTACTTGCATGGACTACTTAAACCTCAAGATGTCAATGATATCAGCAGATACCCCCTCCCACCTCCATCCACTGCAGCAGTCTGACTACATATCAAGGTTAACCTGTGTGTACATGTGTACACGTCTAGTAGCGAGGCTGTCATGGTGTAGGTCTAAAGGCATTAGAGTTATCTATGTGAACTTTATCAGCACAAACTCTGGTTAAAGTGTCAAGTATTTCACTTAAATCATACCTCTGAGATTAACGTCCTGACTATTGTCTTGTCTTTACACACAAATCTATATACAGACACAACAGGGGGTATATGCATGGGCCCATACAGTGTAGGTATGTGATTGGAGACCGATCTATACTGTCTAACTAATAGTTGCCAGATTCGCTCATGTCAAGAACAATCTGTTTGGAGAGTCGCATGTGGATTTTAAGAATAACATATTACAAATATCCTCTGAAAGATCTTGCATCATATTTTATAATGATGGAATAATTGGATATGTATCCCTTACAGTTGCTAATCTATTTACATGTAAACTTCAGGTATTTTCCCCCTACCAGGACCTGTGGCTACACGCAGGGTGGTTACTCAGTGTGCTGCACGGCCCAGGTACACTCAGTATAGGTAGTCAAAGATTTTTAGACTTTGAGGTTAAACAAAATCGGAACAAGCCAATTTTTGGACAGAAGATGCCCAGTAGGGTACTGAACAACATACTAAAAGTCCTCAGACATCCTCCTTGTGCTCGCTCGGAAATTCAAGATGGCGTCCAGGATTGGCAATATGCATGCACTATTTCCCTCTTTTTTTTCTATTTTGACTTTCCACAGGCCAATTTGAAGTTTACCTAGCCCCCCAAATTCGATTTCAATTTTTCAATAGTCTTATCCTTTTGTTACTGGGGCTGGCAGTTGCCTAGCAATTCGATTTCCCAAGAAACTAGGGCACTTAACAGTCAGAAAGGTATTGCACCCATACTTACTGCATCTAAAGTGACCCCAATGGAGCAACAATGATATAGCTTATTCGCTATGGTCCATTGTTAGCCAGATTCAGTAGTTTGCCTGTAGGTGGCACAACCAAATACTATCATGGCTACACAATAGCCATGGTAAGTTATATCTCTTCTCCCACCCTGTTTTTTTCATTGAAGTTTGTTCCTTCTTGCCCTGTTTATAGTGCTTCATTCCGATCATTTCAGTGGTACATTCTAACAAGTATGATGGTACATTCTGAAGATTAATAACATGATGCATTAATGTTATGCAGAAACACATTTTGGCAACGTTTCAAGTGGCCACAGGGCAGTTCCTTTTTGGTCAAAATTCCTTCCATAGGTAGGACCCCTATAGTGTTGTCTTAGCTACCATCCGCCCTCAGCATATCTCTGAAAACATTTTTATACAGTAGCTTCAAGAGAGTCTTTCCTCCCATATTGCCAAATTCTCATTGTCAGTACTTACCTATGTACTGGGATTTGAGACCCCGGGGTAAGACTCGCAGCCTGTCCCCGTACTGCCCCCTCACCCTTGTAGGGGTGATTAAAACCCATATCTCTTTGAGGAAGATAAGAGAGGCATTGACCTTTAGCAGCAACAGCTTTATGGCTGAACGACCTGTGGACGACCTGTCTTTTATTTGGAGGGGTATTAGGCTTAAGACAATAACTCTGTTAACAGAAGACCTAGTCGCCCTGTCCTCTCTCCTCCCCCCGCCTACCCCATCCCCTCCTCATCATACTGCCTGGCCCCTGCCACATCCACACGGGAACAAAAAAAGTGCTGCTGCAGTAGTTATACCCTACACAGACCAGCATTACTCACCAACATCTCAGATGAATAGATCTGTTATAAAACTGATAACTGACAATATATCCCCACACCCCCTCTCTCTAGTATTTAGAAGAACAGTCTGTTATGCGGTTTTATCCTTGGCCCCGACTGCTCTTTTGGGCTAACTCCTTTCTGGGGCCCACTTCACTCTGGAGCCTACAACAATTTGGGGCCAACTTTACTCTGACACCGACTTTACTGGGACCGTTTTCTCCTTTGGGTTGTATCATTGTATCATTTGCAAATTACTTTAAAGGGACACATTACTACATCATGGCAAAAAAAGGTACAATGTATAATATGCTAAGGCTACTGGACACCCACACAAGCTGAAAAATCACAATTTTACTTGTAGATATTTTCTTCGCATACAGTTATTGATATTGCGTATATATATATACATATATGTATATATATGTATATATATATATATATATATATATATATATATGTATATATATATATATTTACAAAGATGGTCAACATGCTGTTAGCTAATATACTATACATGTGCGTGCACTCGCAGGGAGTACTTGAACCTAAAGGTGGCCATGATATCAGCTGATAGCACTCCCCTTCATCGACTCTAGCAGTAAGACTCCAAGTTAACATACATGCTTTCCCCAATTGAGAATACACTAGAAAAGCCCATGGTTGGGGGACAATGGACCTATTACACCCATTGATCACATTAAATTGACCTATTTCCTCTAAATATTATACTTTTATGGTGTTTAGAATATATTTAAGTATGATTTACCCACTTTAAGATGACTAGACTGACATTAATGGATCAGTTAATGTCTGTCACTTCAAACAGTAATTGGGGTGTAGCTATAATCATAATAATATAGTCAAATACTTCCAACTTCAGTTAGTCTTCACCATCATGGATACATACACCCATTGATTATCTATTTAGTTTGAGCATAAAATAGGTTAGGGCACTTCACATCTTTATGCTTGCCTCTAAACGTTGTGTGACTAGACACCCAGTGTCTCTAAACAAAATAAGGATATACTACACCCACACAACTGGAAACACACAACTTAGAAAAAGACTAGCACCTTCGGCGTTGGATTTGGCCACACGTCCCCCCCCCCCCAGAAAGAAATGTACATAACAAAATCAGAAGTGTTGGGCCTAGATCTACCATGTCTGAATCCCCTGCCCAGATCTTGAATAAAAAAACTATTTCAAAAATCATAAATTTACAGGCCTAAATTTACAAGGCAATGTGTGACCTATTCTCAGTCCAACTGAGCAAGGTAATGTCAGTCTGACCCACATCAGTATCCAGACAAGTTATCCACTGCGGCATTCGTTACAATATTAATAGCCGTCTCAATCTAACTAACTAAATTCCAAAAGTCACAGCGAGTGAAATACTCACTATAAGACTCTAGGAGAATGGCAATAAATCATTCATAAAAAATCACATTAACCCTGTATTTATAACCATATTCTGCCGCAAACCATTTAAAAAATATGATAAAGAGACTGCCTCTGTAATGTGCACCCACGCCTGTTCATGCAGGCTCGCTGCCTCCCTGTGTGCCCTGCACCCCTGCTGCTACTGGTTAAATTGCAGACAAAGGATAAGGCTAAGCTAATCAAAAATACCTTATAACCCTCCGAATAGTAGCTATATTTCCATTATTATTGGGTTATAATCATTTCTTTATAACACATTTTCATCAATTATGTGTGGATATTCCGAGTATCAGTATTTTTGGCTGAACTGAAATGTTGCAGTCAGACTACATATCTAGATTCACCAGTCTGAAGGTAAAATGGGGCAAAATCATACAGATGGGTTATATTATGACTTATATCACACATTCTTTTCCTTGCAACATTCTAGGCAAGGCATATGATACAAGGAAAATGTAAAAGAAATGTTGTATATTGATGAATTAACTAGAATCTGACCAAATGCTAAATCATGCTTTAAATATATTATACAGCATTGTAGGGGCCATGAATCTAGCAGGTGCGTGATATTGCCCTGGGGTATTTGATTTTAGCTAATTACTGATTATTTCAGACATTTTATAGACAATTTGCTTTAAACATTTATAAAGTGAAGAGGCTCTATGCCTAGACAGGCTAAATAGGTGGATTATACATCTTAAAGTGATAACTTATTAGCACTGTATCCGCAGGGTGTTTACAACTACTGACTAGTGTGGCAAGCCATTTGTCCACCCTTCATATCGGAGTTTATAACTTCGATATCGGACTTTATAACTTCGATATCAGAGTTTATAACTTCAATATCAAAGTTATTAAGTTCGATGTCAGAGTTAAAAACTTCAAGTAACACGTTAACCTACAGGAGAAGTCCCTTATACAGGGGCATAGACCTCTGGAATAACCTAAATGTCTCATGTCGCCTAGCCGCGAATAAATCCCTCTTCAGGTCAAAGGCCCTAACCCATATTCGAGCCCTACACCTTGCCAAATTACGCTTACAGAGATAGCAAGACTAGCTGGTCCCATACCTGCCTGCTGTTAAACAAAGAATCACAAATATTATTATATATATCGGCACTGTTCATCCAGTTTAATTGCCTTCCCATATGCATAAATCATGTATTAATGTATGTACTTTGGTTGTATTAATTAGAAATGTATTAGTTTATTGTGATTACAGGGAAATCATGACGCTGCCCTCCTATATCTATATAGGACGTTGATTGTGTGGCATGGCAGTACCTAGTATCTCTATATCTATTACTCATAATAACCAAGGAGAGGAAATATTCCTCATTTTGAATGTATCGTATTTTTGAAAATCACCAAGTGAATAAATACGTTATAAACTCAAAAAAAAAAATATCGGAGTTAATAACTTAGATATTGGAATTAGCAACTTCAATATCAGACCCCTTTGAGCTATAGTAATGCGCGGGCTTTTTCATTCAAAAGGGCTGCAATTTTTTTGGTCCCCCCCTCAAGAGGGGTCCAAATTCTTTTGGTCCCCCCCTTCAAGGGAACCACCAACAGCCCCCCCCCCCCCATTGTTAAAAAATGACCACTGCCTAGGATGTATAAATAACTATGTGCGCAGTGCAGTGTGGTCCTCTGCTGTAATTATTATACCCTTGCCCACTCCATAACAGTGATCCAAGGCGCTGCCTACTTTGCATAAAACTCTACTGAGGGTGGGTCATAGTTTGTGTCAATCAAAAAGATAGGCTGAAAAATGGATGCTAGCCAATGTATACATAGACACTTTAAAAATATCAACTGCCATTGTCCATGATAATATGTTTTGGTCTTTTGTGTTCATTCATTGAGCTAGTCTAGGGAAACCTGAAGTTTAAATGATATATATTGGCTCTGTAATCTATCATTCATTCATGATGTAGGCCTAATATACAAATCTCATAAGGACATAATAGTGCCACTTTATGGATGCGCATTACTATAGTTAAGAGAGGGGGGATTTGATCTGTCTGGGGGGAGCCAGAAAGATTTCAATCCCTCTTAAAGGCTTACGTGAAAATCAACCAACCCAAACCCCTGAAAAAATGACTACTCCCTTGAATGTCCTTTTTGTTGTGAATTACATTTAGCAAATGGAATAGAAAGCTAGGCTTATAAGTCTATCCCATGGATATGCAGGCCTAATTGTGATGTCTCTGATTACTTAATTTACTATGGTATAGGCATTAATTAGCATAATAGGCTTACGGTGTAGACTCCTAGTGATAAATTTACATTATATAGGCCTGCTGAAAGCCATTAGGTAAATACCAAATATTAGGTTTTGTTGCCACATGGCGTATGCAAGAAAAGTAGGGCTTTGACCAGTCGGGGTGGCAACCCCATCCCCCACCCTGACTGTAGACAAAGCCAAATTCTTCTTGGTAATCTAGCCGTCCATAACTCCCGCCGCCCTTCAATATTTGTTTGAGCAGCATATCTCAGAAAAACAGTCACTGCATGGTACACTTCAGGTAGGACGCTACGGATGTACACAAGGTGACAGTGTTATCATGATGAACTTTATCAGCACCCCCTCTGCCTAAGGTCTGAAAGATCTGAAGTGTGTGAACGACATCTTATCTTCTTTCAGGAGCTACCTATAGAGACATGTCCACCCTGCTATGTAATATTGTGAAGGGGGGGGCAGGTACCTAATAGCCAGTAGATATGTGGTTCCTAACCAGGTCTGAGACGCGGCCAAGAAATGACCCTGTTCCCATATCTATTCCCAGCCTTACTTCCAGGCCCGTCCCAGCAAACCTGGAATATTGATACATGGCTTCTTACATGGGCGCCCTCATTATGGTATGGACCCGTGTCATGGCAGCGTCCTCATGAATAGCAGCCTTCCAATACTTATAATTAATACATGTATATTGACTAAATTATTGCCCATGTCGCCTGTCGATTCTGAGAAATGACCATGTCACCTGTCATTTAAATCCCATTTACCATGAGCCTGTCCTGTCCCATGTCAATTTTAAGAAATACCCATGTCATGTCACCTTTTTCCCCCTCATGCCACAAAGCTCCATGTCACATATCGAAGAAATGACCATGTTGCTGTGTCGAGTTTAGGGGTCTACCCGCATTTTCTTGGGGGAGTGGTTTCATATTAGTACGGGAGGCCTGGGAATTAAGGTCCGCAAATTTGCAGAGGTCTGTACCCAGTAAACACACTTACGTATTTTAACGTTCAAATAACGTTATTTCCAAGTGTAAATCACGTAACTTCACTACGTAAAATAACGTTGAAATGTAAGGGTTATTTTAAGTTATTTGACGTAGATTTACCTAAATAAACGTTATATAAACGTTATATAAACGTTCTTCTAGGTTTATCTAGGTAAATTACTTAAAATAACCTAATCTAAATTATTACCTTTAGACCGTTATATAAACTTATATAAACTATAAAAGACTATGAAAAAAGCTAAAAGTTTCACATGGACTAATCACATTTGTTTATGCATTATTTTCAATACAAGCTGGAACTGGGCTTGAACTGGGGACCTGGGTATCACTGTTCTGCGGTCCAACTCACTGAGCTATCGAGACGGCTAGGAGAAGGGCACCAGCTTGGCAGTCATATTGCTGACCCGATGTAGCTCATTTAACCCAGACGTATCCTATACTTGCAGCACTGCTAAGTCTGCATTTAATGAGCTTTATATGGTTGCTAAAGGTGGGATACCTAATCAGGATATCATATCTACTATATATAAAGAAAAAAACATCTTTACAGCAATCTCTTGAATAATTCTGGCTATGCAAGACAAAAAAGAACACTCTACAACAACAGGGGATTGAACTCCCTTCATCCGGATATCCAGTCCTGTGCTCTGCTGACTGAACTGGTGGGAAGACTGATCGAGTGTTCTCATGATAATAAAGCCACTGGTTCATATTGCATCAGGGAGATTCGGAGATAGATAGTAAAAGAAGAGAGTGAGGAGATAGAGAGGGAGAGAGAGGGAGAGAGAGGGAGAGAGAGAGAGATAGTCTACACTATCCAGGGGCGGATTTAGGGGGGCAGACTTGGCATACGCCTCCCCTCTTTACCAGTAAACACACATACGTTACTTAACATTTCAAGAACGTCATTAGGGACCTTTAGCAACCATGGAAAAGTTCATAAAACGCAGATGTAGCAGTGCTGAAAGGATAGTATACGTCTGGGTTAAATGAGCTATATATATATATATACCCGATTACACATCTTACCTAGTGCTGACCACTCTAACAGCTAAGCAAATGCCATTCTAATGCCTACAGTATTGTTGCCTTGACCATGTATACTCACAGGCCTGCTTAGCTCAGTCGGTAGAGCAATAGATTTCAAATGCAATGGTCCGGGGTTCCCCTCTCAATGCTGGCAGCAGTCACGAAGTGAAATGCAGACATTACTAATTCAGAAAATATATACTTAAATAAATATGAGATTGTTGTTATTCTGTTTATTTTTTTGATAGAAGTGTTAGTGTTATCATGTGGTCTCGAATCCTGTAACCAGCAATTCGTTTTTCTGTTTGGACATTGTCTTATTGGTTTACCACGTGAGAGAGTGTGAGAAACAGAGACAGAGACAGAGACAGATATAGGGAGATACAAGTTTATTAAAGGGAGGGCGCTCATTGAAGAATGCAATAAGTGCATGTACATCTGGAATAGAAGTGCTGGTAGTAATTGTGCCATTGTGGGATTCGAACCTATGAGCTGTTAGTTAAACAATGTGAATACTGTTACGTAAATTAACCTACAAATTACGTCATATAAACGTTTTTTAAACGTTATATTACGTTGATTTAGGGAAAATAACCTAAATAAACCCTTACATTCTGACGTTGTTTTACGTAGTGAAATTACGTTCTAATAACGTGGTTGTGTTTACTGGGTAAATACATTTTCCATGTATTCATGGAGGTCCACAAATATATATAGGTATCGTTTTCTAGTACTTAAGCACACAAATACGGACATCCATATATATTTGCGGACATCCATAGGTATATGGATAGTGTATTATGGACGTTTACAAATTTGCGGAGGTCCACATGAAATATATATGACAATTGAAAATGGTTTTAAGTGCTGACTTTCTCTCAGGGAATTGAAAAAAGAATGTTTTACCATTTTAAAGAAGGGTTAACATATAATATATATAGGGTGCAGGATCATAAAGCAGCTATAAGCGGACAGGTGGAGGGTAGGGGAGGAGGTAACAGACCCTAGGAATGAGGACGGACCTTTCAAACCAAGATCGACTTCCCGGCCGTGGCTTTGACCTGCTGCTCGTCATGGAAGGAAATGTGTGATTTCTCAATAACCAAAAATCCCCTTGCAATATTGCATCTTGTAGGGAATTTGATACTCTATAAACTAAGTAGGGTTTTGAATTTAGGACCTTTAGAGGAAAAGTCGGAAATCGGTTTAAATCACAGTTTAGAAATATTACTACCACACTATCATGTGACCATGCACAGATCTAGGGTTGGGGTCAAGAGTGTCTGCTTCCTCTCTTTTGGTGCAGTCCTGGACCTGCTAACTTCAGGTTTATGTGGAACACTGTAAAAATATTCCGTTGAATATACGGAGAATCAATGCAAAACTTTACGGTGGATCATCCTAAATGTGATTACAGTGAGGCAATGTTAAGTCAACCACTTTTACTGTGAATATCTGTTTATTCATTTACGGTGAAGCTATGTCTTGTAAAGATATTCCGTTGAATATACAGAGAATCAATGTAATATAATATGGTGGATCATCATTATTTATTATTACAGTGGGATGTAAAATCGATCAATTTTAATTTGAATATCCGTAATTCAGCACAGTGAAACACAGTTTATTTATTTTACGGTGAAGCTTCGTTTCATTGATGTTTAGTTTTATCACACCAGAGAGTCTTTTCATAAGTTTCGTTTTTTTTACGATAGCTATAAAAAATAACGATAGCAGAGTTACGATATCGCAAAAAGGTAAAAGGGAGTCCATTTCATAAGCTGAATGCATTTCAGCTCTCTTAAAATTAAAATAACGATAGCAGATGTAATTTTAACGATAGCAGATGTAATTTTAACGATAGCTGATTATGAAACACTCTATATTTTTAGCCAATTCGCTATATTAATTTCACAATTTTATCAAAGATATAATTTTATATTTTCATATGATAAAGGACCATATCAGCTTCCCGAAAATGAAACAATTTTGTAAATTTTCCTACCGGAAATGCATTTTCATAGCATTTTCATTTAGCACAATCACTTGGATTTTCTGATATAAAAGCATTATAAAATTAATTGGGCACACATATGATAATAACATATAAAGTTATAAACCAATTTTGAATTAGTATGGTGCAGATAAATACTATTTAAATCATCTTATTGGACATATTGTGGGAATTACGATAGCAAAAAAAAGACAGAGTCCAAAATCGGTGGTAGAACTTGAATAAAATGTTTTCTTTTCGATTTCTTTCCACAATATCTGAGATAGAATATCATTGATACATATATCATATGATCCCATCATCTATTTTGAAGAAATCAAACATTTTTTCCTTTATCAGCAGGGGTCAGGGTCTGGATAAATATTGGTTATGAAAGACTAAAAACGCTCTCCTTAAAATAAAATCGCTCTCGTTAAATTCAGTTCGCTCTCGTAAAAATTCCTTATGAAATACACTCAATTTAGCTTTTAACGATAGCAAATGCATTTAACGATAGCAGAATTAAAGATAGCTTTAAAGATAGCAAAAATAACGATAGCACCTTATGAAACAGACAAAATTAACGATATCGTAATTCCTTGTTATGAAATGGCTCTCAGGTGGCAGTTTGGTTCATGAGGAGATTTTCATTGCTGCTAAGAACACCATTTTTGTGGTAATAAGAAAAATACATAGATAAACAGCTGTAAGGTTTGCTATGTAGCCATCCTAGAGTGACTTCTTCTCATGAACTGGCATTACAAAGTGTCATGAAGCATTTTATAATGCTCTCATAGACTGATTCCTAATGATTAGGCCTGAAGTCTTGACACTAAGATGCTATTGCTGATTGGATTGTTTAGGTACTGTATTAGAATAACAGTGATGTTCCGTATTTTGTCAGATTAATAGTGGTTCACTGGCACGACTGGGTGCCGGACTTTCACCATTATAATTACGGAGAATTTTCATGGTGAAAGTCTGGCACCCAGCGAATCTCCGTTATTTCAACGGAAATTTTTTTACAGTGAAGCTATTCTCTAACGACAATAGCTGATGATGAATGAGAAAATGTGTGTCATACATAGGTCTTGACTTTATGTTATGTGTTGGGCTATGCAGAATTAGCTTTTTGATATGTTTGTGCAGTTCATGTTAATATGCTCTGCCCCTTGCTTGATTACAGAGAAACGATAACCATTAGGAAGCAGCCATTTTGCCAACAACCAGGGGTGGGGGTGGGTTGATGGATTTGGGAAGAGGGGGTCCAAGAATATTTTGAGCCACTTGCCCAAAAATCTACAGACCCACCCCCTGTTGTTAAAAAATGTACCACTCCATATGGAGTGATCTTGGCATACATACACCAGGAATGGTTTAACTATGGTAACCAGACCCATATTATTGATCATTCTTAAATGAAATTAACTTGCTTCATTCAATGCATAGTGACTGCATAGAAGTAATATTTTGGAGGTGGGGAAATGTGATAAGGTAATGGTGACACATTCATTTATCATACACTCACCCTATTCTAAGGTTGGCATTACCATTTCTGAGAGCCTTTTCATAAAGAGCATTTACAATATCGTTAAATGTGTCTGTTTCATAAGGTGCTATCATTATTTTCAGTCTATTTAACAATATCGTAAAGTTTGCTATCGTTAAAATGGTTTGCTATTGTTAGAAAGGCAAAACGAGTGTATTTCATAAAGGAATCACGATAGCAGTTAACGATATCGTAATAAAAATAACAATAGCGTAATAACGATAACGATCACGTTTTTAGTGTTTCATAAGGCATATTTATCTGGACCTTGACCCCTGGTGATAAAGGAAAAAATATTTGAATATAGGTTTATCAATGATCCGGCCATATCATGGATGTGTTGCACATTATGTCCCTTTAATATTTTATTGAAGTTTTGTATTGTTGCAATTATATTCAAGTTTAAACAAAAAAATTGGACTATGTCATTTTCTTGCTATCGTTAATTCCTGAAACCTATACATTTAGATCATATAATATTATTTTTCCAGAATACTATATAATAGTATTTTATGTGAGACTTTATACATAGTATCCATGTATGTGTTCAATACGTTACGAGAGTTATTTTTATCAAATATTTAGATACTATAGATTTACCCAAACAGAAAAAAATAGTCAATTTCAAACACATTGTAGCCACATTTGGAGTTAAGAGAGCGAAATTGCTAAAAATATAGTGTGTTTCATAAGGCAGCTATCGTTAAAATGACATTTGCTATCGTTATTTTAAGACTAGGAGAGCTGAAATGCATGAACTGAACTCCCTTTTACCTTTTTACGATATCCTAACTCTGCTATCGTAATTTTGACAGCTATTGTAAAAACTGCAAAACTTATGAAAAGACTCTCTGTGGGGAAATACATGTAAAGAATTAATGTAATGCTTGACAGATCTATACACCTGGAAAACAATTACTGGTACTAAAGTGACCAGATAAACCACATTGATGCTCACTTTACTCTATTTAGTAGATATTTTATGGTTGGGTACGAGTCCCTTGTTCCCGCTATTGGTCAGGTCATTCGCGCGCGCCAAACCATTCATTTATTAGCCTTTGGAGGGCCGTTTTCACATTCCTGATCAGTACGCTATATATGGTGGTGCTAAGGATATAAGAAAGGTGGCCTCTACTTGCCTCCACACATGATGTGATTAGATACTTTAGTATGACTTAAGATACTAAGGATACTGTACTCCCACACAACCTGAAAACAATTGCTCAAAGATAATTTCTTTCTCATGCATTGATTCATATTGCGTGTTAAAAGCAAAGACGGTCAAGGTGCTGTTAGCTACTAAGCTATATGTGTGCACTCACGGAGAGTACTTGAACCTAAAGCTGTCAATGTGATATCAGGTGATTGCCCCCCCCCTCAACCACTCTAGCAGTCAGACTGAATATCCAGCTCCACTGGTCTGTGAATGTGTATAAGTCAAGTAGCAGGTTACCATGGTGTAGGGCTGAACAAGGCAGAGTTATCAGCTTAAAGGTTATCTGGTTAATGTGTCATCAATCATATCTTTGAGATTAAAGTCCTGTGCATTGTCTTGTCCCTACACACACTGACACAGCCGTTCTGTACATAGGTGGAAAGAAGGGGAGGCACCGAGGCACCGAGGCCAAAACAGATATGAGCTGAGAGACGGGTCTGAAATGGTGGTCCGATAGGCTAGTCCTAGGATATGCTTTTTTCTCACCAGATCGTTGAAGTTTTCTTTTGCCAATTTCTAAAAGAGTTCACTGGATATTCAGCTCATATATCTCACATATATATACAGTTATATATCCATCAGCTCATCATTTGATTTATCAATGGGTATCTAATTTGTTATTGTACTGTAGCACAGTTGTCAGGGCCCCTATCCCTCAAAAGGCCCCTCTCCCTCAGAATTGGCCCGTTTGAGAAATAGGGACCAGGTGAAGTCCCTATGTACTAAATGGCCCCTATCTCTAAAAATGGTTTGAGACATAGGGCCTATCTGAAGTCCCTACGTCACAAATATTTTTTGGCATGTCCCTATCCCTCAAAAGCCACTTCCCCTCAAAAGAGTCCCGTTGGTTAAATATGTGCAATAGATTGATCATCTGTAGGATATATATGATAATATTTCCACTACTTTTCCACCCTTAGTAATGTCCCCTCCAGCCTCAGGAGGGTTTAAGACTTTTCACCCCCTGGTCATGACCGCTTACTAAATAAGAAAGGGAGTGGTCATTTATTAATTACAAGGTGTTTGGTGGGATAGGAAGGGGGTGTAAAAAATGTCGACCCCTCCTTAGGGAGTGGTAATTCCTGAGGGGTAGTAATTTCTTTACAACGAGGGGGGCGTGTGTTGGTGGATTTGTGGGGAACCAAAAGAATTCGAACCTCTTCCCAATGGGCACAGAACATTGCATCAACATTGATGACTGGTTGTCAATGTTGATTCAATGTTGATTCATCATTGATTCAATGTTGAACTGAAATTTGAGCCCACTGGGTTGAAGGGGGGACCAAAAATATGTGCACGCCTTTTTAGCAAAATGAAGCTGTGGGTAACCATAGGTGTTGGCCGCGCCCAATTTCAACCTGCCTGAAGGGGGGTCCAAACTAATTTGGACCTCCTTTCTATTTTTTTTGGCCGAACCTTGATTGTGTTCTTGTGAGGCACGCTTTCTTACTGCCAGACATGTCCCGAGCTCTTAAATTTTTGTGAGATAGGTGCTGTTGAATTTAGTCCCTATGTCTCAAATATTTGTGGGATGGCGAAATTTTGACATTCATGGAGTTCAGGTGTCTCCTAAGTCTCAAAAGGCCCCTGTCCTACAAATATTTGAAGGATAGGGGCTTTTTGAGACTAATGGGCCTCACAACAGTCCCTCTATCTGAGGGACTTGGTTACAATATTTGAGGCTATACTCAGCGAATGGAAACTGCCCCCTACACATGCTCGTGCTACATTGGGTGACCATGCGTGCATGGTTTGTCATTAATGGCCCTCACTGGGCAGACTACATTATCCTACCTCCTACATAACTCCCCCACCACACTGCCCTACCTATTGTAACTCCCACATCTGTTATACTGACCCACCTTATGTAACTCCCACCTACACTCCACCACTCACCTTTAACTGCCCTACTTTCCTCACTCCACATCATGACAACAAATGTTACATTTTGGCGACATGCTATCCTTAAAGGGTTAAATATCTTTGTTGCATGTTACACATCTTAAGCAAAACATTAAACTCATGTGCATCAAGGAACCACAAAAGAAAAAAATCAAACCTAGTTGGAACTGATAAAATATATATATAGTTGAAAAATGACCGACAAAACATTGTTTAGTTTGATAACTGGGTAAATGATGGAAAACAGCATAGCACAGTTAAAGCTTGACCGTCATGGTTGAAGTGAGGCCAAAAGCACTTTTGGATATAGTTCAGTTTTCATTCACAAGAGGGCTCTTAAGGGCTAGGAGCTCAGCTCTTACAGGCACAAGATAAGGTGAATATGTTGTAGCTGGACAAAGCTCATGGTCCCCTGTCCAAACACTGCTGCCCTCTGGTGGAACTATTATTTTAGTCCATGTATGGAAAATGCTGAACTTATTCCCTGACGGCCCAGCTTTAAGTCATTCAGGTATCGAACCTTAGCCATTTCTGATGATAAAGGCAAGGAAGTGGTAATTTTTTCCATGCATAGACCCACAGCTAGTTGTGGCAGAGTTATGGTTAATATAGTTTATGTCATGCTCTACCAAACTACGTTATTATGATGGATTTGCAGGTGAAGGGTAGACTGTGGTCAGGCTTTCATGTAGGTCCTGTATATTACCAACACATTAGTTTACTTGCTAAGGCTGCACTCATGCATCATCCTGCCCCTTCTGAGTTAGTTCTATCTCTGCTGGGTCAGCATCATGTCTGAATGTTGCAATGGTGAATTACCTGCCAGGGCTGCATTATTACATCATGGCAATAAATAGTACAACATAATAAAATATGATGAGGCTGTTAGAAAGTGAATTCACATAAAACTGCACCCTACACACATATCAGAAAGGTGGCGTCTGATCACCTCTAAACATTGTGTGACTAGATATCTAGTGCCTCTATACATAGTATGTATACTGCACAACCACATAACCTGAGACACACACTTATACCCAAAGATTATACATGTAATACAATGATTCATGTTGCCTATGTATAACAAGGTGAGCGATGCGTGCACTCGTAGAGACTACTTGAACCTAAAGGTGCCCATGTGATATCAGATAATAACACTCCCCCTGTTATCCCATCTTGCATGACTCTGTCACGTTAACCACTCAAAGGTATTCCAATTCAGTTAGAACTAAAAGAATATGTAATATAATCATTTAATTATATTATATGGTTTAACATTCACCTTTATGATATATACCAACTATCATCATTAAAACTGTCTAGTAGGCTACTGACTATTTCTTTGAAAATATATTACCATGGGTCTGGATATAGTGTTTTGGGGTACCTTTCATTATCATGACTGTAAAATAAAGAAAACATTCTCTGAGCTAGCAAAAACACATATGATTTTAATATTAGGGATATGACCTTAGGATTGCATCCATTCTGAAATTCTCATACACAAAAAGGCAGAGACTCCATAGGACTTTGAAGAAAAAAGATATCAATGCCAGACTTAACTTGGAAAGAACGTTTTATTGCTAATGTACGTTTATGCAAAACAGAAATCCCAAAGCTTTTTCTAAAACTTGAAAAATCCATTCAACATATTATGTTTTAGAAGCCCACCAACAGAAAGCATTAGCATTTGGGGGGCCCACCTTTCTGCTTTACTAATATATCCACGCATCAGCACGGTTAGTTGCTCCTCAGAATAGGCATGCACTCGCAGGTACTACTTGCAACCCGCCACCCCCCTTGATATATGAAATGCTATCTGTCTTAAGGCATCCAAGTTATCAGTATGAACTTTATCTATGTAAACCCTGCTCAGTGTCTAGTGTTTGGATGCATCACTGATATATTTAAGACTAAAGTCAAGTCTCCTCACACATGCATACACACACAGCCCTGCTGAGCAGAGGGGGAAGGGACACTAAAGCCAAAATAGGGTAGAGATGTGCATAGAGACCAGTCTGTAATGTCACTACTGGTTGTCAGATAGGCCCACACCATATGCAAACCTTCAGCCCTTTGAATACTGACCATGCCCTTATAATACTTTTCTATGCCCTTGTACATAGCTGATATTGCACAATCTTGGGTGGCCTGACAGTGGCAGTCCTGAGGCTCTACAGCAATTACAAAATTGGGAGTTTAGTGACAGGTTAAATAAGAATGTTGATTACTTGGCAAACAGGGTTTTACCAAAGGGATTCGGGAGGCGAGCAGTGACTACCTGACTCTTGGGCACAGAGATACCACTGATCCCCTACAACTGATATAATATTCCGTGAATAGGGCATTAGTATAGCACAGGTAATGCAAAGCGCATCTACTTTTGTATTTGTTATATTTTACCCAAGTAAAACGCTTTAAAAGAAAAGGGTCCTATATTAAAAGCCGTCCAAACAACAAAAAGATTAAACCATTGGGTTATAGGAATGCATCCATTTTATTTGGTCCTCTCCACAAATTCAACAAGCCTTCCTGCTCGGTAAAAATAACCATGTCCTTAAGATGACAAAGGTCTGATACACAATTATAAATAAAAACTAGACAAAAGGAATAGGTCCTTTCATCCAAGGAATACCATAGACCAGTAGATCTCCTGATGATGTGTCAATTGATTTACCGTATTCGACGTAATAAGCGCACAGTGCACTTTAAAAAAACAGTTTAAACTTAAAAAAAATAAAGATTCTAATAAACACACACCCTCCACCAGTTTTTCCGAAATTATTTTGCTGTTGCAGTACTGTTCTCAACATAATAAACGAATAGTGTTTTGAACAATTTATCCTTGACACATTTTTAGTAGTGAGGAATTAATTTTTATGGTCTAAAAGCAGTCCCAATTGGGGATGTGCACTTATTACGTTGAATACGGTACACAAAGTTCCTGCCAAAACTTCATTATGAATTGAATGATAGATAGGTATCCCAGCTGTGGGCTTTTCCCTTATTTCTATTGCTGGGGCGGTAAGCCATTATTCCATTACTATTATAATTTAGTCCATCTCCAAGGACTCCACATGCTTACTGCTCTTGCTGTGGGATATTGCATATTATTTAAAACCCTATAAAAAGGTTTTGATATAGGACATTCAGTGTTAACTTCTTTTCCAAAATGCTATTTCAAATTTACATGTCATGTATATATTCTCCTATTGGATAATTATTACACTTTTCACTACTAAGCTAATTCCTTATGATTTAGAGATGTATAAGTGATGCGACTCCTGCATCCTGGCCTCCCCACAGGTACACAGGTCAGTAAGAAGGTCACAATGTTATCAGTTCAGACTTTATCATCTGGCTGAAGTGTTTGTCTAAATTCATATCAGTCTCAACATCCTACCTACAGTCCACATACATGATACATACCGTAAAGTCTTACATAGAATACGCAGCTTGAACGCGAATTAAAAGCAGCTCTAATATGATACCAAACATGCCTAAAGAGCGTGTGGCTTATGCCAGGGTTTTTAAGAGTATACTTCTCTCCATGAGAATAGTGACGACAACTTGTGGGTATTCTTTGACAGTGTATCAGCATTAAGGACTGTATTAATATAAGGACTGTATTAGGGCAGGGCAAACAGAATGACAGCTCATTCATATTTACCAGAGCTACAGTTTTCTCGTATGATATCCTATAACTAGTCAGTCCTGGCCTGTAACTAGCCCTCAGTGGGGCAGTTTGTTCTTGGATATGGTGGAACTAGACTATAGATTATTTTAATGGTGGAAAAGGACTTTTCTATAATATGATAGTGGAACCTTTTGTTATATCCCAAGCATTCATGAACTCTTCTCTAGAATCCGTAATAATTATCTTATCAACAAGCCATAAAAAATGGCATGTAGCCAAGGATGTCCTATTTTTCACCCAGCAAATTTGGCTTATAGAAAATAAAAATTCCAAATGAAATTTGTCTTATAGGTTGGATTTTACTGTAGGTCTGATCCCAGCCCAAAGCATGGCATTGGGTGGGAGTTTGGGACTGGCGCCAAGCTACCAGCTTAAAGATGTCCTACTGTAAAATCTTGGATATAAGCCTTATTCATGTTTTAACTGCACTTAGACTTTTGGCCGATTCTATAAGGGGCACTGGCAGCCTAATTATGGTGCCTTTAGTACTGTACCATAGCACCAAAAACTCTTCTATAGGCCAAACCCAGGCACTGGGTCGATACTATAAGCCGCGCTGCGACATGACCCGCATACTAGCCTCAGCTTATACGCTAGGTTTTACTGAATATATCTATTCCTTAAACTATCCACTTGACCTTTATTTTGAATAAATTTGCAATTGGGTGAATGATACCCCACATTGACCGGCATAATTTCTTGATCCCATTATCTGCAGGTGGCATGTAAAAGATCAAATTAAATGTGTTGTGGCATGTAGCAGTACGTGACATGGTGTGTATTCCAAACCTGGTGGACTATTCTATCATTGTTTCACAATGATGGATGTAGAGACTGAACTAGTACAATTGACAGGGCAAGATAAATATCTGTGGGGGTTAGTTACATGGGGCAATTTCCTCAATTGACAAGGCAACATGGGCACCCCTTAAAACCCCCCCTGCCAACATGTTGCGATATTGGCATATTTGTGTACAGCTCACGAAGAGCTTTCATTTGGTATAAATTAGCCAATATTCATTCTTAGTCAATGTTCATGTACCTTTTTTGTTGTTTAAATTGAAATTCTTTAAAATTTGACGATTAACATTCAAATAAGATATAAAGTATATTATACAACACAAAAAAATAATTCAATATGTAACATGAGAAAGATTCCTGTGTGCCTCTTGAGAAAATTAGTCCACATGTAAAATATTTCCAGAGTTTGGTAAATTCAAAAGCCAAAAAATCCTCGGAACGTGACACAAGAAAATGTCTAGTGTACCATAAAAACCTGGCTTTAAGACAGCCTTTTTTGGGGATTTATTTGGCCTAACTCCGGGGTTGTCTTATATAGGACGAAAGAGAAACCATTTAAAAAAAAAGACTCATACAAGAGATTTCTAAAACCTTTAACTATAATACCAAAAAGTGAAGAGAGCAACACCTACCTCTAGGGTGTAAGCTAGCACAGAACGCACAGGGGTTGCAGACAGTTCACACACTGAGTATGGTGGAAGTCAGTGATGTATGGTAGACAACAGGTACTGCCGAACAACTGGTAATCTGCGGGTGGCCCCAAGCGAAACCGCTCTGTTCAACTGACCACCCGCAGACTCTGCCGGAGCCCCAGGAACCTGACAGGTGTTTCCACCTATCTAGTACTGGGGTCAGAACAGAGACCGTGAACCAGACAACCAGCCGTCCTACAGTCAGAGTTCTGTTACACCAAGACAGAATCAGGGGTCATGGAGGTTTGCAAGTAGGAAATTAGCAGCAGTAGAGTTGATTGTTGTGGTAATCCAAATTTTCTTGGGTCGGTTCCTGTGATGATCCTATTTGTCTTGTGAAAGACTAATTGTAATTTGGTAGTAAGTGTCAATAGAGAAGTTTATCACCTTAGTGTTGAGGGCAAGTAGTATAGTAGCAGACCCAATACAACAGAGCGACTGGCCATTGGCGGGCGGCCCAAGGGAAAATCCACTCTGATCAACTGACCACCCGCCACAACCAGCCTTCCTACACGTACGGTCAATGAGTACTACAACCCCACTGAACAAGCAGGAGTAGAGGAGAGTATCCAGTTATGAAGTTAGCAGTGGTAGACTTGATGGTTACAGTAATGCCAATAATAAGAGGGCTGTAAATGTAGATTGAGGAGAAGGGCGAGGGAGACTTCAAGTGAGCACTGTTGTACAGCAGCAGACCCGCTACTTAGTATGGCTAGTCTTCGGCGGGTGGCCCCAAGCGAAACCGCTCTGTTTAACTGACCACCCGCCACCTCTGCCTGAACCCCAGACACCTGACAGGTGTTTCCACCTATCTAGTACTGGGGTCAGAACAGAGACCGTGAACCAGACAACCAGCCGTCCTACAGTTATATTCACAGCACTACAGCACCACTAAATGAGCAGGGGTTAAAGAGGGTGACCACATTTTAAGATAGCAGCTGTAGAGATGGTAGTAATCCTAGTTGTTTGCATTATTTCTTTTTGTTAGAGAAAGTTGTAGCTGTCGCTGAAGGAGGTCAGCATTATCTGGTAAGAAGGAGCCGTGACCAGCGCACTGCTACTTCTAGTGAGCACTGTTAACAGAAAGGAAAAGATGATAATGAATTAAAGTCAATTTTATATTTCTAGATTAAATGCTATTAGTAAATATAATATTATCTTAGCAATCTATTACAATTGACATATGATAGCAATAATAATGTTAATTACAGTGGCATACCATGTGTTTTTGTAACACCATGTAACATAATAAGGGAGACCAGCCAAAACAATCATAATAAGCAAAAAATAGTAAAGTGAAAAGCATGCAGCCAGACACCGAGCTACAGCCCACACTAATAATCTGAATGCTCCGGGCCTTAGTCTGTAGCGGCTATCCAAGGTTGCTTAGGGAAAGTCAATGTCGATGCTTACAACTATGTATGCAGTTGAGCTTATTTAAACAAATAATTCATCCATATTTTGGAGAGTGGCCCAAGTCAATTAAGTCTGATGAATGTTGTGGTAAGTAGGCAATTAAATTGATTCTAGTCTTCCCTCTCTTTGTCTGTGTCATTTCTCTCAAACCAATCTACCATAAGTAATGGGTACATAGCGGTAGAATAGCAGCCTTACCTGAAGGTGACTCGTCTAGAAGTGGAGGCACGGTATTGTATCTTCACGCCTTATCTAGTGTAGGACCTGTCATGGTATTATCTCAGTCGGGGGCAGGTCTATACTTGACTTACTGAACTGCGATATTAAAATGATAAGACCAGGACTAGACAATTCCTTCAAATTATTTTAATAACAAATTTTATTTATCTATTATGCAGTGGCCATGGCAGACAGTGCTCCTGAGGGGCCCTTACCCCACAAATTTGCCGCTAACTTTCTGAAGATAATTTCTTAAGGCATAACCCAGTCAGCATTGGTCCCTGGGGCCTATATGTGTTTTACTAGGGCCAGCTGGGCTTGCCCATATCTGGGTTATGGTCCTTTTTTTCCAGGGCTACCAGTGAGAGCCTAGATGGGTCAGCCCATCAAGCAATGTTGACTGGCAAGGGAACACCAACGGCCACTATACCACAAAAGTAGCTATTAAGAACAAATGCCCTCATGTCACGAATGCCCTCAGCTGACAAATACCCTCAGGCCACAAACGCCCTTAGGACACAAATGCCCTCAGACCACAATGTATATATATGTATATATATGTATATATATATATATATATTTATATATATATATATATATATATATATATATATATATATATATATATGAATATATAGGGTTTGAGGCATAAAGGCAAGTTGATATATCAGGATATGCATATTGTTCCGCACAAGAGCCCAGGATTCCCTGTATTAATTGAAATCAGTTTCATCCCTTTCTGATGGCAAAATAGCCTATAAACAGTTCTGACTGCCAACTATCAGTGATTCTGATGGCCAACTACCAGCGATTCTGATGGCCAACTATTGGCAATAAGAAAGCGGGGCTAAATGTTTGCCTACAGGTGGCGCTACGATCATGCTGAGTCATGACGCTGGTTTCCGGCGCTCATCCCCCATGCAAACATGGCCAACGTCAATCTACAGTGAGTCTCTAGAGCAGACAAGTTATCTAAGTTATCATGATGAAGTTTTGTATTTTATCATTTATCTTTATCATTCATGTCACAGTATTCCAAAGAAACACTTTGTACAATGTGCAAGTAACCTCTCAAGATAGTTGCCCAGTAGGCCCCTGAACTTCAATGAGGATCATGTTCAACAAGTTCAACACTGTCTCCAGTTGACACAAGTCATGATCAATGGATCATACACTGATACAGATACGTCTGTACATTTACATATCTAATTCAATCATAGACTAGATGTAGAACTAGTACATTTAGCAACCAGTCTGTATACCCGGGGGGGCACACCCCCAGATTTGGATACCATGTGTGAACACAATTTCAAGGGACAGGGGCCGTTTTTGGGCCCTTGGCACCAACCTGTAAGGGCCCTTTATAAGGGGTGTTGTTCAGGCTATTTTGGTGATTGCAGACGGGTCAAAAGCGACCTGGGCTGTTTTACAGGCGGCCTGACGACCTTGTATAGTATTCTAAGCTACCAGGTGACTTTTGGAAAATTTTCATTATTGTAAATTCTTTTTCTCAAAAGCGACTTTTTGCCCTTAATTTTGGCGCCTTTCCGACCTCAGGGAGTTTATTAGGTAAATTTTGCCCTTCTCCTGCTATCATATCAATAAATCACCCTGACTAGGGTATTGTTTTCATGTTAATCGGTGATAAGGGTATATTTTTCATAGTCACCCACGATTAGGTTCTGACTTTCTGCTGAATTTCTCATGAGTAAGGTAGCAATTTTGCTGATTTTCCTCATGAACAAGGTCCTTAATTTTGGTTGATGTTCATACATAGTGACTATGGAAATGATAGGGAGTGCCCCCCCCGGGTCTGTATGCCTCAGAGTCAGACTCATACGCCTTCTTCCAGTCTCTGGAAGTATAGATTTCTACAAATCTGTGTAGGCCAAGGGACGAGTCATTTATTAGGCTTTCTACTAATACTAGGCCTAGTACTACCAGAGGATTAGAATGAAAGCAAGCTAGGCTAGAAGCAAGGCCTAGGCTAGCAAGTGAGAGGGTGCAGATGTGTCACCCCTGTTTCTGGACGCCAGATCACAAAGTACCTTTTTTTCCCCCACGTTATTCTTTTGTAAATTATGTCAAAGAGTCACCATGTCATTTAAGGACAAAAGCGACAGCCGCCTGGTTACGGCCTGGTTACGGCCTGGTTACGGCCTGGTTACGGCCTGGTTACGGCCTGGTTACGGCCTGGTTACGGCCTGGTTACGGCCTGGTTACGGCCTGGTTACGGCCTGGTTACGGCCTGGTTACGGCCTGGTTACGGCCTGGTTACGGCCTGGTTACGGCCTGGTTACGGCCTGGTTACGGCCTGGTTACGGCCTGGTTACGGCCTGGTTACGGCCTGGTTACCGCCTGGTTACCGCCTGGTTACCGCCTGGTTACCGCCTGGTTACCGCCTGGTTACCGCCTGGTTACCGCCTGGTTACCGCCTGGTTACCGCCTGGTTACCGCCTGGTTACCGCCTGGTTACCGCCTGGTTACCGCCTGGTTACCGCCTGGTTACCGCCTGGTTACCGCCTGGTTACCGCCTGGTTACCGCCTGGTTACCGCCTGAAAACTTTGGTCTAGGATGGATGTCCACGTGTTTTTTCTCCAGTTCTATAAAATCAGTAATATTTATAATTGGGCTTAAATTATCATCCTCAGGTCATCTTTGGGTTATCTAATAAAGATTTTGAAAAATATCCCCAATCTGAAAGTCCTCCGTCTAGTTTCACTGGTTAATATGTACATTTTTTTCAGTAAAAATCCACACAAATGCTCAGCGGGGAAAGGGAATTTTTTTTTCAATCTTTTTTTTTTTAGAAAATGCATAAAATCTCAGCGACGGATCTATAATAAAAGTTATCAGAAAAAAACGGCCTATATGTATGCTGTTTTTCAAACATCACACATTTAATACAACTCTGTCATTTACACATACTACACTGAATGCAGACAGACACCCTTTCTCTAAATTTCATATGGAAGTCGTGTGTACATTATCACGTCATCTGAGAGATTGTGAACTACTCAAGTTGGTCAACGTCTGTAACTGTATATGTAACTAAACGAGACAATAAGTATTTTCTACCAAATGATTTAATTGAAAATGCTTAAAAACTTGAAAATGAGATTGAAATATAAATAGCGATGGATTGCATATAACTATATAAATTATGGCACAAGGAAGATGGGGATTATTAGAGTTAGATCATTCTCAAAAACTATTGAAATCTAATTTGAATGAGCATATTTTGTGTAAACTACTTTGATGTAACCATCACCCTAATAAATGTTGCCAACTCATCTGTACAAGACGTGTCTAGTTTTATCTCCAACAAATGGTAGGGTACATTCACCTAGAATGCCTTAAGATGTCCGCCTCAGTTTGTAGTTATCACGTCACTCTTAAATATTAGGCCCTGTAGATCTAGTGGCAGAGCTTATATTTGATGTAGGCCTGTGATCTAGTCTAACCTGTGTGTCATTCGGTGTATGTTCGGAGCTTGTACTGTCTAAGGCCCGGTCAAGCCACACATGGACACAGTGTATGTGGTTGCTTTATACATGTACATGGGATGTTAGCCCATTTGCTTCAGTATTTTAATATTCATAGATTTTCACTCCATGTGTTCAAACAAAGTCATTTCAATCATTATTGTTGCCATTCAATTCTGATAGACAACTTGAACTGCTGTTCTGGGATGGGAAAGAGCAGATATATGCTTTATTAGAGAAACATGTACAGCAATGCTAAATATATGAGCCTCTCTGGCTTTCTCGGTCAGATCTAGATTTACTAGTCTGTTCTTACAAGGAGCGGTTCAATGCAATAGTTTACTCCGGTCTGAGATCCCAGTCAACTGGAACGCCCTCGGTAGTTTAAAGGTACTCGCTGAAAAAGTCTGTGCTGGAACCTGGTGTATGTCAGAAAAATGACATTACATTACGTGGCTTGTGCTGCCCTCTTGTAGCACATGTGGTACATTATCCCACCAGCTTCAGATATTGACACCAGAGTTGGTAGTATAGTGGTTACCAAGTTTGCCTTCAAATCAGAAGGTTGGGTGTTCAATCCCAGCAGGTCCCAAACGATTTTCTTTAATAGAGCAATGTTGCTTTTTTATCCAGAAAAGGGGGGAGGGGGCACATCTTGTCTACATGTGATTTGAATTGTTGTATAGGCCTAGACTATAACAGAGGACTATGATTATGTAAGTGCTAACTTAAATGGCATGGGTTAAAGATGTATAGAATCTATAGTGAAGTATTTGTTTCTTAAAATGAGTATCACAGAAAAATGAACACTGTGACATGTGATTTTTTTTCACACAATTTGGCTTGAAATCTTAACTAAAATCGTAACAATAAGATACCAATTTAGAATAGCTTTTGACATGTATAGCTGATCCGTTTTTCCTCAAAAATGATGTAGTACTGCATACATGTTAACCCAACAGGATGCATATGAAGAGTTTTGTTGCAAAACGCAACAAATCCATTGTAGAATTTGAAGCATGGAGTCATTTCTCATAGGGCCAAAAAAAGAAAAAGGTTTGTTTCAGGTCACCCGACCGACCCTATCTAAACAGGGCCAACCCTACGTTTTTTTATGCAATTTTGAAGAAATTTTTATATCTTTATACTTTTTTGGGGTCAATTTTAGGTTTACAAAATTTAGGAAAAAGATTTCCCCATCTTTACACTTTTTTGGGTAAATTTTAGAGGGAAAGTAAAAAACAAAAAAGTAAAAAAAAACAAAAAACGACCTACCGACCCTAGGGTTTCTTCCCATGTTACCTGAAACAAAACCTTTTTTTTTATTTGGCCTAGGCTACCATATTGGCAGTTATGGTCCCTTGAGTATAATGTGGACATCAGACTGGGCCTAAAGACATGGAGAAGAGAATTTTGAGGAAAAATTGTTTCAAAATTGCATTTACCTATTCCTACCATCTCATTTGTCAAAACTTGATGTCATTTTTTTTAAATGGCGCTTATTGCATTTTGGGATTAAACTCTTCATATATAAACTTAAAAATTACTAAAAACCTAAATTTGGGTTAAGGAAATTATAATGGTCGTATAAGGGCCTAAAAATGAGAAAATCAAGAAAAAATCGATAGATTTGTAAGTGATAAGAACGATTTCTATGAATTTTCTATTTTGGAATCATCCAAAATAATGACAATCTACTTTGTGAGGCCATAAAATTGAACTGCTAGAGTATGACATGTAGCAAAAAGTGTTCAAAAGAGCCAAGACATATACCCTTCAATATAATAAACTTGTTTAGCATACTGTAAACGTAAAAAAAAAATTCGTGATTTTCCCAATTTTTAAAAATCGCGAAAATATGTACAGAGCCAAAATGTATAGAGTATAGCCATACAACCACAATCTTCCAAAAATCTCAAATTTAGATACACGCGAAAATGCAATTTTTAGGAAAATCGCGAAAATTTTAACACGCGAAAATATCTACATTTACAGTATTAAGAACTTTCTGATTCGACCTTCCTCACCCCATAACAATCAGGGGAGTTAGGGGACCCCACCCTGGTATCACGCATTATTTTGAAGGTATCTATAGATTAAATAATTAACAAAATTGGACATAAAATAATGACCGCAATTCTAGCAATGAATCGAACTAGATAATACCATCCTTGACAATTATTTTATGATAATAAGGAAATTTAATCTCTCTCTCTCTGATACATAGTAGCATTTGCTCAATCTCAATGGGACCACATAACACAGCAAGTATAATAGTGATTCTTTATTGCCTGAGAATGTCTCAGCTCACACCATCTAAGATTGCTGAATGACTTAAATGACTTCTGACTTCCAGTTCCGATTATGAACTTGCACTTCTGTACCAGCGTAAAGACGGTTTAAACTACATGTACTTTAATGTAATATAATCAATGATATGTATCTGTTGTATTCGTGATAAAATACAGTTGTTATACTATCATATTGAATGTTCATGCTTACTTTACCATTCACACCTCTTGTATACATGCCATGTTTAGTATAGTCTATATACTGAGTCTTAATAGTCATGTGTTAGAATCATCCGCATTATACAGGCACAATAATCATGATACATACATAACAACATATTGAACGACAAAATATACTCTTAATTCTGACTAATAATCTTTGACTTAGTATTATTTGATAATATCAACTAAAAAGGTTTGGTAATCTTTTACAACATATGTATACATGTTTTATAAACAGACTATAATGGTTCATTAAATAAAGGCTCCTATATAACATATGTATCTTACCCAGAGCGATAATCTAATCAGGAGTCTGACATGGTCTTATGCTTATGCTCCTCATATATCAAATATATGTCACATAATATAAATAATGGATGGGATTTAAAGCCAATATTTATATATATATATATATATATATATATATATATATATATATATATATATATATATATATATAAATATACATATATATCCTATCAGTATATACATTTATTCAACCCCAGATTCGTCTTGGTCTGATGGTGCTCTTAAGTTGAAATGACCACTCTGTTTATAAAGTGTGTGAGAAGGCCTGCATTTGCACCTACATATGGAAAAAAGAGCGTGCTCCATTGGTCAGTCCTTATCATTTTTGGGAGTAACTATGCACTACTCATTATACTAGAGAGACTGAAGATATTCTCAACATTCCGGACTACATCCCCATTTATCCCCGCTCTCTGTGGGTTGAATAGGTCAAAAGAACTAATAAAAATGTTACATAAAGAAAAGTAATATTTTTTAATCCAGGGACTGTTATTATTTTAATACAAAACACAAAAATATAATGTACTGATCAGATTTTAAATATCTATTGTCATTTCTCCCCAACATTGAGCCTAGCAATCGTTCTCTTAACAGTATCAAACCATTATGGTAGACAATATAAACATATACCCATTGGAAGACAACAAAAACTATTTGTATGTATTCTAATGATAAAGGACTCAGACTGGGACTTAATCATCTAGTACACCTACAGTTTTGGTACAATACAAATTAAAGTCTATGCATTCTCCCCTATCAGGCTCTTTGGCTAAACACTTGGTAATTACACCCTTTTCTGCATCGCCTGCTTTACACTCAGTATGAGTGCCACTCAGCTAATTGTTGTATATAGACCATTGGGGTAAATATATGGAGCTTTATCCAATTTTAAAGGCTCTGAAGCACTAACTCTTTAATATATCATCATTCTGTCTCTCAGAAGATCAAGTAATTTGTGATGTCCTGTCAATAAACAAACAAACTTCAAACAAACTTCACTTTAGTACAAGTCGTCCACTATTTACCACACAGAATGGTCTCCATAGACCCAAACATATGTTCAATTTCTACAAAATAATCATGGCAAATGACATGGACTAATCAATTAGTACAACTATTAATCAACAGGGGGTGTTACCAGCTCTCCCGCCAGTGACGCCGTGACGTCACTGCCGGCTTGCTACACTCTCAATCATGGACACTTAGAAAATTTCCAGCGGCGCGGATCCCAAACAGTTCCTGTGTCGCCTCACTTCCCTTGGATAGATTAATATGTCTGTAACTTGCAGAATTACTTGATTTATATACTCAGATATGAAATTGATGGAATAAATGGTTATTTCTATATATATATATCTAAATGTATCTAAAGCCTATTGGCATAGATGAAGAAGTGCCAGTCATACTAGATGATCGTAAGGTTAGAGCTAAAGCGTCATGATCACCGAGCATGTCCCATTCATATTTCTAGTAAGTGAGTGTGAGTTGTGATATTGCCTCTTTAATATTCCTGGTGCATGTCTTTATTTCTTGTCTTCTGATGGTCACAGTCCATCCCCAGTGGTGCCACCTGGGTGTCACAGAGGAGACCATGCACTCTGAGACGGAGGGTGGTGGAGGAAGTACATCTCTGAGTGGTTCCAGTCTGTGGCACATGCCTCACTCTCCTAGCACAGTCCTGGTGTAGACTCACTGTTAGTTGGAGACCTTGTCACACGTTAGCAGCCGGTGAATAAAGATGGCGTCCAGGTTACAGAGAGGACATAGTGATGGTGCCACCACTTGTTGCAGAATGGGGCTGTGATGTACGGTTATACACAGACCAGGAGTGATGACAGGTCCCTTATCCACCACTCTCCAACTGTCCACAGCTACCTGGGGTAGTGTCCCTGCAAATATAACTCAAAAGAATTTTTACACTCTTGTTACTACTAAAACTGGACATTTTTGAATTATGTTTTGATTCTAGTTTACTTTTAAAGTGTTTTTTTTTAAAGAGATGAAGACATTTATATTATTTGATATGCTAGAATTTAGGGCTTCAAAAGATTCACAGTTTATCATGGAAAACTATAAACACATTTATTTTCTCAAAAATTCTACTTTTTAGAAAATCTGCCACCAATCATGGAATACACTGAGCAAGATGCATTTACATGGTTTTTATGAATGTTGATGAGTGCTGATTGCATCTTAATGTTCATATTTATTAATTATTTTACTGCTCTCCCCCCCTACTAATTAATTATGGACTTGGAAACACTAACCTGCCTATAGCTGCAGTTAATGTATAAATTCACATAAAATGGGAATTGCATACAGTGACAAAACTACCACAATTTTAAAAAGACAATCAATGTTAAACAATATCCGACTTTTTATTATATATTTGGAATAATATTGGCCTGCTTTATTTACCATTACAAAACTACTCATATGAGAGACTTGAAATATGATGATTTCTCTACAACAAAGTGATCATGTAAATAGTCAGTATATGGGATATATCTTTATGGATACCAATATTGCAATATGATGCATATCTGCTCTAAGAATATGCAACATACATGTAAAGACCACTATTGTAGTTATTTTGCCTTTACATATAAAGAGTTCCCCTTCAATGGTATATAAAACACTGCAATGTGCATCAACCTGTATTAGACACTACACCGTCTATCAAAGCACATAATCTATATAAGACACTACACTGTGCATCAACATGACCTATATAAGACACTGCACTGTGTATCAAAGCAGATAACCTATGTAAGACACTACACTGTACATCAACACAAATAACCTATACAATTAAACATCACAATACTATGCTTTTGTGGTGTGAAAGTAAACCTTCTACATTGAATAGGCCAAGAAAGAGGCATGTTTCAGACAACAAGGCCCTAAGTTTAAAAAAAAGGCGGACCCTCACATTTTCCCCCAGTCTGGGGACTTATGTTGATTCTGTATGATAATTTCTTTCATTGATTTTAGTGAATTTTATGTCAGTAAAGCGAAGCTCCAGCTTACTTACCTATCCTAGTTAATTGTCTGACCTGAGGAAATTAGTTTTAAACGAGACTGTCCAGCAACTTTGTGATATTACTCTTTACTGAGGGAACCAGTACGTCATCCCAATGACTGCATGATACACACCAATTTCTTGGCCTAACATAACTATCTACACTCCTGAATATAACATTTCCTGATTCCAATCCCCCACTTGAAGGGTGTTTCCACATATATGGAGCAGCACTTTAATAGCTCTGTACATAATGTTGATGCGAATATGCATATTTGTATGATATTGTTTATTTACTTCTATCATTGGCACTATATTACATGTATTGGTGACTTTTCTTGAAACCTAATTCACTATGATATTTACAAATATTTATCTACACTGACATCCAGGGTTACCCTCTTCTATGTAATACAGTCACGAGCAGCAGTAACTCTGCTTCTTCTCACCAGGTGGCAAATCTGAAAACCTCTGCACAGGGACCATAGTGTGCAGCAGCCGTGCTAGAACTTGGACAATAAATGATGAACTATAAACTGGTACTCTGTCTAAACACTGCCTACTACACATTAAGTCTACTTACTCAAACTCTCCTAGACTCAGATACTATATGATTACTTAGCTTGAGCTATATCATGATCAATATCATGGTCAATTAAACATTGACACATTTTCCCATAAGACTCAATGTATACATGTCCTTTAGCAGAAACGTCACTGAACGTTCATTTGGAACAGCACTACTAAGTGTTGCAATGCTAGTATTGACAAAGTAAGTTAGTCTAAACAACATGACGCATACAATGGCCATTCAGCATCTTATACCGTAACATAATATAGGAATTTATACTAATAGCAGACCACAATAATGTCATTAATGCTATAATACATTTAGTTTTGTACAATGGACAGTGACTTATAAAGCACAAGCCACAATGTCAGACCATTTCATCCAACACCACACAATAAAAACAAGCACACTGACAATTAACTGCATGTAGGCTTAATCAACAGAAAATTCAATAGCATACAATGCTACATACATACAGCTAATTCACAAATGAATAGACTATAGCCCAATCAAACATTGAATACTAAAATTACGCAAAATAGTTTGATAAATCATTGCTTCCCAGCAATGGTGTGATACTGTGTGATTTGTCACTTTTTATCTACTATAGATTTCTATCTGACACTCTGCTCACATAGATGGTGTAACAAAAGTATATGTGTTGCAAAATTGAGCTAGGCTAAATAGCTAAATGTCATGTAGAAAATGTGTTAAAATAAGTATCATTTTTTGCGATAAAGACAATGTTTACCCTCGGGTACATGTGTGTACGTCTGGTACAATCTGATGTCATCTTCATTTAAATGTCTTTTACATTTGTTTGAATAGGAATGTTGGTATTTATGTACAATAAATGAATGTCACTACTTGTCAACCATAACAGTGATGATAGTGTCAGGAAGTCTTATTTCCATTCCATGGTGAATGTAATAAGATTTCTACCAAATCCTGAGAAAACTATTTGCAATCAGCTAACTGCATTTTAGGAGCAGTTGCACTTGTCTCGCACTACAACACAGTGTCATATTCTACACCAATTTGTATTCCATGCCCCCTCTATAAGAACTGTTATATACATTGACGAGTTATATGGAATCAGCTTTCAGCGATGAAATTGAAACCAAATGGGTCCATAATTAGGGATGTGTCCTACACTCAGTATTAGTCCTTAAAGGACAATATTATACACGCTATACAACTCGAAACAGATAAAAGGCAGGGGACTGTTTCAGCTGCATACTACTCCTTTTCACTCTCTTATCTAGACATAAACTAAAGGCATGGCTGTTTCTGCCTTGAATGCTTCGTCCCACAGCAGTCACTCACAGCAGGATCTAGGCTTACAAACTGGGGCCTGTTTGAGCCTCCCACATTGGTCTCTGACAACAGCTTCTCAGATGTTACAGAATCTCCAATTAAAGGCAGGACTGTTTCCCATTTACCAAAAAACCAAACCCTGACTCTGGGTTGATCCTATAAGCCGCACTGCCAATCTGATTCAAGTCCCGGCTTGTGCGTGAGGTTTTATTGTAACGCAGAATCCCTGATTAAAGTCGGAAACTGGTTCAACCTCTCACAGCAGATTCTCAAATGCAGAATCCCTTTATCTGCATCTGGATTCAGTTGCCTACTACAATACACTGTAATCATGGACGCTGTGGGCACCCACAAGGGTGCTAAAAGGCCTATTTCAAAGAAAGCAGCGCCTTCCCTGACCCACCAAGTGCTGTTTGCAGCATTGACTACAAGCACAGACTAGTCATGACATGCCTGGATACTCTCTTCTACAAGCAAGTGGATACGCAGATATATATATGGCTCAGTCTCATGACTTTGTAACAATTGGATCGTCCTTGACCGGGTGACATCTTTGACTGGGTGACATCTTTGACCAGGTGACATCTTTGACCAGGTGACGTCTTTGACCAGGAGCCTAGAAAAGGCTTTTTTTCATTTTTTCATTTTTTCCCCCATTGCTCTTCTATTAGAGAAAATATGTGGATGGTAATTGCATAATACTTTGGACAGTGTACCTCTTCAAATTCTACATAATATAGAATGTGATGTCTTTGACCGGGCAGAGGAGGAAATATTTAACATTAAGCTATAATCCATGTAAAAGAGCCTACATATCAATATAACAAACTTTAAATAACTTTCCTTTCATATAGTGCGAAAATATCCTTTGACTTTTTCCACCCATTTCTTACTATATAGGTCTAATTCATGCTACAATAATGTTTCCCGCTCGAAGACGTCACCCACTCAAAGACGTCACCCGCTCAAAGACGATCCAATTGCTACAAAGTCGTGAGACTGAGCCTTATATGGTAAGAGCAGTTCCCCACACTGTCTAAGCTCCCCTGTCATTGCTGTCATTGCTGTCATTGCTGTCATTGCTATGCCGGCCCTGCCCAGCATCAGCTGTCAGCAGTGTCAGCTGTCAAAAAGCCCCTTCGAGGCTCCCCAGACCTGAGTAGGATGATATTTGGCGCCCAGCCACATCTGTTCATGCCTCCTTGGCAGAAGTTGGCTGTTCAGCCTCTTCTTGTTGTAGGTTGTTGACCTTTTAAAACTGTTTAAGATCCTCATGATAGTCATATGAAGCTCCAGATTGGGCGGTGTTCAGCTCACCATCCCACATCAGATTCACAGAATTCACTGTGGGGTATTTTGCCTTCCGTAGAAGCAACACATGTTCTCTCTTGTGAGGGCCTCCTTCCTGGGCCTGGGAAAGAAATCATCTTGATGCCTCAAGGACTAACACTGGCCATCCACTCCTCCAACACTGGTCCAGCTTGCTGACCTCTCACAGCCAAGTGCCCATAGCTCCCCCGCCTGTCCAGCAGTCACCTGAAACAGGTATACGGCCATTGTCCCTGCATTACCTGAGGCCCCTGCCCTTCTACTACACCATATATAGTTTAACAATGTGCCTAGCCTTCTCAGCATGGGGGTACCAGATCTATATTCTCTGCTCACTCCATCCAGCTTTCAGGATACAGTGTATTTAAGGGCAGGGAATAGCCTAGAATAGCAGTCGTACAACAAACTATGGTCGACAGATATTTCACTATGGTCACTACTCATCAAACTCTCTGCCAAGCCGGCGGTGCTCAAACCAATAGGTCAAAGTTCCCCCTAACAGAGTGTGGGCTTATGTGAGTGGAGTGTCACCAGGGATAGCAACTAGCCTAGAGTACCAGTCACACTGGTCGTGAAATCCAGAACACATGTCTCACAATACTCACAACATCTGGATGATAATCTCTTTTCATGTTATGCTAATTCTTGAAAGCAAAAAGCAGTGACTCAATGTTGCAAATACTGAGACTTTCACATTTAATAAAAGAAAATATTGAAGAATCTCATCTACGCACACTTTTTTCGACCTCATTGCCTGAGACACAGGGTACTTTGTGGCCTCATGGTTACTTTTTCTTGTCCCCTAGTAGTGAAGCATACTTGTCTATGGATACCCATGGATTGTAAAAACAAGATTCATAACAAGATTCATATCAGACATTTATGACTTGTCAACACCATCTAGTCCTCTCTATGAAACAGGTGCGTGACTTATTTCTATAATACATGTATAGTTATTGTCCTTTTTGTCTGTGGTCACTGTAGGGATCAGGCTGTGTTGTTGTTACGCTGGCCGTCCTATGTAGATGGTGGAGCATCCCTCTACACTATTTATCATCCTGCAGCATCTCCTCTGTGAAGAAGAATACATGGTTCAAAGAGAAATATTCAAATGCACTTTTACCATGGATTATAATGCCCTCTGGGGCCATTTCAGAAAACAGTGTTAAGTTAATAGCGTAAAAAATAATCTTTTTTTCCATATGGGCTTTACAGGTAAAACTTGGGCTTTTAATTTTACATCAATTAACACAAGTTTTATATAAAAAATCTCACTCCCAAAACAACATGGTGCTAATAAAAAACGTAACTAGCATAAATTCCAATAAATGTCAAGACATTAGGGAAAATTTGAAAATGTTAGTGAGAATTATTAAATGTGTTAGTATGCGTTAGTAGTTGCAAAAGTAATATGGATATTCAAGTATCATGATTAACCTTTTGGAAAGTAGGCCTATATCAACCTATCCGACTGAGATAGTGAACATTTTTCTGCGGTTCTGGTAGGTTCCTAACCAAGGCTGCATTCATGATTCATGACGACAAAAGGATGCAAATAATTGTGCTTTTTAAATACGATATTTGATAGTGCAACATCATGATATGATGTTGCTTTTGGTATGTATCCCCATGACCTCTATTAGTCAGCCCCATTACCGCTGTTACAGTCAGCCCAATGACCTCTGTTAGTCAGCCCCATGACCTCTGGTAGTCAGCCCCATGACCTCTGTTAGTAAGCCCCATGACCTCTGGTAGTCAGCCCCATGACCTCTGGTAGTCAGCCCCATGACCTCTGGTAGTCAGCCCCATGACCTCTGGTAGTCAGCCCCATGACCTCTGTTAGTAAGCCCCATGACCTCTGGTAGTCAGCCCCATGACCTCTATTAGTCAGCCCCATGACCTCTGTTAGTCAGCCCCATGACCTCTGGTAGTCAGCCCCATGACCTCTGGTAGTTAGCCCCATGACCTCTGTTAGTACTAGGAGTGTCATCGATACCCCCTAAATCGATACATTGCTATTTCCAGAATTCCGATTATTGCATCGACAATAGTGTTATATCAATACACCCTTAGACATACAGATAGCCTCAGATTTCAGCTTTCTAAATCTGAAAGAAGTTTGGCAATATACCCACTAAAACCAACTTTATGTCCAATTTCGCAAAAGAATTACAATCAGTGAACTATCATGAACATTTAGAGATGAATTTTATCCTATTAGCGTTTGTTGTTATCTGATGCGATTTCCTTAAAACCAAATCCAGTTGATTTAATCTTTCGAATACAAAGGTGTTGGTATATGTGGGTAAAGTCTTAAAGGATATTACACTTTTTATGGGGTATGGGCAAGTGTTGTTTTGTATTGAAATAAATCGATATAATCAAATTATTGACACCAAAATAGTGATAGTAGAAATCGAAACAAATTAGATGCCAATGACACTCCTTAACTTAGTCTGCTCTATGACCTCTGGTAGTCAGCCCCATGACCTCTGGTAGTCAGCCCCATGACCTCTGTTAGTCAGCCTCATGACCTCTGGTAGTCAGCCCCATGACCTCTGGTAGTCAGCCCCATGACCTCTGTTAGTCAGCCTCATGACCTCTGGTAGTCAGCCCCATGACCTCTGTTAGTCAGCCTCATGACCTCTGGTAGTCAGCCCCATGACCTCTAGGAGTCAGCCCCATGACCTCTGGTAGTCAGCCCCATGACCTCTGGTAGTCAGCCCCATGACCTCCGGTAGTCAGCCCCATGACCTCTGGTAGTCAGCCTCATGACCTCTGGTAGTCAGCCCCATGACCTCTGGTAGTCAGCCCCATGACCTCTGGTAGTCAGCCCCATGACCTCTGACAGAATACAGACACCCACCTCTCTGCTGCTGTAGGTCGGCTACAGACAGCCCCATGACCTCAGTTACCAGCTCATGCTGCTTGATGTGCTTGTCGCATAGAACAAGACAGAAGTTGATGAATGCTGTTACGCCTGCAGCACGCACCCAGTCCAGGAGGACATCTATCTTCTCATTAGGTGTGAGTCTGTCACGCTGCAAGTTACCAATATGCATCATTAGGCAAATAAAGGTTGCATTTACCCACCAAGGCCAGTTGTAAATGGGATAGAAAGCATTGACTCTTAGCAACTTAAAACACTGGATTCATATTATCGTTGCGTTATCTAGCCTTTTTCTAGGAATGACAGATATCAAAACCCATGAATGTGCTTGATACCCAACCCAAAAGATGATTAACTGACTTTGAAGCCAGTTTCAATGCAATATGCATCTTAGAGATGATGAGCTTATGAAAAAACATGCTGCTTTGATACAATATTTATTTTTGGAAACATCCATTTCATGTAGATATTTTTCAAAGTTTTAACTTTGGCAACGTTTAAAAGAATGTATTTTTGATAGTAAGACCTAATTCCCTTAAAATATTCATTCTATAGGCCCTTAAAATGTGGTGAATGATTACATTTGCCCAGATCTCACCTTGCATTCGTCCGTTGTGTCCGCGCTGATGACGTCAGCCCGCTCCAACTCAGCCATCACGTTCTCTGTCAGCACTACAATCAGAAGGGTTTATAGCTGGTTGGTGGCAACTAATGAATAGTTGAAGAACCAGTACCAGTTACACTGGTGAATATCTGCATGCCCCTACATGCTCCAAGCTGTTAATATAATTTCACATCATGGTTCCCAATATCGTAAAAGCAACACTTAATTGAATATTGTATTTTTTTTCTGTTTTAGTGAAAATAAAGTGAGCATTGCTCTGTAAGTAGCAGTAGTTTCACGTGTTACTAGATAGAGAAGAAAACAAGACAAATTTAATCAAATGTTATCTTCCCAATATTTGTTTAGAGGTCATGTGAATGCTGTTTGGAGGTTTTGTGAATTTTAAGCAGAGTTTTTGGGGCATACGATGTGTTGGAAATATATCCTTGGAGTTAAATCCACCAGGGCTGAGGCCACGTACGTGCACCTAGATCAATGACCTATGGTGCTTGTACATGAGAAGGAACTTAAGCACCAACAAAGTAGCTCATTAAACGAGGTCCCTAATGAGTGAGGAGTAGAATGTATATTATATGTAACATGTAGCCTGTTTAAGTAATGGAATTCAAACACTAGGGGGACCTACTGGTTCCATCACGCTCCTATGCATATACGTATCAACAACCTATTTCATATTTTATATTTCATATTATCGAATAGATATTTTACTAGTTCTCGGACAAGTTTTTCCACATATCATTAAATGATCCCCTGAATGAGATAGAATCCTGTCAGAGTTCAAGAAAAAAAGAAAAAAAGATCATGAAGTCATCAGTATCATGTTACTGTTAGTGTTGTTATATGTGCCTTTGGTAATTCTGACATGCTCACAGTTATTGTATGAAATTCTATATTGACCCAATGAGCTACAAGTTGTATCGGTAAGGTATAGTGCTATGTATTACTTACTGAATCGTTTGAAGAAGGAGCCTTTATGTTTCCTCAATAAACTTTCCACTTCATCATATGTCAGCTTTTGATATGTCCGGGGCCTCTGGAGTACCTCTGTGTTTATCAGACATCATACATGAGCATTGAGGAAACTGCTATAACAACAATCAAATATGGACACACTATGGAGTGCGGGACCTCTAGACTTTAGTCAAATGATATGAAAAACCTCTTGAAGTGAAGCCACAACCTTTTATCTATCGGTGCTGCATCTTCAGTTATACTCTTATCTAGGGCACCTTTATCCCTTTTTGTGGGCTTCCCCCTCATTACCCTGACTTTAAACAGTTGGTAGCCACTTTTGTAGATGTGTAGTTGAGTCTACTGTAGGTGTACAGTTTATTGTAGGCATTTGAATATACTGTAAAGCTACAGTCGTTGCTGTAAAACTACAGTAGATTATACTGTGTACCTACAATTACTATTTATATCTCTACGTCAACATCACAACCTTTATAAAGGAGCATAAGGAAAAGGTTATAACTAATTGGAAAATGAGAACTAGAGACAAAAGTCTAGATACTATTTTTCTGCCTTTACAATCAACATATATTACAATTGCCAAAAGTAAAAAACAAAACAATAGATGCTTTTTCCTGAGTATCAGATGGAGTACATCATTTGAGCCTTTACTGTTCTTAGTGTCATGAAATACTACAATTATCTAAGACAGGAAATTAAAGTGCTATCACCTCCTGTATTGGAGCCTGCTCCTGATCCATATTCCACCTACAAAGTAAATATAACAGAGCAGCATAATCACAAATGATTAATGAACAGCTTTGACATCAACCCTGTGAGTGCCATCCCTTATAAATGATGTTATGATTTTGGAATGCTGACATGCTTATTGTAATTATCACACAAAAAATAGAATACTTGCGCAAATAGTGCTAGAAGGGAAAGGCATGGATTATATTTGGAAATCATTCATTTATGTGTGGCTCATACGAGACGATTTCCTGTATGACATTTCATGTTCCTCTTGAAATTTGTGTACACAGTAAACTACAGATATAACTGTGACTTGAGAAAAACCTGTAAACTGCAACTAACCCTGATGTCATTGAACCAGATGGAGACTTCCGATGTGCTACAGTTGTCTCTGTGTGCCGTGCAGTACATGAAGGGCCTCCTCTGCTGGGCTCGGTACCCGAGACATATCACGCTCTTTACTCCCTTCTCGCGGCAGTGTGGACAATGCATGCCGATGTTGAAGTTCTTCAAGGGGCAAATACTTGATGTGATGGCTTCCAACCTGTGAAGGATTGTGCTCAGGTATTTATGGAGTTCTCCATCGCTTGTAGTACCCATGAGTTCTTTTGCATGGATGTCAATGATATCCTTTTTCTGTCTGATTGTTACTTCGATCGTTGAGTCATTTCCATTTGGGAGAAACGTTGATCTATCTCCATAAATCCGGTCCACCACCTTCCAATATTCTTCATTCACAAGTCCAGTGAAGAGACGACTAGTGAGCCCGACGGGGATGAATCCATTTGGAGGAAGTAATGTCAGTGGGGGTATTGCTGTGGATGTGTCTGCCTGCTCCACGTCAGGGTCTGCTAAGGGTAGGAGGCAAGGCACAAGGTACCGGGTAGCTCCATCTTCTGTGGCACCAAGGCTGTAACCAGCAGGCATAGGGAGCAGCAAGGCAAACTTCATCATGAGAGCGATGAGCTCCTGCCTTGCTTCTTCTGGCCACACATTGTGAAGAACTGCCTCATGGAGAACGCCTTCTTCATCCAGGCGCCGGAAGTGGCTGCGGCTGTTTGGGAACAACTGCTGTTCATGGAAGGCAGGAACTGTGAGCACTTCTCTGAACTGGTCTACGAGCCATTGAGGCTGTCCTATGATAAAGTCATGGAGAGTTGGTTCGTCGAAAAAAAGAATATCGCCAACCTCACTGAAGAAGCTGAGGGCAGCCTTTACATCCTTCTCCCCACTCATGCCATGTTGACGCCCAAGTTGGATGGCCTGGTCCAGGGTGATTCTTGGGACGGGAGTGCCGCAGCACTTGAGCAGCTCGTCCCTAAAGACAAACCAAGTCAAGGGGAGCAGGTAGGACTGTTGTTGTGCCAGGTCAATGATGAGCTGTTTCAGGTGGTCTAAATCCCGGTCGTCACGACTCTTGTTGGATAATGTGATAACCGCTCGTACATCGTTTTCATAAGGCTTGTTTTTTATGCAATCCCAGATGTCTTTGTTGAATGCATCCACTTCTGCTGCAGTACAGCCCTAGATATAATAATAGAATTTCCTCAATGATGGTAAATTTGAAATTGATGTCCTTCAATGGGCACTACTCCTATCAATTACAAGTAATTCATTTATAATTAACACTTGTTCTGGAATGAAACATTGTGTTATGCAGATATTATTTATTACACTGTTAAATAAATTCTGTTAAAACAGTGAGCTGCACTGGTACCACTAGGTGCCAAACTATTACTATGAAAATAATGGTCTCTGTTGTTTAAACTTCAAGTTCAGCGTAATTATAATGGTTAAAGTCTAGCACCCAGTAGTGAGAATGAATCACGGTTGTTCTAACAGATTTTCAGAGTATACATATTTCTTATCACCACAAAAACGGTGTTCATCAATTAAATGTAGCTTGCCAATCAAATAAACTGGGTTTTATGGTAAAATAAACCATGTTTCACTTCACTGGATGACGGATATTCAAAGTAAAATTGATCGATTTTACATTGTCTTGCTGTAATCATATATATTATGATGATCTACCATAATACTTTACATTTATTCCCTCCTCATAAGGCCCTCTATACAAATGCCTAAAGTAAAACAAGTATTCATTTCTGCTTGGCTTGTATAACGTAAATTCTGACCTGATTGCCTCTCTAGGGGCTGTACACATATGTGATGCGTTTTCACCTTGTAGTGAATTTTCAAAGTTAAAAATTTACAGACACAGATTATCCATAATAGAGCACTGAGATAAGGCTTTACATCAATGTGAACATTAACATAGAACAGCCAGTCCTCTTTGTATTCTTAGTTAGTTTGCACATATCAGCAGCAAATGAAATCAATGTGGTACTAATGTATAGAGAAAATGTGTGGCTATTTGTAGATATTGAATACTCGTGTGAGCTTTAGATAATAAATATTAAAAATATGGGATATAAATCACATTACGGATAAAATTTGATATAAATTGCGAGAATGGTCATCGGTGATGATCATCAAATCAATCAAATTAAGTCATTTCTGCTCATTTTTTGCACTAATCCTTCAACAGTAGTAAAGTAAACATAATAATCAATGCAAACACCTAATAAACTTAATTTCACTAAATTCATCAATTTTGACCTTTTGGCCTGATTATCTCTGGTCTAGGATGTGCGAGATGTGACTGGCTAGGTGAAAACACATCACATATATAGTAGCATTACTTGACATTCCCTTGGGTTGAAAGACATTGCATCCCACCCCACCCCCTACAGGGCTCTTTTTTCAGAGCTGTTTATAGCATGTTTCTGGTCAGCTTTATTAGACCGATCTCTAAATTTAGCTTTTAAAGAAAATTCTTTGGGTTGACCTTGTCTGTCCCCTGTTATGTTTCACTTTTTATTGATATCCAATTATGTCTCTCTTTATTCTCCACGTGCATATACCCTGGTTTAATTTTTTGGCCGGATTGGCAGTTTGAAAGGACCCCTTTTACACATAGTTCCTGTGGTAGAATTCAAACTAGAGGCAAATTAATACATTCAATATATCTAATTAAGCCCCAGACAATTAGGCAATTTACAGGGGTAGAACCCTTTATTCAGGTTAAGAGTTTTGATTTTCAACATACATATTTTCCTCACTATGATCCGTTGACAATACAGTTGAATGATAGTAAAAGTGTCTCTTTGAGTAACATGTAAGCATAGAGTGGTATGTCCCTTCCTCTCGTTTCTTACATGAAAAAGTACCAACTGGAGTAGTTCTAAGTTGAAAAAACAAAAACAGAAAAGAGCAGATGCCGAGTGAAGCAGGGAACAGTAGTCATAGACCTATAGCATCAGTAGGATGTTGCAGGTCTCATTTGGGTGAGGGTTATCATGTTACAGCCTGTTTCTAATGAGGGTCATAAAGTTCAATGCCGTAGTGACTTGAATAAGTGCACCTGCACTCACAAATCTTGATGGTACCATTCAGCCTGTGCTGTCACGTATATACAACCCTGCACTTATCTAAAAAAAAAGAAATTCAATACCCTAATTTTTCATGCACTAGTATAAGTCCCCTCCAGTCATTCAAGTCAGCATGGTAGCTACCAGTGATCAATGATAGATCGAAGAACAAACTCACATCTTTGTGTGTTCCAATGATAATCACACTTGGATGATATTGGTCATTTCCTGATGAGAAGGTATGAAGGCAATTGAGCCAGTATTCCAAGTGTTCTGGAAGATAAGGCACTGTGGAAATTGTCATTGCCCATCACATCTTATGCTCATCAATAGCATTATACTACCAGATATTCAGAACTTTGTTCGATCTTGAACATATATGCCTAAAAGCTTTAGCCTATCTTAACCCAAGCCAGCCATAATATGCATTGGCCATACCTTTTGATCACACTTCCAGTGTTCACAAAAGCATGTGATTTCTAGTTGTCTGTAGTACATTTATATCAACTAGTTTAGCTAACCTATTGTAAACTAAGCTGAGTTTAAGAGTAATAATGATGTGAGCATGAAGCTGATCCAAAGCAATCTAATTATTTATTAGTCAGAAGACTGCTCTCTCATGAGAGCTTATTAATATTCATGAGCTCCTTGATGGGCTCCGTTGACAGCAGCATCAAAATGATATCAGTTACATAATGACAAACAATAAGGCACATGTGCCAGTTGTACTTAATTGACCTATATCCCATCATGCATCTGTGGCCATAGATCAACACTAATAATTATAATATATACATCATAACTTTCATAGACATAACCGTTTATTCATAAATAAACCTTATGCTATCATTACGACATGTTATGTAATCATTTTAATCATTATTAAATCATGTAATATCAACATTCAGTTTAAGTATATTGTTTTACACTATGTCAAATGTTTTACATTTCTTGCACATCAAAGACACTAATTATAGAGCACGAATGATATAATGTTGTACTTACCGCTGACTACTTGGGGGCATCCTGTATCTACAACATTCTGGCCACAACAATTCTTTCGCCACGTTGGAACCGCGTCATGTAGCCGTTTTAACATGTCCATGGCCAGCAGATAAACACAGCGTCGGGTTAAGAATGTTTTAGTGGTATTGTAGAAAATACCCTTTGAAATGAAAAAAGACAGTTTTAGAAAAATGCTATACTTAAATAAATCCTGGTTTTACCTGAATCTACTTTACCTTATCTCATGAAACAGTGGCCTTTATCAACTACTGAAAAGTAAATATTCATAATTCATATCCTCATTTCCATCATCATTATTAATGTCTGGGCCATTTCTGACTATGGCAGATTCATCTCACAAATGTGATCTAATGATGATTCCCCCCCAAAAAATGCACAAAAAGTCCTACTTGGCCTCCTGAGTCCCAGAAATGTAAGTCGACAGATATATCATCTTTTGTGTCTGTCTTCTTGGTTCTCAGTCGGCGCTTCAGTATTTCTACAATACCAGGTGGAATGACATGGAGCTGGGCAGCGTCATCTTGCAGCGTGGAGTCAGTGGGGTCGTCTTTCATGTGGATGTCATGTTGCACAGTACTGACTACGGGGCGGCATTGTGTAGCACTCACATCAGGACAGGCTACAGTTTCTGCAGCAAGAGCTTCATCTGTTTGTAAAATACATCGGAACATAATGGAAAAGGCATAGATTTTACAGGGGATTAATTTTATGTTATTTATGATATTTACAGGTAATTTCATCCACATAAGTAGTATAGTATGTATCGGAACGGGACTATAGTTAAGTACTGTTTATTACTCAATCGACATGCAGCCAATCAGAGGCCTCCATTTGGTCACGTGACCGGAAGTGACCTACTTAGGGGATTAGTGGTGCATTCTGGGTAACCCTGCAGCCAATCAGAGGCCACCATTTGGTCACGTGACCGGAAGTGACCTACTTAGGGGATTAGTGGTGCATTCTGGGTAACCTACTGACCTACTTAGGGGACCGGAAGTGACGTCATATGACTTAATTTAGGATCACGTGACCGGAAGTGACCTGATGAGTCACGTGAGCGGAAGTGACGTCACATGACCTAATGGCCGACCGGAAGTGAGTGACCTCATTGAGGATCACGTGACCGGAAGTGACTTGATTGATCACGTGAGCGGAAGAAGAAGTTTTTTGTTTAGGAAGTGAGGGTCTTTAGGATCACGTGACTGGAAGCGACGTCGTCACATGAGTGACGCTTTAAGAGACTGCGCGACTTACTAGTAAAAGAAGACGTATGAAAATAAAAACACAACAATATTTTATTTTATTTTTTTTATTTCTTTTTTTTCAATCTTGATAAACACTCTATTTTTGAAAAGATGCACACGCTAATTTTTTTCATATCTCTAAAGGACTCGTTGTCACACCGTCAGAATGCACGCGACGCTTATAATACAAGACGGGCACGCCGTCTTTCTCTATGGTGTAGGTGACCATTTTGTTTCGCACCACTTTGAAGTTTCTATTTACAGCAATGAGAGTTTTTCGTTGGCGAAGAACATCCAAGAAGTCGTCTGGTTCCTGAGGGTTTTGTTTCTTCTGTACGCCTTTTGCACTCCATTTTTTGGATTTTCTTTCACCGGTGTCGCTGACTCGATCGTAACAAATGTAAGTCTTAGGGTTGAGACTTAGGATCCCGTCACCTTCCCACTCCGCTTTCATAAGCCCCGAAGTTCTCAGATCGTGAAGGTACCGTCTCTCACAACATCCGCCGGGCGGCGGACACCATTCTCGCACTCTTTCCGTTTTTGTCTTCACGAAAAGCTCTAAGTGATCGTCGCACACCGCTGTCGGAAGCCACTTTCGTTTCTCTCTGAAGTACGTCTCTCTCAGGCGAGGTTTGACTAGGTCATCCAACGTGTCACCGCTGAGAGCCATGTAAAGACTGTCGGTGTCCATTTGACAAAGGGCATAATCGCGCCGATCGACGAATCTATCTAAGAAGTCGTATGTGAACTCTAACATTTTCAACTTCGCGTACTGGTATACCATGAACCCTATTTGAATAGGGAGGTTGTTGTTGACTGTTTTCGGTTGTAGTTCGACTTCAAACAGATCGGAACTCAACTCGGACGCCTTTTTGAAGCGCCACGAATTGGCCAATAGTTCGAACTTCCGACTGTCAGTGTATCTCACCGCCGTGTGTTTTTCTTTGTTGCAGATTGTTTTACCGTACGTAGCGTTTCCCATTAACTTGTAACAGTCTGACAGAATTTTCTCGTTATCGTTCACGTCGCCACGTCTTCGCGCCGCCGTTACTTCGTCCGCGAAACCGGCAAAGGAGCGTTTAGGTAGGTATTCTACCACCAGCTGCACTTTGGTGACTATCAAACCGTGCTCTAAATACCACTTGAGAAGCGGCGTTCCCAAGAGAATATTTTTTCCGTGGTAACTCCCTATCAGACATCTCTGAGGCGTGTTCAACAGCTTTTCTTCCTGCGCAAAGTCTGACATGTGAGGTCCTATGTCCGATTTTGAAACGGTCGCGTTCTTGAAAACGGGGGTCATTTCTTCGAAGTAGTCTCGTAGGTGAGGCGGCGTAGTGATGTCCACTTGAACTAAACCGAACATTTTCTCCTCTTTCACAGCGGAAAGGATGTCGCTCTCGCTCATCGCGTTTCGAGACACTTTCAAAGCGTCAACCTTCCAGCGTTGTTGGGAGGCCTTGACCCGCTCATCTCGACGCTTCATCTCTCGCCATTCGCACTCCCACACGACGACCAGCTTGTGACCTAGCGCTTTCAAGTAAGCGCTTACTCTGGTCGTTCTGTCGCGTCTCTCCTCTCTCAGTGAAGCGCACTGATATCGGTGCGACGGTATGCACTCGTGAGCGTGGAACCAACACCCGTGAAACTGGAAAACCGTATTAGAGGCTGCGTGAAACCCGTCCACGCGAATTCTCCGACAGCCTACAACCATCTCGCCGCCGTTCAAAGCGTGGCGCAGTTTCACGTCGCGGTCGTGCTCTACGAAGCGTAACCACTCCAAAGCGCTGTGAGAGTTTCTTTGCCTAATTTCGGGCTTGAACTCGGTCTCGGGCCGTCTCACCGCGTAATAGCCCGTGCAGTGCGCTTCGCTCATGCAGCGCAAGTACAGAGAGTTAGCGTCTAGTCCTAGGATGTGTTGGCACGGTCTCGCTTCTTCGCCGTACTTGTGCTCCCTTATCCGCGTGGTGCCCTTCTCGTGAAATCTATGGGAGATGATGGAAGGACTGCCGACTAGATTTTCTTTGATCAGAGCGTGGAGGACGGCGTCGAACTGGGGGAACGTTGTGAACACGTCTTCTAGGTTTTGGAAGAGGAACCGTAAAGTCAAACCGGCGAGAGAAACTCCGTCTTTCAACATGTCAATGCCGCGATCTTGGAAAAATTTAGCGTGATTTTTCAGAGCTTCTATGAAAGGTTTGACGTCTTTGTTGTTGTAGTGGATCAAGTAGTCTTCCATAGTTTGCATCTTCTCGTCGGACCAAACTTTCTGACATGCGGCGTAGTCGGATTCGGACATTTTGACGCCCGTCAGCTCGCTGTCGAAAGCCGATCTCGGTGGCAGCGTTCTGTTTGCCAGTTTCCTGGTAGACGTCATCCATTCGTAAGGAAAGTGACCTTTCTCTTCGTTCCTGGTGAAAGCTCGCAAATAGGTCGCGTAGTTGTAACCGGGTGCCAAATAGTTGACTACGTCCAAGAAAACCGTGTGCTGTGTGTAAACCGCCAAGTATTGATTGCTTCTCTTTATGACGCTGAATTCTTGGTTTCTTCGGTCTCCGGAGGCGAAGAACGAGTGAAGGCGTATTTTGATCAGGTTCAAGTCGTAACGCCCCGAGTTGAAGCCCACGACTGGAGCTTGACGGATGTATCTCAGAAGACGCTTCTTCAGTTGAACTAACGGGTGTCTGGTCTGAGCCGCAGCGAAGCCGCCTGGAGAAGGGGTGAACGTCGCCTCCTCCAGCAGGAGAGCTTCACCTATCGCCGCATCTAACTTCGCTAAGGTCGGTCGGTAAAGTTCTAGCACAGCTTCCCCGATGACTTTGGCGTTCTCGTTTATGTGATTTAAAACTCGGTCCAACAAGGGGTCGGAATCTGCGTCGGATTCTCTGACGAAGCAGACGGGCCCCTCCCACCCCGGAAAGTCGGATGCGACGCTAGCTGACAAAGGGACGTGATCCCACAGCAGGGACACGTGTTCCGTCGACGGTTCTTTGCACGGTCTGAAGAAAGCCTCGAAATCGAAGGCGATCTTGTAAGGGTAGATTCCGGAATGTCCGTCGGGGGGAAAAATGGAGAAGTCTGCTAGCGCTTCGAAAATCGTTCTCGAATTTTGGTAGATGCCACCTACGTAGCGCAACTTGACTTGTCGGCAAGAGGAAAGCTGGTTCCTGTGTCTCTTCAGCAAGAACTCGGTGGTGAACGCCGCCTTACACTTGCAACATTCGTATATGCCCGCGTACGCGTTGAAGTCCGTGACGAGAGAGACGTGCAAACCGCCTTTCGCCGTCAGGTGTAGGTTGACTTTACCTCGGGCGGCCAGAGTTCTGGAAGGCGGTCTGATCAGAGTAACGCGTCTTCTCAACTTCCGCCCCGGCACTTGACGCGACGCGGTGTAAACCGCTATCTGTACGTCAAACAAGTTCTCTAACGCGGGTAAGTCGCGGATGTTCAGACCAGGAAAGGATTCAGGTGTGGCAGCGGGACAGAACTGACGTAACAAATCTGAAGCGCGCTTGCTGGTGTTGTATAAGTGAAAGGAAATGCAGCGGAAGATGCAGAGGTTGTCCTTGTTGGGAAAATCTAACACGCCGCTTCTCTTTCCAACTCGACCGGCCTGAGTGATCCTACCGCCTATGGGGAATTCCCCCGGTCCCATGTAAACGCAAATGTTCAAATTGGTAGGAAAAAGAACGTGCCACTTGGTGTCAGCGTCGCAAAGTTTCCGTACTTCCTCGCAAGCGACGGCGTTTTCCATCTTTGAGAGGAGCTCTTCCAAAGTTTCTGAATTAGTTATAGTAGGGAGCGGTTGTATGAGAGTTGCGTTGTTCTGGGAGGCGTGAAAGTAGCGCAGTTTGCTCTTGTCTTCTCTGTGTTGTAAGAGTAAGCCTACCGAGAAACCCACTTTGTATCTGAATCTTTGTGTCAAGTGAATGCGACGCATAGTATCTACAGCGTCACTCAACTCGCCGGTTGGTAGCCTGAAGTTTGTTACACTCACGCGAGTCCCGTGCATCCTGACGCCCGTTTGTATCGCTGGCCAATTCGCCGTGAACGTTTCCTCCCCGTTCGGTACAGCACATATGCGCGGAGGGACGGTCACCCCGTCCAGAGATTCGCGTCGACAGGCGATCTTTCGGCAATCGCCTTCGCCGCATAGAGGGCAAAACTTAGGTACTACTCTACAATTTTCTACGTGTCTCTCGTGGTTGTACGGTCTTTTAAACATTTTGAAACACTTTTCGCATACGTACTGTGTCATGTTTTTTTTCACTCAGTTACCAACTACTTAGCCGTCTAACTATCTATCTATCTATCAATCTATCTGTCTATCTATCTATCTATTTATCTTTCTGTCTGCTGTCTGTGTATCCGTCTGTCTGTCTCATACAGCGTACGTCAAACGCTGTGTGTGTGTGTGTGTGTGTGTGTGTGCGCGTGTGAGCGTTGAGCGTCTCTCATTCCGAATCTATGCCGAGATATTTCAGAATGATCTCTGTTTTGTCATCCAACTCTTTGAGCGCTCTGGCGGACAGCGTCACTCCCTGCTGTGTGGGTTTTTTGTCAGGACCTTCGTACTTGCGCACGTGGACGAGGTTCTTACCGCTGTAGTAGCTCACAGCTGCGTACACTTCGCCCTCCTCATCCAGCACTGCGAACCAGGGGGTGTGATTAGGTTTTCCTTGCGCGGCCGCTGTGTCGCGTATGCGCACCACTGCGCGGATATCGGCGATGCGTGCTATTAGCTCGCGCAGCGCGTCGGCCGTGAAGTGCACTCGCTTGCTTCTGGTCAGAGACGCCTCTTTCACCTGGCCGTCTTTTGTGTAGCGCGGCCTCCTAGACAGTCTAGCCACGTCCTCCCAGATCTCCAGCGTCAAAGCTCCGTCTAAGCAGAACTCTAACCCGAGAAGATGGGAGAAGGTTTTCTCTGCTTCTTCTCGTCCATCTCGTTCTTTTTCTTGTATTTTTCTCTTCTTACTAGGCCTTGTTGTTCTGGAACTCACCTTAGAACGTTTCACACCCGCAGGATGAGTAACACCATCAGCGTGAGCTGAATCAGCAGCAGAACCGATAGCAGGAGCAGCGTCAGCGCTGGTGGTATCCGAGGCCTCGTTGTTGGAACAGCGCAGCCACACGCCGTCGGTGCTGAGTGTAGCGGTAGAAGATGAAGCACCGCCGCCCTCGTAAGGTGGCGGTGAGGGCAGTCGCCACGGACCGGACGGGACGCTACTAGTGGAGGAAGTGAGGTCGAAAGGTCGAAGAGGGAAGCCGAAAAACGTACCGCCCACCCCTTTCCCTTCGGGTTGTTCGTACGCCTCGTCGTCAGCGTCGTTCTCTGTCTCACCCTGTTGCTGCTGCTCCTCCTGCTCCTCTTCTTCTCGGTTTAGGGGCTGAGTGTCCGAATAGCTGTCACTCTCAGCGCGAGCGGCGTCGAGGGCGTCGGTCGATGTAGTGGTGGAGGAGAGGGGCTGTGCAACGTGCGGCAGGTCATCAAAGTCATCAACAGTAGTGGGGAGGTAAAAACCCGGTTGCCAGTACTGCGCTGTGCCAGGAGCGTTGTCGTCAGTAGTAGTAGCGGTAGCAGCAGGTGCAGCAGAAGCAGCAGCAGCAGCAGCAGCAGCAGCAGCAGCAGACGCAACAGTAGCAGGCGCAGCAGCCTCAGCAGGCGCAGCAGTAGCAGGCGCAGCGGTAGCAGGTGCAGCAGCAGCAGCAGCCGCAGCAGGCGGGGCGGCAGTAGCAGCGGCAGCGCCCTTAGCAGCAACGTGTACCGTCGCGAGTGTAACAACGTCGCTAGCACGACGACTACTACCAGTAGTACTACTACTACTACTACTGCTACTACTACTACTACTGCCGCGAGCGCTCGCTACAGCGGGAGGGTGATAAGACCAAGCGGCTGCGGCGGTAGTCTCATTTTCAGTAGCAAGAGGAGGCACTGACGCTAAACGAGCGCTGTTCCGCGTAGTCTTCTTGTTCTTGGACGGCGCTAGGTGTTGTCTTTTGCTCATGGTGGTGACTGTAGAGAGCAGCAAAAGAATGAGTGAGTGAATGGAGGTTTCCAGACCCCTTATATACGCCTTCTCGCTTCTAGAGCTAAGCTACTTACTGACCCTGTTCAGCTGCCGCCGGCTGGCCGGCGGCCATTCACAAAGAGAAACAAAAGACATAAGGCATGACGTTTTCAGCTGGATCCCTTTCCCCCCTTTTGAGAGATCGACTGTCATGAGCTAAGCCGCTTACCACCCTGTTCAGCAATTCAACGCGCATTAGCTGTATAAAGGATTAAGCGGTTGCTGCCGTCGACTGACCGGCGGCCATTCACAAAGACATAAGGTATGACGTTTTCAGCTGGATCCCTTTCCCCTCTTTTTTTTTGAGGGATCCACTGTCATGAGCTAAGCCACTTACCACCCTGTTCAGCCATTCAGCGCGCGTTAGCTGTATAAAGGATTAACGGTGATGAGCTTAGAGTGTGTATACAAAAAAAAACTACAGGAGGCGTGTGGCGTGAAGCAGGACCCCCCTAAGACGAACGTGTCTGTCTGTGAGTAGAGGCGTGTGCATGTGGTGAGCGACTTAAGTGTAAGACAAAAAAAAAATCACCGCCTCCTGCCGTGGTGAGTAGACCGGGCCGGCCAGGCGGCGGCCGGCTAGTTCAATAGGGAGGGGTGACAGCTGACTAAGGCTGTGCATGAAAAAAATCCGATTTTCACCTGACCTCTGACGTTTGTTACAATGAATGTCAGAGGGAGGGAGACGTCCTCAGGTAGGGGGTAGGAGGTAAGGCTATGGATGAGGAAGAAACACCGTTTTCAGCTGGTCTCCACGGATAGCGATGACACACCCCTCGTCATCTAAGCTCTTAAGGAGCGGAGCGGTTGAAAAAGCGTCATGCGGACAGGTCGCTACACAGCTGGAGTGCTGTTGGAAATGGGATTAAACTCCCTCTGTATAAAAAGCTCTGATTTCTGTTGGAAAAAAACCATATCGCCTCTGACCACAGTAACGTCTACTACCACCACCGCCGCCACCACCGCCGCCGCCGCCGCCGCCGCCACCGCCGCCGCCGCCGCCGCCAAGACGAGACGAGATGGCTCAAGCTATTCCACTTTCAAGCTCGCCTTCACCGCCTTGTCCACCTGAAAAAAAGTTAATGCGGCTTGACGACGTGAGACGCGCGAGGCAGACCGATGGGGAGAACAGAGAGGTAGGACAGCGGCGGTTAGCCTATAGCGACGCCTTGCTTCGTCAACTAGGTAAAGAGTTGAGCGGCTGTTGGAGAGAGTTGGGCAGTAGCGTAAAAGTTACCGCCGCCCGTATGGATGCTCTAGTAGAGTGCAGTGTCAAGACACCGGAGGAGCTGTGTACGGCGATGTTCAGAGTCTGGTGGGGTGAAACCCCGCATCGTCATAGATGGGGAGAGCTCGGTCGCGTCTTCACCCGCATTAGACGCGTGGAACTGTTGGCTCAGTGGATGTCCCTTCTCCACAGACAGGGGTTGGATTTCGAAAACCCCGACTCGCGCGCGATGCATAAGCACTTGGGCACCCTCGGCAGACGTCTAGGTAGCAGGTGGAAAGAGGTGGGGGACCATTTAAAATTGTCGCCTGAGAGGTTAGATAAGATCGCTGAAGAATGCGAATACGGAGGAAGTCCCGCTGAGTGGGCCTTCCGAGTGTTGAAAATGTGGCAAGATGAAGCTGACGGTGCCGGCGGTACACCTTTTGAACTCCTTCGAGTGTTGACTGAGGACATGGGAAAGTTTGACCTCGGCATCGCGATATTACTTGACTTTATCAAGCAAGAAACAACGAGAACGACGGACATGTGAATTGTTGTGTTTTATTTTCATACGTCTTCTTTATTAGTAAGTAAAAAAAATAAATAAATAAATATCATAACAATTAAGACGCGCGCCCTCTTAAAGTGTCACTTCCTCCAGTCGCAGCTGATCGCCTCATCGAAGCACGTGATAAACAAAAAAAAACGAAGAGACACGCTTCTTCCTCTCGAGAGGAAGAAGCGTGTCTCTCGATTGAAATCTTTTTCTTTTCTTTTTTTCTTAAAAGAGACAAACGCCCCTTAGAGTGCCCCCCCACCCCCCTAGAGTGCCCCCCTCCCCCCTCCCCCCCTCCCCCCCCCACCACTCGCCCCATGCATCCTAAAAGCGCCCCCCTCCCCATGCATCTTAAAGGAGCCCCCCTCCCCTTCCCTCCCCTCCCCTCCCCTCCCCCCCCTTTATACACTCTAAAGAACGCTTCTACCTAGTTCAATAAGTCACTTCCAGTCGCTCGTAAAACAATAAAAAATGAAAAAAAAACTAAAACTTATATCGTAGTGTTTTTTATTAGTTTACCGAAAAAAATAAGAGACTCGCCTCCTTCTCCTCCTCCTCCTCCTCCTCCTCCTCCTCCTCCAAAAAAAAAGATATCACATTTTAAAGCGCGTGACCCCTTAAAGACGCTCATCTCTTCATTAAGTCGCGTGACATCACTTCTTCTTCTTCTTCCGGTCACGTGATCAATCAGGTCACTTCCGGTCACGTGATCCTCAATCAGGTCACTCACTTCCGGTTGGCCATTAGGTCATGTGACGTCACTTCCGGTCACGTGACTCATCAGGTCACTTCCGGTCACGTGATCCTAAAGTAGGTCATATGACCTCACTTCCGGTCACGTGACCAAATGGCGGCCTCTGATTGGCTAACTAGGTCACGTGACGTCACCACTAATCCCCTAAGTAGGTCACTTCCGGTCACGTGACCAAATGGAGGCCTCTGATTGGCTGCAGGTCGATTGAGTAATAAACAGTGCTTAACTATAGTCCCGTTCCGATACATACTATACTACTCACATATGTATGAATTGAACTATAGTACCTTAGAACATTGTAGATATATTCTAAATCAAATGAAATAGCATTATAAAAATGGCACATGTGTGATATTACTTGTTACCTTCATGGTCTGGTTTTGGCAATGAATGCTCTTGTGCTTCATGTGCAGAGAGCAGAAGCTCATGACCAGCTGGGCTGCTCAATATGGGAGGGCTTGCTGTTGGAGTATCAGGCCTCTCATCCTCTTCCTTTTTAAGAAAGTAAGTAACTAAAGATGAATGAATTGATTCCCTGAGTCGCCTAAGGCTGTAGGGGGCGCTTTGTGCACAGAATCAGTAGTCATTTCCTTGGGGGACTTAAAGCATTAATTTTGTTATGATGGCCCCCTAAAAATTGCAATATGTTGTTAAATAGTGCCAATTTGGGCTTCATAAAAGGTCGTGGCATCAAGATAATACACATTTCTCTATTCATTTGAGAGTATGATTTATTAATTAAGATGCATATATCTCATCAGAATCAGCATATCTATTCGAGGTATTACTCTGTAACGTTGAAACACCAATCTTTGGCAAAATGTTCTTGTGGTAACCTCTGACACAAATGATCAAAGCATCTACACCGACCTGCAGGGTAATAGCTTTGACCATGTAGCTGGCTATCAGTTCTGCATGCTCGTCAATACCTAAAATATATAATAATGTAGTATTTACATTTGCAAATATATATAAAAATCAAACTGTTTTATCTTTTTCTTATTTCATTTATTTTCTGAAAAAGAAACCTGATACAAAAAAAACAATTAAAAAACCTGAGGAAGTTGCACAATTTGTTTAATTGTATGACTAAGAGTCACATATAACATTTGAATAAACTCCATAGGTGTAACCTAAATTGTTAAATTGAATGTTACCTGTAATAGATTCCCAATTCCGGATCTTTTCGCGTTCAATTTCCATCGCATTCGTAATGTGATGTTGGTGTTGGAATGGCTGGTCCAGGAGTGAGTTCTTGATGCTTGTTTTGCCGGCTGCCTCGTGGCCTAGCAGCATGACGCGGCACTGGCAGACCGTCTGGGTGCCACCTGCACAGGCATCCTGGTACGCCTGGATGTACTCCTCATCAAGCAGGTACAGCTCATCAGGAACACCTGAAAGTCATATATCAAGGACCAACCTTAGCTAGAGTCAATGTATTCAAATATATATATATGTATATATATATATATATATATATATATCCCTCTCACAAACAAACAAGAAGAACAGATATACTTTTGCCCAAGCCAAGAAGCCCAAGAGCCCTATTTATTCACATAATGGTGAAACCAACACATAAAAAAAATTATGATCAGGAGATGTTGATCGGCAAAGGAGTAGAGGCGAAGTAACACAAACTTGACTTTTCAGGAGACCTGCCACCTTCTCCAGGACCGACCTGACCTGATTCAAGAGTTTTTGTGACCCGCACAACTAAAAGTAAACGGGTAGGCTTTCGCCCCCTATTGATGCATGAATCAAACACTGGTAATACACAACCCGGGCCAACGCTAATCAACGCCACCGGGGTTTCACAACAATACAATTCACCAAACATTGTAACACTACCAATTGAATTGTTAATACACAGATACTGTGGAAGATTTTCCCAATATTCATCGTCACTCGTGGAAATATCAACACGACAGCCGCCATCTTTGTTTTCACTGAGACGCGCAACGCCAACATTTGGTAAGGGAAATGAGGTTAATTTTGAATACACATTTTTAGCGGAAAAAACACTGGGACTCTCCCCTAAAATATTTTCCCCATCATCCCCCATATCACTACAATTAATATTCGCCAGATCTGTAGCCTTCCAATAATCAATGGGTTTTACATCAATTTCTTCAAAAGCGTAGACTTCCTCGAAGTCGCGACAGTGATTACCGTCCAAGATGGCGGCTTCCGGGAAGCCGACAGCCGCCGAGCTAATACTTGAATTATCTGCAATTACGTCATTTTGAAACGAAGTACACCCCATAGAGGCGTCAACAATAACAGAACAATCAATCACTGTCTGAATGCAATCCAAGTCCCGACCCCCGGCTTCAATACTAACAGGTAGGCCGGTAATACAACCAGGTAGTCAGGGGCGGTCCCCACCCGAGTGAGCTTTCTTCAGGTATTCAAACATAGAGTGGGCAGACACGTCACAATTGACGCACATGTGTCGAAATGCACAACCTTCACATACCATATTCTGTGAATATTTAAAACAATAACCCTGTGGCCACTTTACGCCAGCCCACAAGCATTTTGGTTTGTGAACCACCTTGTTTGTAACTATGATAGGCTGACGAACTCTTTCCTTAAGCACTGCCCCTGGAGCTAACATTACCACGACTGCTCTGCTGACTCGTACCATAAAAACCCTTATGCCACTGACTCCCAATGTTGTATTTGACAAGTGAGAATCAGCACAATGAAAGGCTGACACACCCCATGTCCTGGCCCTCTCCAACATTCGTTCGTCATAACTAACCAAAGCCCGAATATCATAAATACCGGTACTGGCCATTTCAGCTACATAATCCATATGATCTATAAACCCTGAAATGTCATCGGGCCCCTGCATGAGATCTTTCAACAAGCAATTATGAAAATGTCAAAGCTCTGAAGGTGAACTAATCGTCAATGATTTCTTCCTCTCACTAACAGGTAGGTAACGGCGATAGTCAAACTTAATCAAAGCAGTCTCTTGTGAACGACAGCAGCCATGACCCAATGTCGTTGAGCCATAGTTGAATCCCGTCTGTCCAGAAGCACCGTATGCAGAGACGCCATAGCCTGGTACATCATACCCAGAGCTGTACCGCACATCACCATAAGGAGGGTACCCTGGGTTGCTGGCTCCTGGAGTACCGTATCCTGAATTTTCCCGCGCTGACCAGACTCTGATGACGCACCCAACAACTTTTTCTCAGCCTTCTTGTCAGCCCAAATGTCCACCAACAAATCCAATTTGAAAATTGCCTCACCCAACTTGCCCACAATGCGGTCCACAGCTAAGTTGACGCCAACGCAGAAGTCTACGCCGCAGCTGCCAGTGCAGGGGTCTTCACGCCTGGCTTGACAGAAGTGACCACCACCGAGTGTGAGGATGCCTCCGACCCGTCTTGAGAATCCTCCTCCGAATCCTTCGAGTCTTGGAATTCTTCATCCTCCACCTTTGCTTCCTTTGGATATTGGAACTTGGGACAAGCCCTAGAGCGGCCATCAAACCGAAATTTGCACTTAGCACAATGCATTATGCAAAAAATCATGATCAGGAAATGTTGATCGGTGAAGGAGTAGAGGAAAAGTAATACAAACTTGACCGTTCAGGCTGAGGTCAACTCCAGCCCCTAGTGAGCTGTAGGAGAACTAGACTATAGCCTATACATTGTTAGGTGTGGATGATATATCCCAGTAGTCCAAATGACCCGAGACTACTGTCGTTGTATATATATATATATATGTGTATATATATATAAATAATATGTATAAATATACACTGTAAAATTATCCCGTAAAATTACGGTGAATCACTGGCATCAATGAATGCCAGACTTTCACAGTTTCTTTTACAGTCACCGTATGTTGCTTCCCCATGTAAAATTTACTGGCTTTTTCTGTGTTGTTGTTTTACTGTGATGAATCCTTTTTATATTTGTACATATATATCAGATAAATTATCCAGGAAGTTATTATGCATCATAAAAGATCAGTCAGCCACTGGCTATAGCAAGCAAGAAGTCTACCAGTCTGTCTGTCTACAGATATCGCCTACATACCGGTTTTTATGGCATGTAGATCAGACTGATATTAAGGTTTTTCATCATGAAGATGAAACGCATCAATATTTGTCTGTAATGGTCTTCAGGAATTTAAAGTTTAACATGATCCCAGTGAACAAAAAAACATTATTTTACGTCAAAATAACGTTTTAGATTTTACATAACGTTATGTCATAGTAAACAGCCTTAGAAAAACGTTGACATATAACATTATTCAACGTTATAAAATGGTGTATAACGTGATTTATTTACTGCGATGTATATGGTTGAAACATTAATCTTTAATCAAATACACTTGATAGTTTACACCCTTACCAGTGGTTGGCATTGCAGCGCCGGTTGTCTCATCTTTAGTAGAGCTACAAAGATGAAAGTAAGCATCAATATCCAAGGTATGTTGTATGATGCCTTGCCTCTCTTGGATCAAAATGTTTTCAGGGTGTGGTAGTGCCTGACACTATGTAGGGTAAACAGGAGCAGGCTAAATTATTCATGCATTGGATGTATAATAAAGGAGTCTTTGGCAAAGAATTTGTCTAAAAACTACTTGAGTGTAAAAGTTCTCATTTCCTACTGGTTGGGACCATTTAATTTTTAAAAGAATTACAAAGTCATCAGGTGATATAGTCCAGAGCTTGGAGCTGAAACCAATTTTTTTATAGTGACCGAGGGTTTTTTGTTTGAATGTGCTAGAATTCTGATGTTGTGACTCACCTTGCTCCTGTGGCCTGAGCTAGCTGACTTGTGTGTGGTTTATTTTGCCACAGTTTTAGCCTAGATGACAATGCTGTGTACCACGGCTGAGTGATTCGCTTCATTTTGTTTGGTTTCCCGACCTGCATGATTTGAATTTCCATGGCTTTCCCATTGAACCTTGAAGAATAAAAAAAGCAAAATAAATATCACAATAGTTTAAACACAGAAAGTGAATCTCTTTAATATGAAGCAACAATGTTTGATTTCTTGGGTTGGTTTTTGATAATGATAAATTACAACAACCTCAAAAGATGTCAACTGAGTTACTTTATTTACTTATTTGAACAAGCAGTTTAGACTTGAGTTATTTATTTTGATATGTGTCTCCTGAGGTACATGATGATTAAAAACATATCAAAGTTGCACCCTAGAAGGTTAATGCATGAATGGACCTTTATGTAGAACTAACTATATGTTCTGGGTGCAACCCTTCGTGAAGGCCTTTGCCCCCTCCCCTCCTCACTTCCATGTTACTCCATATATATATATATATATATATATATATATATATATATATATATATATATATATATATATATATGTAGTTGGTCTCTTACTACGTATGTAACACTTGAGTACAAAAACCAGACAAGGTAAATTAGACTTTAATATACGGCGACTTTATTGTAAAGGTAACTCTTGGGTATTATAGTACAAGTATAACCAGCGGATATACAAGATCAGAACAGATATATAATACAGTGGGGCAACCCTATAGCATAGAGTTAAGCCCGTGAGCACAGGGTGGTCATGTCACGACAGTCCCAAACCTGACTGACTTCCAATGGAGAAGTAGCCGTCTTATATACAGCGCTGCATAGCCACGTGACCGTACTAGCAGCGCCACCTGTTAGGTTTAGTTATGTAAAATGCTTATGTAACAACTACCGACGGTAACCGAAGGTGATACCGGTACACTACCGTATAGATAACCGAACTAGAGGAGTCGGTGTATGTAACGAACCGACGACACTAGTTAGATGAATAAAACAGTTATTAAACACAATAGAACCGTGTTGTCTTACATCATACAACATACAATAGATATACAACAATAACAGTTAGACTTTATAGTCAACCCGTTACATATATATATATTGTAGCAACCGCCGTAATTAGGAAGGAGACTCGTTAAGTACAGTTGAACCGGAGATACTCTATTGCCCTGGCTCTCTTTGTCCACACCAGCTAAGTCTTGTTGGAGATCCTCTCTGCTTCAAGCGTCAAACCAGACTGACGGAACCCTCCGTCCCCCCCTCCTTATATAGCTTGATGACGTTTCTCCGACACTGGAGACGTTCCGTCCTGGGCGCGGCGAAGTTCGCCGGCGCCCCTTTTTGAACGCCTCTGCTTCGGAGGGGGATTCCGCCGGTGCCGCTGCTATTTAGCGGCTGAGCCAGCCGTTTCCTCCCCTTCCTGGTGGATCAACTCCTGACTTATATACAACACTCGCCGGGGCGGCAGAGGGGGTCTGTGAACCCACAGCCCCCCCTCTGTGGCCGCTACAATATATATATAAAACTTTTGTTTTCTCTTGGCAACCACTTAGCTGGGATCGTTATAAAAGGGAGTGCCTATAGACAGGATGCCAGCCCCTTTTATCCAACCTTACAATGGATTACAGGGACTTAATAGATGAGGTCTAGCAGTATTATATTATACACTGTAGTTGAATGGAACTCTTGTCATATTTTCATATACGATATCCTTTACAATAACTGGTTAATACATTATAACATGTTTAATGTATGTTGTGTCTTAGGATGTAATTAATATAAATCCATAAATGTGAAATTCCTCATATCAAATATTGTTGACTGTATAGGAATATTTTTCAAGCTATATAAGTTATTTTCCTATGCAGTATAAATGAAAGGGATTGTATATTTATACTTTCTCATACCAAAAAAAGTGTAACAAGTATGGATTGGTACTGGGTATTATTTTTTAGTGAAAAGTATGGATTTGTACATCTATGTAAGGACTGGGAATGAATCAAATAATCTGCTTTACATTGTGATTGAAAATATTTCAATGTGTACCACTTTTTACAAACAATTGTTCATCAGCAAAGTGTGCTTGGCACAGTTGATTTACTCTCATACATTGAATAAATGTACATTCTATATGTTGGTGTTAGTTCCTATCATGATAATAGTGCATACCAAAATAAAATCATCTTTAAAGACCTACTGTGTTGTTTAGAGACCAGCGTAATTTTGTGTGACCTTCTATCGGTAGTATCAGTATTGATTAGCAATATTATGACATATATACCGTCAATATATACAGCATAAAGCAGTTAAACCTGAAATAAACTTGGACAGAGTGACATCACAAGAGAACAAATATCTGGCCAGCCATACTTAACCTATGCATATATGGTGTATTCTACTAGTATTTATACCACATTAGACAGCCAATACGCAAAATACAAAGTCATCTGCACCTACTTTGCCCTTTGATAGACCCTTGAACGGCCCTTAATTGGCCATAAAGGCATACTGAAATTGACATAGATTACCAAGCAACCAATCAAGAAGTTGTTAGAGTGGTGTCTAGACCAATCAATAGAGATGGACTGAGTGTGTCTGGTACATTTTGGGTCTCTTGTGGCGTCACTTTTACTTCAGGTACAATTGTTTCAGATTTAACAGCTTTATGCTTTATATGTTGATAGTATATATGTCAGAATATTGCTAATCAATAGCAATAATACTGATAGAAGGTCACACAAAATTACGCTGGTCTTTTCTTTTAAAATACAGTGTTTAATCTCCATGAAGCGGAATCTATCTAAATTGCTTTAGATAAAATGTTACAAAAGTTTTTCACAGACTAAATGAAACTGATAACTTACATTGCCTTCTGCACGCTGTCCTGCTTCCTAAGTTCCTGCAGCGCCCACCTTAACTTGTTATCATTGACAGCTGTCCCTCTGTTGGATGTAAATAAACAACATGAGACAAGTTCCTGCAGCGCCCACCTTAACTTGTCATCTGTTACATCTGTCAGATGTAAATAAACAACATGAGACAAGTTCCTGCAGCACCCACCTCAACTTGTCATCCGTTACATCTGTTAGATGTAAATAAACAACATGAGACAAGTTCCTGCAGCACCCACCCCAACTTGTCATCTGTTACATCTGTTAGATGTAAATAAACAACATGAGACAAGTTCCTGCAGTGCCCACCCCAACTTGTCATCTGTTACATCTGTAAGATGTAAATAAACAACATGAGACAAGTTCCTGCAGCGCCCACCTTAACTTGTCATCTGTTACATCTGTTAGATGTAAATAAACAACATGAGACAAGTTCCTGCAGCACCAACCTCAACTTGTCATCTGTTACATCTGTTAGATGTAAATAAACAACATGAGACAAGTTCCTGCAGCACCCACCCCAACTTGTCATCTGTTACATCTGTTAGATGTAAATAAACAACATGAGACAAGTTCCTGCAGCACCAACCCAACTTGTCATCTGATACATATGTTAAGGTGGGTCGCTACCCTTTGATCAAAGTTAACAGAATGTTTCTAATTTTTTTCTATAGACAGGCTGAATCATATAGAATCGGAAAATGAAAAGAAAAATAGGGGGTCCCGACCTACTTTTTTAGATACAGAATTTTGAAAAATTAAAGTTTTTGAATTTTTCTCTCAAAATGAGAAAAAAATGTGCAAATTTCAATATTTTTTTTTAAATATAAACCATTATGCACAGAAATGTAAAACTTCACATGTGAAACTCCTATAAGTTCCACTTTGCTGCAAAATTAATTTTACAGTTATAGGCCATGGCATTCTGGGTAAAAATATGATGTTTTGGGAAGAAATAGGAATAAATTGCTATTATTTTGTAGCCTTATTGGCTAAAGATAGTATTCAGAATTAACAGAATTTTTTTAAACTCTCTCAGAAATTAGTTCAGATCATTTACTAACATAAAGAAGTACTTTTGATAGGGGGTCCCGGGCATATTTTTAGGTTTTTTGGCCTTTGGAGTTAAAAAATATAGCAAAATCAGTCCAAAGCTTTCATTTAAAGCCAAAAATAAAGTGTAAAATAGCTAGAATCACAGTAGAAAATGGCTACAATTTATACCCTTGGTTATTTCAAGAAACTTAATGAGATCTACATCATTATAGTAGGCACTCTGAAATACGCACTGCAGTGGTCTCAAAGTGCAGCCATGGGTGTCACACAAAATTGGCTCTGCATTTAGGAGTCTGCCTGAGTTGAGGTTCAGGGTTTTTCAGATTGTTCAGCTCCTGATAGGACTTTGACACTATGGAAAAGCACGTTGGAAAGCCCTTGAAGAGTAGTATCTCATAGTGGGCATTTAACATAGGTTTATAACAAAGGGGGAAAATGACAGTTTGCGAAAAGTGATGGTCTTTTTCTACCCCATATATAATATTGAAATATTACCCAGCCATCTGTAAAAACAAATCAGCCAGGTCCTAACATATCAGAAGATTGTGTGTACCCATCGCCACCCTCCTACATGGATGCTCAAGGAGTTTTCTAGTCTGCCCAAATTGATGCACTGCAAGTACTGCTCTAGCCTACATGACATGAGATTGTACAGCATTAAGATGTAAATAGGGTGTTTCATGTAAATCTTATGTGAATTAAAGAATACCTTATAGCAATATGGAAAGGGGAATATTGTAGCTTTCCAACAGTGTATTACACACACCCTCAAATATAATATAACAGCCAAAAGAGATCCAAACAGGTAGAGAACTGGTATAGTGGCTGCATGGTCACACACCAACTACATGTATAGTATAGACCCACTCCAGTGGTGCCAATCTCTCACAGGTACCCCTGTGCATTTCTATAGTGGGCACTTGCTTCCACAACCCTCCCTGTTCTGGTCAATTTCTCCACTTCTAATTATGATAGAAGGATGAGTAAATATGTTCTGAAAAACTGTTAGTGTGGCCAATAACATGGCACAATAAAATACGGAATCTACACAATTTGGAAAATTTATCCAAGTGCCTAATTATAGATAATGATTTACAGGTAAATAGTTTCAATATTCTATCTTTTGATAAAATAGTGAAATATCACTGGGTACAAATATATAAAATATTAAAAGTCCAAAAAGAACGCACAATTTTGCTCGAAATCTCCCAATCTTTTAACCAGGCTTAGTCAGCATATATATGTATCAGATTATGTAATATTGGCTAATTCTGATACATTTAAGCTATATGCGCAGATACCTGCGCAGTGTGTCCATATTCAAGAGGTAGCGATCCACCTTAATAAACAACATGAGTCATCTGTTACATGCCTACTTCTGGTACATGTGAATAGGCAATGATTATAAAATAGAAGCCCTTCCAAACTATAAAATGGGGTACCAATCCGTGAAAGCATTGCTATGAAATTGGATTAATTACCCCCTTCTCTATCGTCATTCTTCATTTTGCTTTATTGAGATAACGCATGAATTATTATTTTATCCAGGTCTATTATAATAATCATACTAAATGGAATTAGGGTAAAGGCAACCTGAGTTGGACAGACACCTAGAGTCGGATACCTTTGGGGTTGAAATATATCCGCCTTGAGGTGTTTTTGCTCTGTTCTCACATTGAAAGTCAAGAGTATTTGGGGCTTTGTTTATTTTCATAGATACAGCAATTCTATAGGCAAGAAGAGCAAGATGCATATTGCTTTTGATCGGTCAAGTAGATAAATATACATAAATTAGTCATAACTATCTGTGCGAGGGGATTTTATAATAACACCAAATCAATCTAAAGTTTGACACCAATTACACCAAAACTTGGACACTATAATATGTATACAGGATTTGTTGAAGTTCTGTATTTCCCCGACAGATTGAAATCGAAAGGCCCCGTATTTCGTTGAAACCCTTTATAAGGGTTGAAACGAAATACGGGGCCTTGAGATTTCAATCTGGAGGGGAAATACAGAACTTCAACTGATCCTGTATTTATTTTTAAATGTATTTGTCACATATTAAAGGAGAAAAAGACAATTTATTAACCTGCATCGTCCCCAAACACGTCCGAACGCCGCCATGACACCTTGCTCGACTTCACTTCCGGTCTCTGCGCTTGCATAATTTGGTTCGCGAAAATATAGTCCCCCCCCTATTTTGCACTATATCGTCCTTTTTTGTGCAAATTAGGCCTAATTCACGATAAAAAATCATTAATTTATTAAATTTGAAGACGATCAAACGATAATCCTGAACAAATTATTAAAACTTTGGCTCGTTCACACCGTCCGTTTTACGATAGAAAAATCCGCCAGGACCCGACATTGGCGCCACTGTTTGTCTATGGGGATTTCTGAAGATGCATTTTTTCGCCGAACGTTCAAGTTAATAACCCTCAACCAAATTTTCTGGGGGGTTAGGGCCTAATTCATCTATCGTACGTGTAAAAATGGGATGTTTTGTAGAGCTTAGGCTTGGTTTCAAGCAAAAATATGGTATTTTAACCCCTAAACGGAGTCAATGAAAAAAAAAAAATATCGTCTGAAAAAACGAACGTCGTCCTAGATTCGTCCGGGATTCGAACCCGGACCGCCCGCACGGGAGGCGAGAGCGCTAACCACTTGACCATCTCGGCCTGGCTCTGTACATAATAGTCTGTGGGCGGACTGATCCATATGCTGAACCGGAAGTGAAGTTTTCGCGAAATACGGAGGTTTGAGGAAATACGGGGGCTGGTTATTCAGCTTTTGCGAAATACGAGGCTCAGTGCTGAAGCCTACCCGACTTGATATTTACTCAAACCATTTAAAAATAATATGTGAGAATGTGAGAAACAGCCCCAGAGAGGTGCTACTACTTGGTGGACTGGAAGTGAAACAAAGTAGAGCATCACACTTGGATGAGCAGAGCATAGCAGAGTAGTATTTCACTACAGGTCTGTAGCCTTCTTATGGAACTGATCAAACCTCTTGTGAATATGACTTCCACAGTAAACAGAAGCATGCAGACAGTGTTGGTGATGAGGTTTTGATATATTTCCCATTTGAATGGTTGTGTTAATTTGACCATATTCATTTGACATTATAACAGCCAATATTACCATTTTCGATACATGGAACACTTATCTTATAGGATTATTAGCAGAAATTATATAGCCATCGTTTTACTAACGGAGGCCAATAATATATAACCCTTCTAAGCCTGATGGATACATAACTGTCCAGATGTAAAATGAACACTCGAAATGAATACTTGATATAACACATGTTGACTTCATTTGTTTATTCTGTATTCCTTACACATACAGCCAAGCATACCTAAAGCCAATGAAGGAACATATATAGTATCTGACTCTTATTGATTTTCTCCCGGTACTGTTTTTACTATAGGTCTATAGTTTTAACGCGCCGAGAATTCCAAATGTTCAAAATAAATTATTTAAAATTAATGGAATAATTATTTACATTTGGTTTCCCTAAAATGCACGTTTCAGCGTTTGTTTTTTTGTTGTTGTTTTTTCCCCATCGGTTTTTGATTGGCCGGGAGCGTAAGAAAGTGGTGACTTACTGCAGCTTCTGAACAGTTGTGTTGTGGTCCACAAAACGGCAAAGGTCGGGAATAATCGCATCTGTAAGATTATCCTCGATGTCACTAAAACAAAAACATGTTAAACGATATATTATGTCTCTTTTCACTTGTAAATTGTTTTTCAGAAACCATGTTCTATACTTTTATGAATGTGAGCCTACATGTTGTGTCAAAGTGATATGACATGCGTCTAGGCATGTTTGTGAACAGCCATTCCACACTCAAGAAATATGTTTTAGTTAATGTTTCTAATGACAAAATAAGAAAATCTCTCATGTATTAGTAGATGAAGACAATATTTGGACGATAGTCATCCTTCTATCACCCTTGTAGTCCTAGATCTAAGGCCAAATCTGAATGAATTTTTATAAAACCCCGTCCACAGTACGTTTCTTGATTGATTCATATTCCTAACATATGGAACTTCAATAGCTTGGTCATAACATGTATATTAGTGAAATGGGGACAAACTACAGGAGGCATAATGCTTATTTTTCTGTAAATGTTGACTTTGACCTGGACAAATATGACCTTAAATGTGAGCAGGAATACTGTCCAGCTGGCAAAGTGATGAACTGAAACATGGTTATCACTGTATATTGTGTCCTGTCCCTATCTGAAGCGGCAAAGGTATTATTTCTCGATCTCTATATTTGACATGGAATTTGACCTTTGACCTCAATTGTTGGGACACTTTAATTTTGGGTTAATGTTCTGAAAAATCGAGTTCCATATGTTAGGAATATGCGTCAATCAGGGATGTACTGTTTCTAGAGCCCTTTTTCCCAATTGGATCCAGGACTACCTATCATATGCCAGTATCTCTTCATATATCTATCTTGCTGCAACCCTTTATGTAATTTAAAAACAGTGACAGTCCAAGACTTTAATATGTGACACTTTACTTACAGAGTATACAATGTCTTGTTCTGTGCCAGTGTCTTCATCAGCAGAGAAACTCCTGAATCTGAGAACTTTGCCCAGTTAAACCTGTTATGGAAGAGAAGGGATTTATTGTAGCTTGCTGTTATATGCCTCATATTCTTTCAGTTTAATCTAACAGGTGCAACACAGTGCAATCTAGGCATTTTCACAAAGATGTGTCCTGTCACTCTAGACTCATAGAACCATAGATGGTAGCTCTCCCTTTTCCCCTGGATGGCCTCCCATCCCCAGGGGCATGGCCCATGCTTCTACACCCCCTAGGCGGCCTACCAGTCCTCCAGCAAAGATCTTTTCTAAATGATTTATTTTCTTAAATGGAAGAATACGTTTTTCTGTCTGGTCAGTGTTCAGACTGTTATAACAGGGTACAAGAGACCACCCGGTGAGAGTTATGGAATTATATGTTAATACATTCTATATTGACAAGTTTTTGTAATGTAACAGAAAAAAGGAAATACACTTACGATATTGTGTTGATGGTGTTATTTTGCTGAATCATCCTACAGATGTCAGGAAGTATGGCATCGGTCAACAGACTGTTGTTGAAGCTGTAATATAAGTTAAACACAACACATGTTGAAGAATGTCTCTATTATATCATAATGTCAAAGCTAATTTCTATCATTGTTAGTTCAGAGTCTTGGTGAAGTATACAAAACTGGCATTTCACAAAGCATTCAGACATAAATAAATATCAGAGTCAATGCACATTGCAGCAAATCTTTCTCTGATTCAAAACCTGTGATGTCAATCTCTACATTAAGGTGGAAGCTATGTGAAGCAGCTTGGTGTCTGCTGATATTATACATGAGCTGATATTCATATTCAATCTTTCTTTTTAAAAGTCATTTTTAAAATAGCTCTTCTGTGCATACTTACGTGAGGTCTCTCAAGGTGTTGTTGTGTGAAAGGCTGCTCAATAGGTCCGCTAATCCCTGGTCTGTGTACTGACTGTTAGCAAACCTAGTGTCAGGAAGATGGATAATTACAGAATGAGGTAAGCCAGAGCACTGTTTGAGACAAAGGGGTGTTAAAAACAGTTTGTCGTGATAACTAAATTGTGATGCTATGTGACTCAGTTACCAGGGAGGCTGTACCAATGTCTGTGTGACTCAGTTACCAGGGAGGCTGTACCAATGTCTGTGTGACTCAGTTACCAGGGAGGCTGTACCTATGTCTGTGTGACTCAGTTACCAGGGAGGCTGTACCAATGTCTGTGTGACTCAGTTACCAGGGAGGCTGTACCAATGTCTGTGTGACTCAGTTACCAGGGAGGCTGTACCATTGCTTGTATAACTTGTTGCTAAGGAGGTTGTGCTAATTAATGTTTATCTGAATACACTGATGGAGGGTGTGACTAATTACAATGGCGCCTCAGGAAGGGTACCTTTACCCAATAATTATCAAACATGTCACGTTCTCTCAAGAATTCATCATGGAGATCAGGATCCAACTGCTATGTATATGTCATGTATTAGTCAGAAGGATTGTTGATGCCATATACAGGGAAGCATTGAAAAATTATAAAGAAGAGCAGGAGTAAACATGAGGACACATCCTGTTGGATTCTAGGAGCTTTGGACCCCGTCATACTTAGCCCCAAGACACTTAGCCCTTGCATAATGGTTCTATGTTATTTGGCCCCCACGGATATATAGCCCCCTGTCAGAATCTCAGATGCCAGCCCCCCACCCCCAAAAAAAAAATAGGGAGAGAGGCATCTGATGATAAGCCATGATGTTGGTGTGCATCAGCTGTGCGTCATCTGTGCATCATCTTAGTCAAGATACACATATTTATCATATCTTCATTTTTGAATGCTTTTGCGGAGAAAAGTGGTTGTGTATCATTTGTGTGTCAGCTGTGTTTCATCTGTGCGTCAGCTGTGCATCATCTTAGTAGACCTTTTTTCCATTTTTTCTTTTTAGGGAAAATGTTATCTCTGCGTCATCTGTATATCAGCGCATTGTGTGTCGTCTGTGTCATATGCACAGACGATGCACAACTTTTCTGCAGAAAACCGGTGAAAATTGAAAAAACAACAACTATTGTCTACTAGGCTGATGCACAGATGACGCACAGATGATGCTCATCTGAGTATAATCTCAAAATGACCCACAATGCTAATGTACCATTAAAACAGGTCCAAGTGTCAGGTGGCCAAAGTTCCAGAGGGGCCAAATGTCAGGGGGCCACTAAACAGGGGCCAAGTGTCATGGGGCTAAGTATAACGGGGGCCCTGGCATACTTAGCCCCATGTCATCTTGCCCCATGCCACTTGGCCCCCTAGGCATCTGGCCACCTTGTACCTTAGCCCCCTGTCATCTGCCCCCCCCCCTGCCTTGTACCCTGTAATTTTTATAGCTCCTTTATCATTCTAAAGGTTAAATGTTCGTCATGTGTGCACCATGTGTTTGTCATGTGTGCATCATGTTCATCATGTTTGTCATCTGTGCATCATGTTCATCATGTTGGTCATGTGTGCATCATGTTGGTCATGTGTGCATCATGTTCATCATGTTTGTCATCTGTGCATCATGTTCATCATGTTGGTCATGTGTGCATCATGTTGGTCATGTGTGCATCATGTTCATCATGTTTGTCATCTGTGCATCATGTTCATCATGTTGGTCATGTGTGCATCATGTTAGGCATGTGTGCATCATGTTCGGCATCACGTTCCCCCCAAGGTGTGCATAATGTGTTCTTCATGGGTTCGTCATGTGTGCATCATATGTGAGTCATGTGTGCACACATGACGCACACATGAGGCATAGTGAACAGAAGGTTGGCACACATATGCACATGATGCACTATGCTTAAGTACTAAAGAGTTGGGCCAAGTATCAGGGGGCTAAGTGATACGGGGGCTAGAACACAATTGGGCGATATACCTGGGGGCCCGGTGCCCGGTGGCCAGCTATGACTGGGGCCAAAAGGCCGAATACCATTGGTGTGGGAGGTAGGTGACAGGAAGGTGAGGGAATCCATATAACCTGTTCAGTCTAGCCCTGGACAGTGAATTCACTGTTCAAAACGAGGAAATATAACTCTACACCAGAGTGTCTCTGGTGACTTGGACGATGGGAAATGAAGAGGAACAGGGGCCCAGAGTTGGTTATATATTACTAACTATATCTTTGTAATACATGGGCAAGATAGGCCATTGTTATGAGTAGGTACCGCGCATAAGTGAGGCACAGCTGCGAAATCGCTGATCCTCAGAGGAAATATGCCAATCTTTACAGGCCTCTAGAGGCCAGGAAAATGAAGATACAGAAATAGTAAACCCCCATTAGAATGATATGGATCTGCTCATCTGCAATATCACCTAAATTAAGTAGGTTGTGCTTGATATGTATGTGCAAATGGGTCTTGACTGGGGGTCCCTTTGTGTGAAATTACAGGTTTTGTCACCTGTTTTCCTGCAGCTGATTTGACTCTCTGTCATATAAATTGGATTCCCATTGCACCATACATTGAAATATACCAGCACCGTTGATTAGGATACACATGGGGCTTCACTGTGATCCCCGGGACGAACAAAAACTATCAAAAATTAGTACTTTTGCAGCATTTCTTAGAAAATAATGGGTTAAAAAAAAACATCGAAAAAAAATGTTCGCCCTGCCTTTCACACTGAAGTTTAAAATAGCTATTATAACCATGTGAAGATAGCTAAGCGATCCTATGGATGGTGCAGTGGCAACATTTAATCATAATTGTGTTTCTATACAAATCCTATATAGCATGCTGGCAAGCTTAAAAAAATAAAGTGAATTTCCATAAAAAAATATTATGGTATTGATATTGACATGTCATGGGTAGTATGTGTTTCAAATTACAAGAGGATTGGACGACTAGTAACCAATCCAAGGCATCATTTGTGGTATAGCATTTGTGACAAGAGTACAAATTACTGATCTTGCCATTTTTAAACACATATGACTCAATGAATATATACAGGCAATGATCTGACAAAAACTATTCATGCCCTATGTAACATGTAGATACATTATCTGCAATACCAAAGTCCTCAGGTATGTATTCCTTGAGATGGCTATGGGGTCAAAATGGCAGCATGGCCATTTTCAGTGGTAAGGGATTGGCAACTCTGCAATGTTAGAGGGTATGGTTTTTCAATACAGATGTGTAAAAACACATTCTGAGGATATTTGTACAATGTCAATATATAGTTGATTGGGAAATATCTTTTTTCAACTGCATATTGACATCTAAATGGATGTTTTATCCCTCTGAAATTGGCCCACTGGCTACTGAGAATGAAAGGTGATAAATGACTGAAGCTTTTATTTTTGGAAAATTCATATAGAATAAACTACTGAAAAGATCTTAACATAGTTAACACCATTCCTCATCATTCTTTATCAGCTTCCTAACCAGTATAACAATTTTCTTCAGTGATGGGTTTCTTCAAACTATCAGTGGTACCTATTATGAGCTAGACTCTATAGGTTGAATAGTCACATTTAATGTATAGTGCCAATCTCTTTGTCTTTTTTTTTACAGAACAATTGTATATTTTACTTACCATAAGTCCTGAATCTGAGCTTTGCTCAGGAAGAAGTTACTAAATGCTTCTGCACCCGCGTCACTGAAAGAACTCTGAGCAAAACTGAAACATATTGAAGCATATAAGTAATTTGTTGACTACTAGATCTCAGATTAGTTGATTTACTAATTTTAAAACTCTTTCTGATCTTATAGCTGTGTCCAGTATGTGTTTATTGAGTGTAGAATTGCCAATTTGACCGTATAACCTAATATTCTAAGTCACTACATGGGTTGTAATCTTCACGGAGACTGATAGCACCCTGATAGCACCCTACACCAGAGTGTCTGTAGTGACTAAGACACTGAGAAAAGAAGAGGTACAGGGGCCCAGTGTAAGTTATATAACAGATGTAATAGATGAGCTAGACTCTGTATACTGCTCCACGGCTTGAAAAAGTTCTGGGCCAGACCAGCCTCACTAGATTACTTTGAGGTCACTGAAACAAAAACGATTTAAAAAAAAAACATCGTTCCATAATGTTCCGACAACAAATTTTTCTTGGTCAATATAGAACAAGGACGGCAGCCATGTCCCAGGTTACTTTTCTAGGTCGCTGAACAGTGTAATTATATGCTTAAACAATCATCAAAACCATTATTCATTCTGTAACAGATCAATTAATTATTCAGAATGCAACTGGATTAAAATAGGTTTAACACAAGCAAAAAACAATTTCCTACTTTTTGATAAACTAGTGTATATCTAAATACTAGCTGGCAATACAAATATATGAGCATGTAAAAATCGTGTGACTTACAACACAAATCTAAAAGTCATTTATTTATTTCTGGGTCAAAACTAATGAAAATGAGTGTGTCTTGTTCTATTTTTTTTTTAATTGTTGAAAAGGGAAAAAGTGAAGGTATATATCTTATGTACACAATACTATCTCTGTGTGTTGAATAGGAATGACACATTTGGAGCCATTGTTTACAAAGATGGCATATTAATGTTCATATAAACACGGGTAAATTCATTTACAAACACATCACAATGCTTCAAAATCAAACATCTTACTCGAAAAGCCAACATATATACCTCAAGGGAATGGCCATTGTTCACCAATAATATAGAAGGCCAATTGGTTTGGATTCACACTTGGAGAGGAGTGACAGATTGTGTTAACCTTGTCAAATGAGTGTTGGCTACATTTTCCAAATTCCTGCAAACAAAACCTTCCAGAGGTCCAGTGATAATTGCATCATATAGAATCTCAATTCTGTTACATGAAGATAGCTGACCAAAGATTTAATTTAATCTCAAGCATACATACTTAACGTTCTTCAGCTGCTTGTTCCTGGAGAGGGTCTGGAGCATCTTCTTTAGACCAACATCAGTAAATTTAGAATCACGGAGTCTGAAAACAAGGTAATTTTAGCAGAGTGCAAATTAAAATTCCCATGGCATATCCATTGTCACTGTCTTTAATTAATTGGATACTTATGTATGCCTAACATTGGGTAATGTTTAAATCCTTCATGTACATTTAAAGTGCAGTAAGGTCCCTGTACAACCTTGTACATGTTAAGTGCAGTAAGGCCCCTGTACCACCTTGTACATGTAAAGTGCAGTGAGGTCCCTGTACCACCTTGTAAATGTAAAGTATAGTTAGGTCCCTGTACCACCTTGTACATGTAAAGTATAGTTAGGTCCCTGTACCACCTTGTACATGTAAAGTATAGTTAGGTCCCTGTACCACCTTGCACATGTAAGGTGCAGTAAGGCCCCATTACCACCTTGTACATGTAAAGTGCAGTAAGGTCCCTGTACCACTTTGTACATGTAAAGTGCAGTAAGGTCCCTGTACCACCTTGTACATGTAAAGTGCAGTGAGGTCCCTGTACCACCTTGTACATGTAAAGTGCAGTGAGGTCCCTGTACCACTTTGTACATGTAAAGTGCAGTAAGGTCCCTGTACCACCTTGTACATGTAAAGTGCAGTGAGGTCCCTGTACCACCTTGTACATGTAAAGTGCAGTGAGGTCCCTGTACCACCTTTAAATACAAGTAAAGTGCAGTAAGGCCTCTGTACCACCTTGTACATGTAAGGTGCAGTAAGGTCCCTGTACCACCTTGTACATGTAAGGTGCAGTAAGGCCCCATTACCACCTTGTACATGTAAAGTGCAGTAAGGTCCCTTTACCACCTTTAAATACAAGTAAAGTGCAGTAAGGCCTCTGTACCACTGTTTTCTACATGTGAAGAGTTGTAAGGTCATTGTACCACCTTTACATGTAAAATGTAATAAGGTCCCTGTTAAATTGTGTACATATAAGTGCAGTAAGGTCCCTGTATTATCCCTGATTCAAAGGATTAGTACCTGAATGTTAAAGGAAAGGAGAGAGAGCCATGATGTACAATATATAATGTAAGGGTATCTAGATAATTTTGGCTGTAACTATAACAATAACTTCAAGTTGAAAGTTTAAAGTATTTTGTCTTAGCCCCCCAAATCCCTTTTTATATGGTGCAGAATTTGATTGTTAGTCTGATGTATAAGGGCATGTGCACCTGAACCTCCACATTTTGCTTTGAATAGACAACTAATTATAGTTCCCTTGTATTGATATAGAAACTACATCATTTTGAAATCCGCCATCTTGTCTGGTCTTCTTTGTCATTGATTAACAATGAGATTTTGATCTCATTTTAACCCTAATCAGCATTCAAACAATTAACTGTTCATTCCAGATGCATTTTGACATGTATGCTACCAGAAGTGAGCATTTTATCTAACAAATTCTGTTGAAAAATGGGCAAATGATCGCTGAAAGACTTGATATTTATATTGAATTGAATTGACACAAACTGCGGCACTAGCGGGAACCCATTTTCTTGACTCTACCCTGAGATCTAACTACTTCATGCCACTCTGTGCTGTAAGATCTCATCTCTACATACCAAGTTGTCAACCAAAGATTTCATCTGGATCTGTCTGGCTAAGTCTGGCAAGGAACCAGTCGCTTCCAAACAGCCAGAGGTGCCACTCAACTACCTGTCTGCACTACTCTGATAATTATCATAGACTGAATCTAGCCTTATTGGTCATATCTTGGGCAAAGATCACTATGTTACAGAGTATTAGATTAGATCTAAAACACTACTAGAATGTGTTAGACACACTTATACATGTATTTGTACATCTCAGTTACTCAATAAAGGAGTGATGCAGCTTATAGATTGAATTTATCTGGGCATCTTACTTACTCAATCAGTTCCAATGTGTGGTTGCGGGAAACAAACTCACACAGGGCAGTGATACTGTCATGGCCCCAGGTAGAGTCGGTGAGGCTGGAAAAGTTAAGTTACAGGAATGATCTATCACAGTAGAACAAGATAAAGGGTACATGATTCGTTGTTATCAGGTATTAATGTACTACAGTACAGGATAAAGGTTCACGATTACTAGTTATTAAGTACATACGGGTACATGGTCAATAACTGCAATACAGGATGAAGGGTAAAGGTTTACTGCAGCACAGGATAAGGGAACAGCAGCCTGGAAACAGGGTCAGCAGTAATTGAGTAACTGTAAAGACATGTCAAGATGCAAACAATACCTACTGGTGGAGGGGGTACTGAAACCAGCTTCAAGCCTGTTTAACTGGGGTGTATGATGGAATCATGTTTTTAATACTGTATGTATATAATTGTTTTCATTTCTTATCTGTCATCATTGGCTCTTTTCATACCATACAATCAACACACTGGATGAACATTTCAGTGATATCCTTGTGGTCAATAGAGGGATAACATTTGAACCCTCCAACAATGTTTCAATATTCCTTGCACTTAACTGTTTGCTTTCTACATGTAATTCAGATGCCGGGTCCTGCCACACTACACATTAATCTTTGGGGCCCCATGGTGCCATGCAATAAGATATATCATGCACCACCCACATCCATATCCCCTCCCCCCAGTCCAAACGCCTTTTAAAATTGCAGGTTATAAATTACTTGTTCATTTAGGGTACCCACATATGTATGTAGATCTACAATGTGATAACCAGCCCCACTCATTATATTCCCCTTCTAGGATTTCAACATGACCAGCTGTCACTGCGACCATTTTTTTGTTGTTTTTGTTTTAATGTAAGATAGTCCCTCTAATGCAATCAGCCCTTTTATCTGACACACTTCACGCTCTTACCACTAAAGTTCCAGTATGATAGGCCAGATTGTCCTCCACGTCTTCATGTGTACTTTTGTATGCATTTGCCCTGACCCAACCCCCAAACCCCCTTCCTGGTGCGTACATACTTTATTGAAGCCCCTATTGGTATTTGGCAAATAGGACACAACATATGAGACACAACATATGAGACACAACATAAAAAGATTCATTTAAGGTAAAAATGTAAGATTAAACAATGTTTATATCTACATAATATTTACATCTAGAAATACTTATACAAGTCACACTCTTTGGATCATTATGTGTGATAAACAGGCCCAGTTGATAAACCTAATATTCCTTCACAATAGAAATTGGATTCTTGATTTTCCTATGATAGAGGGCTTCTACAGCTGATTTAATATTAGTTCATATATCAATGACATTAATCTACATCTGCTTGTACATATGTTGTACATGAAAGAGGACTAGGTTGACCAATAGTTGAGGTTTGTTATATTGAACATACTGAGTGTAAAGTGGCCGCTATCTGTATGTACTTACTCTAGGGCGCGCAGCGTGGGGTTGGTGGTCAAGGCCTGCACCAGCTGCAGCGTCTCCTCAGGGCTCATCTGGGCCTCCCTAAGCCTGTGTGTGTAGAGACATACATACAGACTGTAGTCTATGTTACAGCAGGAACATGGTCTGTACTCTAACATCTGAACTGGGAGTAAAGTATGAGTCATCTTGTGCATTACTATTCACCTTAGTTTATATGCATGAATATCAGATATCAACTATAAATCAAACCCTTTATATTCTGACAGTTGATATTCTACTACCAGCCTCTTACTAGGCACATACAGGGTTCACATGTATACCATAGGTCTAGTCTGCTGTATTCAGCTTCTGTCTCCATGCAGATTGTGATGTCTTATGGACAGGAACTGGAGGCAGAACCCCGTAGATGAGTGCAGGTTAATGGTATATTGCATACAACCTAGGTGTATGAGTAGGCAGGGGAGGTGGGGGGGTCCTGTCCAGCATTGGGTGATAAGCCAATGAGGAGTGGACAGTATTGTGAGTCTCTTTCTATTTCTATTTTTAATAGATGCTAATCGGAGCTAACAGAAATGTCTTTTTATGTCAAAATAATTATACTAACAAAATAGAACATTTACAACACTACGGTACCATCGAGAAATATCATGTAATGTTGTATAACGTTGTTTTTTACTGGGATCGGCTTGCCATAGAGTTACAACTGTGATCCAAGAGTATAGTTAGAGTAGAGTGAGGTCACCCATTCATGATGCAGGCAGATGCTTACATGGACAAAATGTGGGGGATGTAGACACCCTATCTAGGGGGGCGAGACACAACTAAAGAACTTTACATTAAAGTGGTGAATAAAGCAATGTATGGAGACATAACAGTTTTTGCATCAATTTCTAAAAGCCCAAAATAGTATCATTTTTGCATTAAATATTAATGCAAGCATTAAGTCAGACACAATAAAGAAAGGATTAATGCAAGTGGCATTATCGATTTTCCAAGTAATCTTCAGTTAAAAAAGGGAGGGGGTCAGCTCCTCAAATGAGTATGTACTTTCGAGGGGGGAGGAGGTCACCCTAATGCATACATAATGCATGGAGTAACTAATGTTACTCTGTGCTTTAAAGAGCTGATATTAGCCATATTCAGGCCCGTACTGTAAACGGTTGGTGATGGAATGTGTTAAAGTACTAGCTTTTCACAAAAGTAGATATGTTGAAGATAATACAGAATGAGTATTTATCCCTTTTTGAAGAAGTAGGAGTAAAAGTGGGAAAGTGTGATAAAACTTTTAAATTTTTCAAAAAATCCAAATTTCACAGGCTTGTATCTCAGAAATTTTTTATTTCATGATTTCAATCTTTATTGGGGTTAAAGATGTATATTGTGTCATGATGTAAATGGAATTATTAGTTGCTGTGTTGAATTTAAATGGATAATAAGGTGTCCCTGTTCTTAAAAGCACAGAGTAACACAAAAAATATGCACTCATCTTCGCATTGTTATAAAAACTGAACCGCTAGGGTTAGAAGCGTACTGGCTGTGGTTTCATGGAGCCAACCCTTTCAATAAAATAAACTTATATAAACATATTCTGAGGTTTCTGATTTGTCCTTCCCCAGCTCAATACCTACATAAGTCAGTGGCTTGACCCACATACTTTATGGAAGCCCCCTAGGCCTACATTAAAATTGTCAATATCGCTAATGCCATCACAACAACTGGTGGCAAAAACTGATCACCAATTATCCCTGCTTTATCTCCGATTTCCCTTCTAATAACCATGATTTGAATGCCTAAACATATTCCCACCATTAATAGCTGTGTGTGGATCTTTATATATATAAATAGGGTGTAAATCTAGTGATTATCAAGCTTTTTAATTGGAAGAACATGATTTCCAAACAGTGAGAGCCATCTAGTGAGAAGGGAGGAACCATCTGTCCCCGATTTCGGTGCCGATTATTGGCAATATGAGAGTGATTTGATAATGTAGATTGGTTGGGAATTAAGTAAGCCTTTATATGACAGTTTACAGCATGTTAGAATTAAGGTTTTTTACACAATGATATGTTTCATAACGCCAATGGCCTTATGATCGGATCGGACCTTTGAAGTAGGTCAAAATACACTGGTTCATTTTGGAAAGTAACGTTAAAGTTAGCAACATGCGGTTATGCTAACGCATTGCGGTGATACATCGAAGAGAAAGTTGTGTCTGGGGGGCTATGTCAAGGGATATAATTCTAGCATTATTTAAAGATTAAATGACACAAAAAAACAGAACCACGACCCCAATTCCCATGAAGGTGCACTCTGCAACCTTATCAAGGCTACCAAAATGGTTGAGAACACTGTACAAAGTACACAAACCATGTATAAAGTTTTAACAATCATTCAATATTGACTATCACATTAAAGCCATTGGGTATGTTGTCAATAGACCCTGTAGAATACAAATGTAGTGAATTATTGATTATCTGTCCAGTATAAGGGAACCAACTACCACCACTGATTGCATGTGGCATGAATAAACAGTGCAACTAGTGGGTAACCTACACAAGGCAGCTGTCTCGACCCTATGACCCTAGAGTGTACTTTCACATGCATAATTATTCAGTATATTATCATAATCAACAGTTGACAGTAAGTGACCGAAGTCGAAATTTTCACTCCTCTCATTCTACTTTTAAATTTGATGATTGCATTGTTTTTGGTTTCATGTAGTGTTAAGAGCAGTCACAAGTTGGGCTATTTAGATTGACAGTTCACCGGTAACCATGCATGGACAAAGTTGTGATTTCACTTTGAAGTCTTGTGTGTTTTTTTTCGTAAATTGAAGTAAATTTTCAATTCTAATGTTACAGAAAGAATTGAGCCTCCTGAGCCACTGTACTATTCCCATACATTAAAATGCTTCCAATATGTATCAGACTCAAAGATGAAAGAATTTTGATGTGGATGTAGCATTGATTACTTGTCATCTGTGATAGTATTAGGGTATCACAGATTTCTCTCAGAGTTAACGATACACAGATGAGTCTTGCAGTTTCCTAGTTTTCCCAAGAGATGGCAGCCCTGCAGTTGAATGCCCCCCTGGGTGAAACACATAGTCCATTGCACCACCTTATCTCTAAGCCTCTGCATGAATAGTTGAATCCCAGGTGGTGGTTCGGGTGAAAAAGAGATAGGTCTATGATTACACTGAGAGCAAGGACAAGAGGGGATGCGGTATATGGATGTGGGAACCAGCTGTGGAGAACGGCAACCTAGGCATGGTTCCATGATGCATGAACCAGCAGGGACCAAATGCAGGAACCAGAGAACATTACTCAAAGGCAGAGTGAACAAAGCTATCTAGTGTGGGTGCTAGCAGGAACCCCCTGACCAGCAGGGTAATACAAGAAACTAATGTTGGAACCAGCAGAATTAAGTTTTATGATGTGGGAACCAGCAGGAACAACCTGATAGCAGATTAAACTGGAGTAGGAACCAGCAGAATCAGCTACAAGAACCAACATGGCGCACAGGACTCCCATGTCTGAAACAACAGGAACCGGGCACATGAACCGGCTACAAGAACCGGGTACAGGAACCGGGTACAGGAACCAGGTACAGGAACCGGGTACAGGAACAAGGTATAGGAACCGAGTAAAGGAACCAGGTACAAAAAACCCGGTAAGGGAACCGGAACCGGGTACCGGAACCGGAACCGGGTACCGGAACCGGGTACCGGAACCGGGTACCGGAACCGGGTACCGGAACCGGGTACCGGAACCGGGTACCGGAACCGGGTACCGGAACCGGGTACCGGAACCGGGTACAGGAACAAGGTACCGGAACCGGGTACAGGAACCGGGTACCGGAACTCGATACAGGAACTCGGTACGGGAACAGATTATGGGAACCCGTTATAGGAACCAGGTATGGGAACCGGGTATGGGAACCAGGTATGGGAACTAGGTACAGGAACCGGGTACAGGAACCGGGTACAGGAACCGGGTACAGGAACCGGGTACAGGAACCGTGTATGGGAACCAAGAGCACAGTCCACCCAGTTGGCACAAAATTCAGTTCAACGTAGAATCAACTTTGGATAAACATTGAATCAACATTGACAACCATGTATCATTATTGATTCAATATTATATGCCCACCGGACAGGGGCTCAGTGTGGAAATTAATAGGAACCGGGTACAGGAACCGGGTACAGGAAACGGGTATGGGAACCAAGAGGACAGTCCAGGGGCTCGGTGTGGAAACCGATAGGAACCGGATTCAGGAACCAACGGGGCGGCACAGGACCTTTGAGCCACATGCATCTTAACATGGGGTACACTTGTCTGTAAACATGGCAGACAAGAGGGGACTATTTGTAGCTGTGCAACTAGATGTATTTTGACAATGTTGACTCTCCCTTTAGCTTAACGAGAGGTATGTTGGTTGATGAAATTCTCCAACTTGACACGCCATATGACTGCATGATTGCTGGGAAAAAGGCTTAGAAAACCTGCCAATATCGTAGACAGAGAGGAGGACCTATTGTACGCTTCAAGTGAGGCCAAATACACCTTAAACCCCCTGTTAATGGAAAGCCTACATGACTCTCGGGGCAAAATGTAATATGAAGCCACATTCTCAGCCAGATGGGGAGCTGGATATCAACTTGGACAAGTGAAAGACATGAAAAAAGAATATATATATGATGACCAAAATCTGATGGGATCCATACTCATGAGACTTAGAGCTGACATGCTAATTGCAGCAGAAGACGACTCGTCATCCCACTCCGAGAAGGTAGCTTCACACCATTTAGTTTTTGTGTGTGTTAAAGCTCTGTTATATATAAGGTGAACTCCTTAGCCATTTCTGGTTTCCTCTCCCCCTTATCAACAATGTTATCTGTAGTGATCCTATTGCAGGATTCTATGGCTTTTAGCTGCCCATCCACCTACACATTTAAAGTGTACTGAATTTGATGCAGGGTAAAATTGTTATGATAACAGCAAAACAGTCATATTATAATGCTGTGAAAGAACAGTATTTAGATCAGATTACTGCAGGTTCTTTACATAGCAGAGGCTCCTACATCAGGCATACTTACCCCAATGTGAGCAGTTTGTCATTAGCCCTTATGTACTCACACAGGGCCTCCACGCCTGCAGCACTCCATGTGGCCTTAGAGAGGCTGAAATAGAGGATAGTAGAAGTGAGTTATACTATGCCAACCTTTCATGTGTATTGTCATGTTTGATAATTCAGTTGTTTTACCTCACTGGCAAACAATACAGCATAATAAATATCAATACATTTAAATTGCATTGTTGTATGTTGATCACATCATCAACATAAAACTAATGTTAGTGGATATATCTGAGACAACATTGGGATAGAAGATGATAACACCTTTATTGGTAATGAAATCACACCACGTACTGACAAACATATGAACACACATATATCTCAGTACAACTCCCCCTCCTGCTGTGTGGCTGTACTTACTCCAGTTCCCGCAGGGTCTGGTTTTCCTGCAGTGCCTGACACAGGCTGTTCATGTGTGGGGGGGTAAACTGGGCAGCCTCCAGCCTGTAAGGTAACAATGGATACATGTACTGATCAACACAGGGATAGGACTAATAGAACAAGTCGGCAAATAATTATATTATGTTGAGAAATTTGAGAATGAATTAAAGAGTTTATGATTCAAACTGTGGTATATATCATGGTAATTAAGATCTATATGGGAGACACAATGACACGATGAGGGATGGGTCATTTGTTGCCAGCTGGGCAGGAGAAATGAACAGGAGAATAGTGGGGCAGGGAAGGCTTGATGTATGTTGTACTGGGGGGGGGGTATAGCCCATTAGAGCTAAATGGAGTTGATTTGGGTTTCCTACAACATCAATTCCGCAGCAAAAATACATATTTCTCAATTCATTCACCTATAGAAAGGATATTGCATTATAATTTGGGACAGGTACTGCTGCCTATGGTTAAAGTATGCCCGTGTACACATTTTAAAGTTTTTTTATCCTACCTATTAAACTGGGTTATACAGATAAAAATGGTGAAAGGAAGAGGTTGTGAGTCTCCGCTCCTACATCCAGATCTGACCAGGGTTCTACATATACATTGGTATACAAAGGTGAGTTCCACGCTAATGCATGCTGGGAGCTCTGTATATACTCCCCCCACTCACAGTGTCTGCCAGGAGCTAGTTTTACAGCATTAGAAATACACCCTATAATCTACCTCTGCCAGGCCCTTTCAGCTGGGGGACCACAAGGTCATTTCTATTTTGCATATTATTCCCATATCAATAAGTGTGATTATAGACACATCTGTTGAGTTTGTAAATGGTTTGTTCAACAAACCTTTTAAATATGTACCTGTGTTTAAAGTGGCAAATTGCCTTCCACTTGTAAACTTTAGAGTAAATGCAAAGACAAACAGATACTATACCCTAACTCTTAAATATCATCAAATCCAAGACATGCATCACTATATTGATACAATACTTCTCCCCGCCATCTTAGGTACCACTATACCATGTGAATCACTTTACCAACATAGACCGGCAGGAGACAGTGTAATCTATTTTGAAAGCGGACTTTAAAGAGATTATGTAATAAGTATTGAGCTTAAGTTAAAGGAAAAGAGAATTAATATTTTAAAATGTGCATTCAGTAAATATATCCAAAAGTGACTGAGAATATTATGGAATGCATATGAAATATATCATTGTACTTTTCAATACTGTTCACATGTAGATCCACTGCACGGTATTCATATATGTACGCTGCATGACCCTTCTTCATCCCAGCACCTCCTCCACGCTTCCCCCCTGCCCCTTCGAACACCTAGCCTCTTCTTTAATACATAGCAAAATAATCTGCCAGTTTCCGCCAGGAAGCTGGAGGAAATTAGTCTGGTACCATCCACACACAGTCTGGTACCATCCACACTCAGTCTGGTACCATCCACACACAGTCTGGTGCCATCCACACACGGTCTGGTACCATCCACACACAGTCTGGTACCATCCACACACAGTCTGGTACCATCCACACACGGTCTGGTGCCATCCACACACAGTCTAGTACCATCCACACACAGTCTGGTACCATCCACACACAGTCTGGTACCATCCACACTCAGTCTGGTACCATCCACACACAGTCTGGTACCATCCACACACGGTCTGGTACCATCCACACACAGTCTAGTACCATTCACACACAGTCTGGTACCATCCACACACAGTCTGGTACCATCCACACACAGTCTGGTACCATCCACACACGGTCTGGTGCCATCCACACACAGTCTAGTACCATCCACACACAGTCTGGTACCATCCACACACAGTCTGGTACCATCCACACACAGTCTGGTACCATCCACACACAGTCTGGTACCATCCACACACGGTCTGGTACCATCCACACACAGTCTAGTACCATTCACACACAGTCTGGTACCATCCACACACAGTCTGGTACCATCCACACACAGTCTGGTACCATCCACACACAGTCTGGTACCATCCACACACAGTCTGGTGCCATCCACACACGGTCTGGTACCATCCACACACAGTCTAGTACCATTCACACACAGTCTTTCACCATCCACACACAGTCTGGTACCATCCACACACGGTCTGGTACCATCCACACACAGTCTAGTACCATCCACACACAGTCTGGTACCATCCACACACGGTCTGGTGCCATCCACACACAGTCTGGTACCATCCATACACAGGTCTGGTACAACCCACATGGTACACTGTCTTTAGGCACTTGGATTTTAGGCACCCTGGCCATAGGCCACAACCTGCCTCACGTCCACACCCCGTCCACCACCATCTCCTCACGTCTACCACCATCTCCTCACGTCCACCACCATCCCCTCACGTCCACCACCATCTCCTCACGTCCACTACCATCTCCTCACGTCCACCACCATCTCCTCCTGTCCACTACCATCTCCTCACGTCCACTACCATCTCCTCACGTCCACCACCATCTCCTCACGTCCACCACCATCTCCCCACATCCAGCACCATCTCCTCACGTCCACCACTATCGCCTCACGTCCACTACCATCCCCCCACGTCAACACCCATCTCCTTACGTCCACCACCATCTCCTCTCATTCACCACCATCTCCTCACGTCCACCCCTTTCCTCACGTCCACCCCTTCCCTCACGTCCACTTCCTTCCCTCATGTCCACTCCATATAACCAAGGTTGGACATGAGAGGGGGTTGGACGTGAGGGGTTGGATGTAAGGCAGGGGGTTGGATGGGAGGGAAGGGGTTGGACGTGAGGGAGGGGGTTGGACGTGAGGGGGTTGGACGTGAGGGGGTTGGACGTGAGGGGGTTGGACGTGAGGGGGTTGGACGTGAGGGGGTTGGACGTGAGGGGGTTAGACGTGAGGGGGTTGGATGTGAGGGAGGGGGTTGGGTGTGAGGGAGGGGGTTGGACGTATGAAATGGACGCTAGATTTGTGCCTACAGTCCGGGGGCCTGTAGTTAGGGTGGCCTAAAGGCAGGGGGCCTCAGATCTGGAGGGCCTGTGTGCTGGGGCCTACGGTCAGGAGGGCCTGTATTCCGGACACCAACCCACACACAGGTAACTGAAGGGGGTAAGTCTGGTACCATCCAGTCTCATTAAACTCAATATTACTCAGTTGCTCCAGTAAGGGGACCTTAGGTCTTCTGGTTTCGTCTGGAGGAGACATGCGTCTTCCATTTGTTATAAACAAAATCACAATTTAGTTATAGTTCCACATTTCATAAAATTTTAATTAAGCTGGTCAAATAAAGACATTTTGCTAAGTTTTGATGTTATGTGAAATAATCGCTTCAAAAACAGAGCAATATATAGAGTAAGTATTTGCTTTATATTGCTTGTCTTTTAATATCAGGAAGGGAAAAACATTAGGTCTGTTCCAGTTATTTTAAGAAATCATGGATGGCACATAAAAGTAGCCATGTACCAAGAGGCAGGAGTTGCCGGGATCTGATGCAATTGGTAGGGGGCAGGGGACAAAAGAGAAGAAAAGACAGCTACATACATGGGAGAAGAATATGTCAAACAGCTTGACAGCTGCACTAACTTCTGACAGTGTACATGTACGTAATGGTTGTCAGGACTCCAGGACCCCTGGACCTCAGGCTCCTCAGCCTGGTGCATCCCTGACCTGGGGAATCCCTTAAAAATACCAGTCATCCATAGAGCTGTGACTGTGTGTTCTGCTGTAGGCAGCTACATGTACAATAATGAAGTCCTACTTACTGCAGGATCTGTGACTGTGTGTTCTGCTGTAGGCAGCTACATGTACAATAATGAAGTCCTACTTACTGCAGGAGCTCTAACTTGGAGGTCTGCAGGAGGTGGCAGAGGGCAGATGTGCTGTCTTGTGTCCAAGTTGTTTCTGAAAGGCTGAAATGAATGAAGAATTGCTATGTGATACTAGGGCATATACCTAGTGTTCGGAATTGCAGCCCTATAGAGGATAGATATTCAGCAGATCAATATGGACAAATTGTCTCATTAGTATTTTATATCATTCCTGAGATAACAATCTAATATAGCAATATATATGGATATATTGTACTTTTTGTGTTTCATATGATCGATGAACTAACAACATAATATAGTATAGAGATGTGTCCAGAGACTGTCTTTTGTTAATGAGTGGGATACGGGTACTTACACTAGTGACGCCAAAGTATTGTTGTTGGTCAATACCTTACAGAGGTTGATGAGTTAATGTGCACTGAAGCTGGCCTTTTCCAACCTGTAAATGCAAAGCCTATACTTAATGAACAATTAACACTACTTTAGTATAGTCACATTTTCATTAACATGTTAACACAATTTGCTGAGATTTAATGTTGCACTAATCTGGACTAATCAGTATTATTGTTTCACTTACCGCAGTCTGTTTAAAGTGTGGTTCTGCTCCAACATTGCACAGAGTGATGGGAGCGTCTCTTCTGTCCACTCACTGTTGGGGAGCCTGGTTAGGATAAGTGAAATACAAAGGAATAAATACCCAATGCTTTGACATATTTACACTGGGTTAATAACCAATTGAGCATAACTATAAAATCTCTAAGGCAGAGCCAATCAGGTCTCCTGTGACCAATGAGACTTTTAAACTCTAGACTTCTAAACTCATCCACTCTCACTATCTGTATAATTGTATTCCCTGAAATATAAGCTTCAATTCTGTTTGTGTATTTTTGAAATGTGAACTTACACCCTGCAAGTGTGCAACGCTCCTAGTGGCCAGGCATATGAAGTTCACCAGAAATTAGAATGGGCGCCGCCATCTTTGTTTAGGAGTCACAAACAAATAATTGATGTGAGACTGCCTTTAATCTTATGTCGTCTCTTCAAGCGGAGAGGTTGGCTGTCAGTAAGGGGTCTGTCGGTTTCTGTCCGCTATTTCGTTTAAGATATCTTCATTTCACCATATTTATATCGTTGGTTTTACATGTTTTGTAGGTCCTCAATGACTTTCCAATAAGAGACAGGTCAATATTCATTATCATAAGCATCATTTCACTTATACACAGCTGTACACAAATAGGTTTATGAGTACCTGTAAGGGCACAGACATCCATACACAAAATAGTTCATTAGTACCGGTAAGAGCACATCTAGGCAAATACCCCCATGGGATCCTACTGTTAAGGTATACAATACAGACTGACAAATGTTACTAATTGAGCTGATATATGACATGTAAATGAATCATACAAACATAGATGTAGGTTGAAACGGTGTAAAGACTGGTTATATCCATTCATCCCCACTGATAGTACAATGTTAACGGTTGATACCTCGGGATAAACCAAATAAATAAATGATTATATCGGGTACTGACACACTAATTTGTAAGGAAAAAAACATAAAGAAAGGAATATTTGGATACAGAAGGGAGTTAAGTGGAAAGGGAGTTGTAGCTTTGATCGAAAAAACACTTGTAATAATTTGTAATCACATTGTTTACGAGAGACATTATGAAAAATCAAAATATGTATAGGGGAGTGGGGTTGTTGTTTTAGTAATCAAATATGTAAAGGTTTGAGGTTGGGGAGGAACTAAGTCTAGAGAATGAGAGAGCCCGACCACCTCACGGTACCAGCTCCAATAGATGGAGGGTTTTGTTTCTATATCCTAATATCTACTGACTCAGCACTTCTGCGTGAGGTGGTATGGCTATTCCAGCTAACAGCCCCAAAGTACTCCACACTGTTCTCATAGAATTGACCATTTGCAGGTATAACTTAACCCATTGGAGCTGTGTATGCTCGTGTCGGTCTGAGCCTAATATGTCTATATGAATTACAATGAGCCCTCATGTACATATAGTTTAATAAATGAGCGTATCTTCTATCCTTATCAAATAAAAGTTGCACATACATCGTTCCAACTTCCTCCACTCTTCAGTTACACACTATTATCACAATATCGTCAAGAGATAAGGAGCTACTTTGTATATTAAAGGTGCAGCAGGTCTGCCAAAATCTGAATCGACAGAATGCCACCCAGAAAATATCACACCATATTGTGGAACTCCCTACATTATTATAGTCCTTGAGGGGCAGACGCATTTCACATTACATCCCCAAGCAATCTCCCAGCAGATTCTCTCATTCATTTCCACCCCCACTACGGTGCTGCAAGGGTGATCACAAGTGGGACTGTTGTGACATTGTCAGTACACTTCTTACGTTCTGACCTTCCACAAACAAGAGCATGATGTTGTCATGACGTAGTGCGGCATTGCCTCTTCGGAATAAATGAAGGAAAAGGAGCCTCCGAGCTCGCAGACTGTCAGGTAAGCACACAATGATTAAATTTCCAGGGTTGTCAACCCGGGTCGTCAATCCTCACACACTTTAGCATTGTGATCAAAGGCCCAGCGCCCCTATATATAGACCTGAGTGCCTGTCCCGACTGCACTCTGACTGTTACTGGATGTGCAGTAAGAGCTGCGGGTTTAAGCCTCTTCTCACGCACTCACTCATGGTCTCTCATGATAATTGGTAGTGCTCCACCAAATAGCCCTACTGCCGCCTAGTGCTAAAGGAAGCCATAACCAGTGTACACATTGTTATCGCAATATCGTCTCGAATTTAAAAAATGACCATGGAACTGGGGAATATAAGAGAGGGGGGGGGGGGGTCATATTGATATGAATGCCCCCGGGGGGGGGATGGGAATACAAAATAAGCTTCCATGTAGGTCTATTTAACTTTATTTTAGGGGTAGGGGGGCATTTTGAACCTAATGGGGGGCTCCAGAAATCTAAATGGACAAAATAGGATTTTAACTGTTCAAGTTAATATGAAAACCCTGATGCTAGATTGATATAAATAGGGTGTTACATCGGCCGCTACAATGCGTCCCCGCAGGGCAGTTTCAGGGAAAATACTGACATGGTTTCACACATATGCTCCCCATAGCTTTAATATACATTCCACAATATTGGTTGACCCCTTCATTTAATCCCAATGAATATGCGCTCCTAATAGGCATGGCAATTCTTATGCCATATAATTCATTCCTACATTAAAATACCTGTGAATGTGCAGCTATCCCTGAGTCTTAGCACTGTGTGAGTGGGTAGCCTGTGGCACCAACATCTGCAGTAGGAGACCTAGACATGGCCTCAATCAATGTCAAATATGGGAAAATCTATGGAATTCCAAATAGGTTTAAAGCTATTGGCAGTTTCTATACATATTAGGGTATCCCATAAGAGGTGCACATTTTTATTGTAACCAACAGTTACGATTTTGTGACATATTATGTAAAAATATATGACTTTGCATCAACTTATTAGAAAATGTGCATTCATATGATGAAACTACATGTTCTGATGGACAGAATGCATCCATAAAACATGATACAGCTATGGCCAAATTCCCCATACTTGAAGTCAAAGTACCCCTATATCTCCCCCATAATTTGAGTAGACTTATGATCATTTCAAGAATATAAATCTTTACACAGATAGTACCTCATGTATAGATAATAAGAAATACAGATTAATATATAATAATGGTGAAATAATCCACAGTCTCTTTGATATACCTTTTGAGTTATTATATTCTAAACTGAATGTACATTCTACTCCCAGTGCCTGTGGCTGCCTGCAGGGTGGCTACTCAGCCCTTACCACCCTGAAGTGACCACTGTGTACCCTCAGTGTGAGTGCCATGAGCCTGATAGGTTATATATAGAGCAGCAGGGGTACAAATACAAGGACTTTTTCAACTTTACAGCATCCCCACACATTTAATATAACAGATATCTTTATTCTGTTTTTTGCATAGTCCTAATCCACCTCTTTTCTTTGGGGACCAGTAGATAAATATACTCTGATGATCATAATTTATTTTCGATGTAACACCCTAATATAAATATATATTACATTTTTGTAAACATCTAAATTAATAGAAACAGAATCTGACCAAAGAATTTTGAAATACGAATTTTTTTAAATGCAATATTGTGGGATCCCCTTGTGGGGTCCCAGATGACCTTGAACTATGACCTCTGTCAGGACCCCACAAAAGGTTCAACTATATCTATCATAATATTATAACATTGTGGGATCTATTTGAGAATTTACTTTATAGAATTACATGGAGACACATTCACTTACCAGATGCATCCATACATTATATGTATATTGATTTAAAGCACAAGAATACATGTGATGTTGGACCTTACTTTTGGGTCTGCTCTTGAATTATGGGATCTTGTATCTGTTCTAACCCTCCATTGTGGGGTCTTTCACACTTATTCATTTTATTTATTTTTTCCGAGAAGATGAAGCTAATTACCACTTTGGGGACATATTCCTTTTGTTATTATGTCCAGAAGAATGTGTTACACCATTGACATCCTCTGCTGTCTAATGCACCCTGCCACACCCTGAGATCCTCTGCTTGATCTGCAATGTGACACGGCCCCTGACATCATCTGCTGTAATCTCCACCCTGCCACACCCCCTGACATCCTAAAGTCGGCATCTCCACCCTGCCACACCCCCTGACATCCTAAAGTCGGCATGTACACCCGGCCACACCCCCTGATATCCTAAAGTCGGCATATACACCCGACCACACCCCCTGATATCCTAAAGTCGGCATCTACACCCTGCCACACCCCCTGATATCCTAAAGTCGGCATGTACACCCGACCACACCCCCTGATATCCTAAAGTCGGCATGTACACCCGACCACACCCCCTGATATCCTAAAGTCGGCATCTACACCCTGCCACACCCCCTGATATCCTAAAGTCGGCATGTACACCCGACCACACCCCCTGATATCCTAAAGTCGGCATGTACACCCGACCACACCCCCTGATATCCTAAAGTCGGCATGTACACCCGACCACACCCCCTGATATCCTAAAGTCGGCATCTACACCCTGCCACACCCCCTGATATCCTAAAGTCGGCATGTACACCCGACCACACCCCCTGATATCCTAAAGTCGGCATGTACACCCGACCACACCCCCTGATATCCTAAAGTCGGCATGTATACCCGGCCACACCCCCTGATATCCTAAAGTCGGCATCTACACCCTGCCACACCCCCTGATATCCTAAAGTCGGCATGTACACCCGACCACACCCCCTGATATCCTAAAGTCGGCATGTACACCCGACCACACCCCCTGATATCCTAAAGTCGGCATGTACACCCGACCACACCCCCTGATATCCTGAAGTCGGCATGTGCACCCTGCCACACCCGCTAACATCCTCAAGTCGGCATGTACACCCGGCCACACCCCCTAACATCCTAAAGTCGGCATCTCCTTCCTGCCACGCCCCCTAACATCCCAAAGTCGGCATCTACACCCTGCCACACCCCCTGACATCCTCAAGTCGGCATCTACACCCTGCCTCACCCCCTGACATCCTCAAGTCGGCATCTACACCCTGCCACACCCCCTGACATCCTCAAGTCGGCATGTACACCCTGCCACACCCCCTGACATCCTCAAGTCGGCATCTACACCCTGCCACACCCCCTTACATCCTCAAGTCGGCATGTACATCCTGCCACACCCCCTGACATCCTCAAGTCGGCATGTACACCCTGCCACACCCCCTGACATCCTCATGTCGGCATGTACACATGGCCACACCCCCTAACATCCTCAAGTCGGCATCTACACTCTGTCACACCCCTTGACATCCTCAAGTCGGCATGTACACCCGGCCACACCCCCTAACATCCTCAAGTCGGCATGTATACCCGGCCACACCCCCTAACATCCTCAAGTCGGCATGTACACCCTGCCACACCTGCTAACATCCTCAAGTCGGCATGTACACCCTGCCACACCCCCTAACATCCTCAAGTCGGCATGTACACCCTGCCACACCCCCTGACATCCTCAAGTCGGCATGTACACCCGGCCACACCCGCTAACATCCTCAAGTCGGCATGTATACCCGCCACACCCCCTAACATCCTCAAGTCGGCATGTATACCCGGCCACACCCCCTAACATCCTCAAGTCGGCATGTATACCCGGCCACACCCCCTGACATCCTCAAGTCGGCATGTACACCCGGCCACACCCCCTGACATCCTCAAGTCGGCATGTACACCCGGCCACACCCCCTGACATCCTCAAGTCGGCATCTATAACCTGCACCACACAGCTGTAACACGGACTGTCCCCACACTGTCATATCACCTACAGTGCTGTCATGTCACCTACAGTGCTGTCATGTCACCCACAGTGCTGTCATGTCACCCACAATGCTGTCATGTCACCCATAGTGCTGTCATGTCACCCACAGTGCTGTCATGTCACCCACAGTGCTGTCATGTCACCCACAGTGCTGTCATGTCACCCACAGTGCTGTCATGTCACCCACAGTGCTCTAACGTCGACCATAGTTCTTCATGTGACCCACAGGTGTAGGAGTTACAGTAGGTAGGGTAGTGTGGTAGGGGAGGTATATAGTAGGTAGGATAATGTTATCTGCCCAGTGAGGGCCATGAATGACAAACCATGCGCGCATGGTCACCCAATGCAACCGCTGTGGTTATTACTCATGTGCCTTGTATTACCAAGTTACTAGACCAAAATGGACTGATGTTGTGTTTCTGCTGAAGAATCCGCATATATAATCACATAGATACTAGTTACAAGTAAATTCTACAAACTCTAGAAATTAGAGCAAAATCTCACCAATCATGCAGACAATATGTTTCCTCGAATGCAAAAAATGTGGTTGTTGCCTGCGAGAAAAAAGGCATTTTTTTCACTGCAACGTCAATTTGTCTTGAATACTTGTTTGTGTGGCTTGCACATTCTGATATAGCAGGGATATTTTCTTCTGTATGTGCCTGTTTCTTTAAACCTAACTTCAAACTATTGAGCCTCGGACAGTCATGATTCAAGTGGTCATGCATCATACATGTGAGAAGAGTAGGAACCTACCTCAGGGAGAGCATTGTCCTACTCTTGGTGAACACCTCACATAGATCAACAAATCCGTTATCACTGAATGCTGCCTTGTCCAGCCTGTTCGAGATATAGTTTAGGGAGCAAAACAGTGCTGCAGGTTATAGTAGTGAACAAAGGTGAACAAATAGAGTATAAAAGGTTCATGTTAGTGCTGGCAAGCAGACTACAGTTACCTTACAGATACCACATATTGTGTGACCCTCCTCTTTAAATTATTGATCGCCCTGAACTCATCCCCTAGGTATAGGAGACAATCATTAATCAAAACAGTAGGCAAATGAGTATATGTAATGTCTTATCAAGGTTTGGTTGAAGCCATGAATTAGATTCTAACTGTGAGGCAGCACACGGATGCAATGTTTAAATGATTTCAGCAGGGCTTACTTACCACAACCACTGTAAAGTATTGTTACCATCTAATAGGTTGCACAATGAATGTACGGTTATGTCATTCCATGCACGTCTTTGCAACCTGATAAAGATGCAATGTTGAATTATTTAGTTCAGATGCATTAGCCACCATACAATGAAAATGTTTGATTTTCTATGACTAAACTCTTCATCTACAAAGGTATGGCCTACAATATACTGATATAGACGTATCTGTAGAATGCTACATCAGACTAAGTCATACAAACACCAACTGAAGTGTCACCTACCTCATACTGATCAGGGATGTATTGCTGGTGAGGGCCGTGTGTATCCTGGGGGGCGAGACACAACTAACGCACCTTACGTTAAATTGGTCATTAAAGCAAGGTAGCGAGACACAACAGTTTTTGCGCTATTTCTGAGACCCCCCAAAATGGCAATTTTTTGCGTTAAGTATTAACGCAGGCGTTAGGTGAGACACAATGAAAATAGGCATAACGCAAGTGGCGTTATGGCCGATTTTTGGCGCTAAAATCGGCCAAAAAAACAGATGACTTTTTTTCTACCTGGATGTCTTAGCGCAACTTATTTTTTTCCAATTAAATGGCATCTGGGGCCATATTATGCTTTGTTTATCAAATCTAAGACACTGGAGATATTCTAGACTTTATGGGGAATATCCCCAACTGTTTCCACCCTTTGTATCTTGAATATTTTAGAAATTATGATGAAAAATATTTTTATGCCTGAATGGATGGGAATTTGGTGAGTGGATTTTTAACGCAAAAATCATATAATGCAATCATATGGTATGTAGAGAGAGGGAATGTCAGGGAAGAGACAGGAAAGGTCGGGGAAGAGATAGGAGAGGCCGGGGAAGAGACAGGATAGGTCGGGGAAGAGATAGGAGAGGTCGGGGAAGGCACTATTTAGATTTGGAGTGTTTTCTTCACCTCTGGCGCCCAGCCAGCTCTGTACTCTGATAGCTATTGTCTACCACTTTTTAAACATGAGGAGTCTATAGGCAAAGTTTCAGCTCTGTAGTGCCATTATTTACCGAGTTACAGAAGAAAAGACATTTTTTTGTATAATTTCTTTGAAACTCAATTTTTATTTTTTTAATTTCTTTTATTATAAAGGTAGAAATTGGACTTTACTTATCTATTCATTAAAATAATTCGAGAGCCATTTTTTTAAATGTCACATGTCGATTTTAAGAAATGGTCATGTCGCCATGTCGATTTTAGGGGTCTATACCCATCCTATAGGCCTACCATAGAAACATTTTCGCCCCACCACTACTAGGCCTAGGCCTATATAAAAATTGTCAATACCTGGTAGGCCTATAGGCCTACTATAGGTATTATAATATTCTCTACATTCTCTATAGGCCTAGACCTAGACTATAGAAACATTTTCGCCCCCCCCACCTACTAGGCCTAGGCCTACTATAGGTATATATTATAATATTCTCTATAGGCCTATACTATAGAAACATCCCCCCCCCAATTACTAAGCCTAGGCCTACTATAGGTATATATTATAATAATTATTCTCTATAGGCCTAGATTATAGAAACATTTTCGCCCCCCACCTACTATGCCTAGGCCTACTATAGGTATATATTATAATATTCTCTATAGGCCTAGGCCTATTATATAGAAACGTTTTCGCCCTTGGTAGGCCTATAGGCCTACTATAGGTATTATAATATTCTCTACATTCTCTATAGGCCTAGGCCTAGACTATAGAAACATTTTCGCCCCCCCCACCTACTAGGCCTAGGCCTACTATAGGTATATATTATATTATAACACGATGTACTGTGATCTATCCAAAAAGCTAAGCACAGAGCTGCTCTCTGATTGGATGAGAGTCTGTGATGGGCAGTCTTGACCAATCAGAGACGTTCTTAGCTACTACGGGATGAGTGGCTAGACACTGTGGTATATCTAGATGGATATACCACTAGTAGCAGAGGGACATCAATTTCAGATGGCAGACATCTATCGATTCAAAGATATATCAATGTTTATCACGCTTTTAGGGGAGTTTATTTACGTTTTTGGTATGTTTATTCACGTTTCTAACATGTTTACTTTTAATGCTGCATTTATTTACGTTTATGATGTGCTTAATTGACATTACTGTCCGAATTTGTTTTACGTTTTTGCTGCGTTTCTTTAGTCAACAAGTTTACATGTTTCTGGCGACTTTGAAGGGCCTAATTACCTTCTGCCGCCACTATGTCTGGCTCCTTTGAGTGGGCACCCCACTACCTTGATTGGGTACCGTCCTGCCTTGATTGGGTAATCAACAATACATGATTGTTAGTGGTACATTTCATGTTGGTAGTCGTCTGTGCGCACTTGTACACTTTATGTATCATATCATACTTTAATATGCAGTTATGTTTATCTAAAAGAGATTAAATGTGTCATAACGTGAATAGGGCACTTGTCCATGGCCGTGGGTGTGATCTAGACTGGATATAGACATCTCGGAAGGCTCAGCAGATGGCTGCGCCATCCTCTGAGCCTTCCTCGACGTCTATATCCAGTCTAGATCACACCCACGGCCATGGCCCGTGCCCTATTCCCTAAATATTCTCTATAGGCCTATACTATAGAAACATTCCCCCCCCAACTACTAGGCCTAGGCCTACTATAGGTATATATTATAATATTCTCTATAGGCCTAGATTATAGAAACATTTTCGCCCCCCCCCACCTACTATGCCTAGGCCTACTATAGGTTTATATTATAATATTCTCTATAGGCCTAGGCCTATTATATAGAAACGTTTTCACCCTTGGTAGGCCTATAGGCCTACTATAGGTATTATAATATTCTCTACATTCTCTATAGGCCTAGGCCTAGACTATAGAAACATTTTCGCCCCCCCCCCCCACCTACTAGGCCTAGGCCTACTATAGGTATATATTATAATATTCTCTATAGGCCTATACTATAGAAACATTCCCCCCCCCAACTACTAGGCCTAGGCCTACTATAGGTATATATTATAATATTCTCTATAGGCCTAGATTATAGAAACATTTTCGCCCCCCCCCACCTACTATGCCTAGGCCTACTATAGGTATATATTATAATATTCTCTATAGGCCTAGGCCTATTATATAGAAACGTTTTCGCCCTTGGTAGGCCTATAGGCCTACTATAGGTATTATAATATTCTCTACATTCTCTATAGGCCTAGACTATAGAAACATTTTCGCCCCCCCACCTACTAGGCCTAGGCCTACTATAGGTATATATTATAATATTCTCTATGGGCCTAGATTATAGAAACATTTTCGCCCCCCCCACCTACTATGCCTAGGCCTACTATAGGTGTATATTATAATATTTTCTATAGGCCTAGGCCTATTATATAGAAACATTTTCGCCCCCCCCTCCACTACTAGGCCTAGACCCCCCCCCCCCAACACACACCCCCAGCGCCATCATGACAACTGGTGGCAACCAATTGAACTAATCGCCGATTCACAATTTCGGTGCCGATTATTGTTCAATAATCGGCAAAATGGGGATGTTTAAAGCTGTAAATAGACAGGGAATACATGTTAGCGTTCATTTGGAACTTTACAGCATGTTAATCCGTTTAGAAATAAGGTTTTTACAGAAGAATATGTTTGAATCGACCAATGGCCGCCACCTGACCTTATGGCCGGATGTGACCTTTGACCTAACTAGGTCAATTTACACGGGTTCCCCTTGCATAAAGTTGCGTTAAGATAAGTACCTTACGTTAATCGCAACGCCTTGCGTTATGACATCTGGAAGAAACTTGTGTCTCGGGGGGTATGTTACTGACGATATTTGTAACGATATTTTAAGCTGAAATAACGCAAATAACTGAAATAACGCCGCGTTAGTTGTGTCTCGCCCCCCTGTTCTGGTGCTCTGTACTCAGCTGTACATCACCCAGCCTGTATACAAGATACAACCATTATAGCTAACCCACATGGAATGTATATATCTGTAAGTACTTATAAATTCATAACATATGCCAGTATGATGTGATTAAACCACAACATTAGAGTTCTGCAGTATGTTTCTTTGCTATACAAACATAAATTCGGTGTCCTGGAAATCTATTGTGTTCATATACTTACACAAGCCTTTTGGACTCCATGGTGAGTTGAGAAGAGGGGATAGGTAATCTGTAAGTATATGATGTGTTTGAAAATGTTACACAACATATCCACTGAATTATCATTGCTGATGTGCGTGGCAAATACAAAAAAAGCAGTTTTGACAACATTTGCACTTAATGATGAAGTATTGCCCAATTTTATTTGAATGATATCTCTGAGCACCAGCTAGTATGCTCTTATTGTAAATCAGCTAGTAAGCCCTGCATTAACAACCCTTAATATCCAGTGCTTTTGCAGCCCTGCATTTTCAGCAATTATGCCCCACTTAATAGGCACTGGTTTTGCAGCAACTTCACACACATCATTTTATAATAACTTAATAAGCACTGCTTGATAGATTATGAGTTCACCTGAGAGAGGGTTTGGTGGTAGTGTAGGCAGCTGTTGAGGCATCCCCACCCGCCCCTGGTACCTTGAGCTGGTCTGAGGGTTAGTGGAAGTGTGTGGCTTGTGCCGGCTTGTGAAGAACCCCCACCCCTGCATGGTTCCCTGAGCCGGCCTGGGGGCTAGTGAAAGTGTGAAGCTTGTATAGAGGCTGAACCTCTCACTCCCTGGTAGCCTGAGGCTTTAACCCCGGCCCTGTTAGCTAAAGCACAGCTAGTAAGACCCTAATAATTATGCACCAGCTACAGTAAGCCATATATTTACTGCGTTTTATAGTCAGTGCTTCTGCAGCCCTGCAGTCTTTGCAAAAACTTTTTCGGCATGCAGGACAGTCGGTCCTGCAGCTAGCCAATTTTGCAGGACCAGATAGATTTCTGCAGGACCGGATACCAAAATCAAAGTTTTGCATTATATTTAGAATAGAATAGAATTTATAAAAGAAGATGATAACAAGAACTTGCTCTAATTTTCCTTGAATATTAGAGTGCACTCAAGAACTTGCAACTTCAGTTCTAGTTGGAATATTTGAAAAATTCTTTCAGTTTTGGAAAGCCCAGAATGTGAAGGAGATCAGGTCCTGCACTACCAGTCATTCTGCCGGACCAGAGCCATTTTCGGCGGACATTGCCACTGTCCGGCACGATTAGGCAAAGACTAGCCCTGCAGTTGTTGTCTTGAACCTGCTACTAGATACTTGAAATGTATCCCTTTTTAAGTTATGCCAAAAAGTAGCTAGTAATCCCTTAATATGCACCAGCTAGTAAGCCCTGCATTTGCTGTGTTTGATAGTCAGTGCTTCTGCAGCCCTACAGTTGCATTTACTAATAGGTGCTGCCATGAACCTGCTAACAGATACTGGAAATGCATCCCTTATTAAGGTATGACAAAAAAGCAGCTAGTAAGCCCTTATTATGAACCAACTAATAAACCCTGCATTTGCTGCGTTTGATAGTCAGTGCTTCTGCAGCACTGCAATTGCAGCTACTAGTAAATGTTGCTCTGCTCCATCAAATAAAAGCTGTTTTAGCAGCACTGCACACACACCACCTATTAAAGTGGGTATATCCGATTTTTCTTCAAATTCTAAGTATTGCTGGAATGTATTCCAAACTCTCTAAAAGTATAGTATTTAGAGACTAGAGGTCAATTAAATGTCATCAAGGGGTGTTAAAAGGTCACAATGGGATCCAATATCCCCCAAACATGGGCTTTTCTAGTGTATTTTCAATGGGGGGAATAAAATCGTGCACGCTTTGATTCCAAAATGACCACATTTTGGGCAATAAAATCTAATTAGAGCAAAATCAGAGGGAATTAGGGGAAATGGAATAGATAGGAAGTCAAATATATTATTTGTGAACATTCTAACTCATTTTTAGGAAATCTATTTTTTTGTCCCACACATCGGATGTACTAACTTTAATAACTTGAAGAACTTTGATGCGGTCTGCATAAGTGGCTAGTAACCGTTGCAATGCAACTAGCCACTAGTAGCTGGAGCAGATTGGTGGTGTGCCCACTGGGTTGTGGTGTAACATCAACATCATGGAAACATACACCTGTCTGTTTTCCATTTCAGCATAGGATTAGGGTGCTTTACATCTTCATATTCACCAGATAGGCCCGTACCATGTATGTGTCTTTGTAGAAGTGGAAACCAAATCAATGTCCACCGTCCACAGCTAGTCTCACCACTGCCAGTGATATAGAGAGCCATTGGTAGAGAGTTACATGTCACATAGCCATGTACCCACAGGGTAGCACTGTGTGTGACACATAGAGTTTCAATAGGAGCAGTATGCACCACCTCAGTCAATGTGATGTCAGGAAAAATATAGACCTTAAATTTAGGTTTACAAGTATTCCCAGCTCATTTGCATAATTTAAGACTAGGGGGTGGGGGAGAGAAATTTGGTGTTTTTGTCTCACTTTAAACTACAAAGTACTGCCTGAGCGTCCAATGTGACCAAAAGTAATCTTTTTGCTATAGGGGGTTAGCCCCAATTCTCAAGACTGCCACTTACAGACAGTTAAATATAGACCATCAATTTAGGTTTAAAAGTATTCTCAGCTCGTTTGCATAATTTTTGACTTGGAAGTGGGGGGAGAGAAATTTGGTCTTTTTGTCTGACCTTTAACTCCACAGTACTGCCTGAGCGCCCAATGTGACCAAAAGTGATCTTTTTCTTTGAGGGGGTTAGCCCTAATTCTCAAAACTGCCGCTTACACACAGTTAAATATAGACCCTAAATTTTGGTTTAAGAGTATTCCCAGCTCATTTGCATAATTTCAGACTGGCGGGTGGGGTGAGAGAAATTTGGTGTTTTTGCCTCACTGTAAACTCCACAGTGCTGCCTCATTTCCTTAATTTCTGACTTGGGGGCTGGGGGGAGAGAAATTTGGTATTTTTGTCTGACCTTTAACTCAACAGTACTGTCTGAGCGCTCAATGTGATCAAAAGTAATCCTTTTTTAATTTGGTAAGCCCTAATTCTCAAAATTGTGATAAATATTTACTTTTATTTTGCAGAGACTCATCACGTAGTCACATCCCTCTTCACGTCAAGACACTTATCCTCATTTCAACTAGGCCCAAAACTGACAATGTGTCCCATCAACTGACATTGTGTCCCACAATGCCTAGGGACCCCACAACACGCCTAGGGGCTCCACAACACGTGGAGGGGCTCCACACCACGCCTAGGGGCTCCACAACATGTGTAGGGGCTCCACACCACGCCTAGGGCCTCCACAACACGTCAAGGGGCTCCCCAACATGCATACTTGCCCTCAAAATATGGACTTTATGAGAGGAAACTTCAGATACAAGTCAGGCATGAAACCCATCTAGAAACTGTTCCACATATCTAGGAGACTCATCCACATGTTCAGGAACTCTTCAACATGTGTATCTAAACTCATCAATGGGCCTTGAAACTCTATATCTAGGAATTCCACTACACATTTAGAAAGTCTAGGAACTCTTCAATATATCAATCTCCATCCAAGTCGATTCATTGCTGCCCTTTTAATTATTAATAAAATCAGTTTCCAATATGACAGAAGGAATTCCTTTGTTGTCATTTATAACCTCTATGTCATCAAGTAAACAAATTTCCTTACTAACTTTGAAATAAATCCCAAACACACCTCCAAATGCCTAATGCATTTCCAAACACAACCCTGCATGAATATTAAATCCAGTATCTTCTCAAACAAGTGAGGGCTAGCAAACACATCTGTTTGCGCCCTCACTTGTATATCTTTTATCTTTAATATACCAAAGGCTTCAATTTTGAACGTGTAATTAAGGCGATAGTTGGATATCTTTATGAATCTAACACAATTATGTATGTTCTAGTTCCACTAAAGCCTCTTCATCAAGCCAAGCTGCCACCTGGTGGGCAAACTTTTAACGTGAGATTCACCGTAAATGAAAAAACCTTGTTCCACTGTACTGGTTTACGGATGTTCAATGTAAAAGTAATGAGTTTTACGGTGTCTCACCGTAAATCACAAATATAGGGATACAGCGTCAAATTTAGCATCGATTCTCAGTAATTTCAACGGAAATCTTTTACAGTGTATGCATATGATTTCCCTCAATTCGAGCGTGCCACCCTTCAGTACCCATTCCACATAAGAGTGCCCCGACTGGTTTATAGAATCATAAGGCGCCAACCCCCAAATAGATTATAAAATTGTAAGGAGCTGTAGCATGTAAAGGTAGTGCTAGCTATAAAACGTATAGAGAGGGCCCTTCTATGGCTATGTAACATAAGGGAGTTCCCTACCCCCCCCCCCTCACCCCAAGTAGTCATACAACTTTAAGGGAATGCCCCCACCCCCATCAGTAGCTATAGAGCATATATTCTCTATAGCTACCAATTACATATATATACACATACAGACTGTGCATTTAGAGGGTTAGCTGGTGGGGGGGGGGTCTTGAAAATTAGTGACGTCTTTGTTAGGGGGGTTAGTGATGGTAGGTGACAAAAGGTGACAAGGGGGTGGGGGGGGGGGGTCCTGAAAATGGCCCTAAAAAAGGTGACGTCATTTGTGAATGTTCCCCCAAGATGTCAAACTATAGATGACCAAACCCAGTCATTTGTGATAGTAAATTTGATACTTCACTTGTAGGACAGGTAGAACTCGGTAAAATATGATACATCTTCAACAATAATTAATATAGTGTGGTGAATAAAGCTTTATCAGAATTTAGCAGGTTAAGTATAGCTACTCCTCCATAGATAATACCATGACAGGTCCTACACCAGATAAGGCGTGAAGATACAGCACCGTGCCTCCACTTCTAGACGAGTCACCTTCAGGTAAGGCTGCTATTCTACCTCTATGTACACAGGTTACTTATCACAGATTGGTTTTAGATATATACTCCAGCCCGAAAGCTACCTAGAACAAACTAATTAACTTTTCAAAATAGTCTCTTTCAAAGTTGCACTTTTTGTTAATGGTTTTAATCATGGATAAGGTAGAAATGAACCAATCTTAAGCTACAGAGTTCATCACCGTAGGATTTTGGTTCATCGTTGTGACTATTGGCTTACCTGTGGTCCCTTTTTATATGGGCCCTGTTGTATTTACTAATCCCTACGAATACATTTTGTGTGAATGATTTAATATATGATGAGAAAGTGGTAATATAAACTTCATGCATTTGATAAGGCCCAAAACAATGTGGATCTCACTTGAGGGAGTGACTTGATTAATGTCACCTAGTGTTATGGAATAAGCCGGCATGTCACCATGCGTAGTCTTCTCTCAGTCCATGTAGAAAGATGCGTGCTATAAATTTCATGTATTATCAGAAAAGATTCTGACATTGTAAATGATCATGAGTTATTGACAAGGGGAAATCTTGTGATATTATTTAGCACCATAAACCCGACCAATGAAACCTGTAAGAATAATGTTTTTAATGTTTTACAACATCTGATCATAATAAGATGCCATAAAGAGTTTTGTTTACTGGGTTGACTTATTTAGGATATTTTGATGACCATGGCGTTAGGCTTGGTTAATGGTTTTATATATGAGATTTGATTTGATTATAAAGATGATCCTTTATGATACTGCATATTGTGAAAAAGTTGCTACTTGGAATAGTATTTGGCGTTATACATTGTGGAAATTGAGCTATAATTAAATACAACAACATTGATTACCCTCTGACTTATACGTTTTAACATTTTATTGACAGGATATTAGGAAGAGAATTACATCTAACAATTTGTATATTATCATTATGATAGTAGATTGTAAAATAGATAGAGAATGATAGATTAAGATTGACAAATGTGATGTGTTTTCACAAAACCAGTCTGAAGTCAGGTTTATACTGCTCTCATAGAGAGAACAACTCTATTCATCTCTTTGCATCAATCATTTAACTATAGTAAACTAAATATAGAAGAAACAATCCAAACCCTTATATATACTTAAATTCATGAAAAAAAAAGAAATTTCACCTATATATATATATATATATATATACATATACGTATATATCTATCTATCTATATATATATATATATATATATATATATATATATATATATACCCTCATTATCTATGTGTGACTTCCAACTGGTTTTATAAAAATACATCACAAATATGCTATTGACCATAGAAGAGACTGTTCCCTCACCATTTATCAGTATTTGTTTCTTTCTGTTAACAGGGCTCACTAGAAGTAGTTGTGGCTGACATCAGTCACATCGATCCTTTATGGGACATTGGTTACGACATCAAGAAACAAAATCTAGGATTACGAGAACCAACCTAATATTTTGACACTCTGTATTAACTACCCTTGCTCGTGTAGTGGTGAGGCAGTATCCCTTCACTCTATTTGTGGGACGGCTGGTTGTCTGGTTCAGTCTCTGTTCTGACCCGGTACTAGATAGGTGACTACACCTGTCAGGTTCCCGGGGTTCAGACAGAGGCTGCTGCGGGTGGCCAGTTGAACAGAGCAGTTTCGCTTGGGGCCACCCGCAGATGACCAGCTACTCGGCAGTACCACATCTGCTACTGTAAATCAATGCTCACTAGAAGAACGTTAGTCTACAGTCTCCTTCATTCTCCTCACTCTGCACTTACAACCTTCTAGGATTACTGTAACCATCAAGTCTACCGCTGCTAACTTCATACCTGGATACTCTCCTCCACCCCTGCTTGTTCAGTGGGGCTCTAGTACTCATTGACTGTACGTGTAGGATGGCTGGTTGTGGCGGGTGGTCAGTTGATCAGAGCGGATTTTCCCTTGGGGCCACCCGCCAATGACCAGTTGCTCTGTACTGGAGGGTCTGCTACCTTCCTGCTTGCCCTCACTACTCAGGTGACACACTTCTCTATTGACACTTACTACCCAATTACGATTAGTCTTTCACAAGACAAATAGGATCATCACAGAAATAGACACATGACAATTCGGATTACCACAACCACCAACTCTACTGCTGCTATTTTCCTACTTGGAAACCCCCATGACCCCTGATTCTGTCTTGGTGTAACAGAACTCTGACTGTAGGACGACTGGTTGTCTGGTTCACGGTCTCTGTTCTGACCCCAGTACTAGATAAGTGGAAACACCTGTCAGGTTCCTGGGGCTCAGGCAGAGTCTGCGGGTGGTCAGTTGAACAGAGCGGTTACGCTTGGGGCCACCCGCAGATGACCAGTTGTTGGGCAGTACCTGTTGTCTACCATACATCACTGACTTTCACCATACTCAGTGTGTGAACTGTCTGCAACCAATGTGCGTTCTGTGCTAGCTTACACATCATTGGTAGGTGTTACTCTCTTCACTTCTGGTTATTACAGTTAAAGGGTTAGAAAATCTCTTGTCTTGTTAGGCTTTTTAAAAGACCCTGCAAACAATATAGATCCAGAAATAGAACCCTTCTTGTGTCATAACTCGTGAAATATACAAGAATTGAGAACTTTTGTGGAAGGGGGAGATTTTTTCCTGACCTTCACTTGAATTTTTGTGGAATGAGTATGGACAATTATTCCGAAAAGTGCAGTAAAAATTCTCCTTTAAGATCACCCCCTTGTATGAGAAAAAAAACAGAGGAATCTTTCTCATGTTCCATATTTTGGAATTTATATTTTTTGTGTTGTATAATATATCTAATAAGAATATTTATCATCTAATATTATTGAATTTCAATTTAAACAACAAAAAAGTTCATAAATATTGACTAAAAATGAATATTGGCTAATATATACCAAATGGAAGTTTTTGATGAGCTGTACACAAATATGGCAATATCACAACATATTGGCGGGGGGTAGCCCTCTGTACCCTGTTAGTTTTAAGGAGTGCCCATGTTGCCTTGTCAATTGAGGAAATTGCCCCATGTTACTAACCCCCGCAGATATTTATCTTGCCCTGTCAATTGTAGTAGTTTAGTCTCTACACCCATCATTGTGAAACAATGGTAGAATAGTCCAACAGGTTTGGAATAATGCACACAATGTCACGTACTGCTGCATGCCACAACACATTCAATTTGATCTTTTACATGCCTACTGCAGATAATGGGGTCAATAAGTAATGCCAGTCAATGTGGGGTATCATTCACCCAATTGTATATTTATTAAAAATTAAGGGCAAGTGGAAAGTTTAAGGAATGAATAAATACAGTAAAACCTCGCCTATAAGACAAGGCTAGTATGCGAGTCATGTCGCAGTGTGGCTTATGGTATCGGCCCAGTGCCTGGGTGTGGGCTATACAAGAGTTTTTGGTGCTATGGAACAGTACTAAAGGCACCATAATTAGGCTGCCCGTGCGCCTTATAGAACCGGCCGAAAGTCTAAGTGCAGTTAATACATGAATAAGGCTTATATCCAAGATTTTACAGTAGGACATATTTAAGCTGGTAGCTTGGCGGCAGTCCCAAACTCCCAGCCAAATGCCATGCTTTGGGCTGGGATCAGACCTACCGTAAAATCCAACCTATAAGACAAATTTCATTTGGAATTTTTATTTTCTATAAGCCAAATTTCTTTCTGGTGTTGGGGGTTCGGTGGTGGGATTTTAATAATTAGAATAAAGCCTATTTTGTATAGGACAATTTTTTTTTATTAAGTTGGCGGGTCGGCTTATAAATGGGGGTCGTCCTATCGCAAGGGGTTTTACCATACTCCTGACTTTTTTTTGCGCCAGTTTTGTGGCGCAAAATGTGTGCATTGGTTTCTCTTAGCGGGGTTCATTGTCTTGAAGGAACTACACCACCTCCCTCCTAGCTGGGTGAAAAAAGGATATCCTTGGCTACATGCCATTTTTCATGGCTTGTTGATGAAATAATTATTAAGGATTCTAGAGAAGAGTTTACGAATGCTTGGGATAGCACACAAGGTTCTACTATCATATTATAGAAAAGTCCATTTCCACCAATAAAATAATCTATAGTCGAGTTCCACCATATCCAAGGAGAAACTGCGAGCTAGTTACAAGCCTGGACTGACAGGTAATAGGATATCATCTAAGAAAACGCTAGCTCTGGTAAATGTGAATGGGCTGTATTTCTGTTTTCAACTCATTCTGTGTGCCCTGCCCTAATACAGTCCTTATTGTTGATACACTGTCAAGTGGTCGTCACTTTTCTCATGGAGAGAAGTACACACCTAAAAGCCTTTGTATAAGCTGCACCCTAATATTGGCATGTTTGGAATCATGATGAAGCTGCATTTGATTGGCATTCAAGCTGTGTCTTCTAGGTAAGACTTTACGGTATGTATCATGTATTTATACAGTAGGTAGGACGTTGAGACTGATATGAAATTAGACAAACACTTAAGCCATATGGTAAAGTCTGAACTGATAACATTGCGACCTGCTTACTGACCTGTGTATCTGTTGGGAGGCCAAGGTATAGGAGTCGCATCACATATATACATCTCTAAATCACAAGGAATTAGCTTAGTAGCGAATAAGTGTATTAAGGCCACTTAAACTGGTTTTCCTATTGGTATATTTGGTATCAAATTAAAGCCAAGGGTGTCAGTAAATTAGCAATGGAGTGAGCTGGGAATAACTTACAATAAACAAACTTTATTGGATCGCTAAATTCATTCACGAAAAGTTTTGATATCCCTATACATTTTGGCATTTTTCACTGCCAGGTGATGAGACATAACTTTTTTTTTTGAGTGGCCTTATCATCAAACAGGAGAATATATAAATGACGTTTAAATTTCAATGAAGGTACTTTATGATAACCAATCAGGTCACTGTCAGGCCATCTGAGATACGTTATGTACAATGGGACAGAGTAGCATGATCAGGGCATGGTCATTATTTAAAGGGCTAAAGGTTTGCATATGGTATGGGCCTATCTAGCAAGCAGTAGTTAAACATGGCAGACTGGTCTCCAAGCATGTATCTACCCTGTTTTGGCCTTATTGTCTCCCCCTCCCCCATTGCTCAGAAGGGCTGTATCTGTGGGTGTATGTAGAGACAAGAGACAGGACTTTAGTCTTAAAGATATCATTGACCCCATCCGAACACTTGACACAACCAGAGTTTACATAGATAAAGTTCATACTGATAGCTTGGATGCCTTGCCATGCACACTGTTGTAATGTTATGAAAAGTTTATAACATCAATATTAATTCCCTAAGCTGATGGCATTGCTATCTAACTGAGGAGTGTGTATGATAGTGAAGGAAAGTGGTAGTTATTGACAGAGTGACAGAGTAAATGATGGAGTGAGGGAGTTATTGACAGACGCAGGGAATACATAACGGAGTGAGGGAGTCATTGACAGAGTGAGGGAGGTGTTGACTTAGTCAGTGAGTTATTGATGGATTGAATGAGGTAGTCTGGAGAGAGTGAGTTGAGGCAGAACAGAGGATAATTGATGGCAAGTAAGACTGACATAAGGGGAGTAGGGACGACATAAGGAAAGTGGGGACGACATAAGGAAAGTGGGGACGACATGAGGGGAGTGAGGACGACATGAGGGGGTAGGGACGACATGGTCAGAGTGGGGGCGACACAGGCAGAAAGATAACCACATGAGGGAGTGGTTGAGTTATAGAAGCTGTTTGTGACGGGGGGGGGGGGCGAGGCAACATGAGGGGAGTGAAGGGACATAACGGTAGTTAAGACAACATACGGATAATGCTGAATACTTGAGGAAGGTTATGTTTAGGTCCCAACATAAAAGCAAACGCCTCAAGACTCTAGGTGACTGCAGAGGGGTTAAAAACGACCTGGCGACCTGGGCTGTTTTCCAGACGACCTGGTACAATAATTTAAGCGACCTGACGACTTTTGGAGAAATTTGGCTATTGTAAAAATAGTATAAAAAAGCGACTTTGTGACCTGGTGTCCTTAATTTCGGCGACTTTCCGTCTTCAGGGGGGGGGGGTACCCCTCTGAACCCTCCTCTAGGATAGAGTAGTCAGGGGCGCAGCCTGCTTCCTTCAGGTTAGGTCGAGATGTATCCTGCAAGATACAAAGATATATGATGATATGTAAGAGATTGATATAATTAGCCCATGATACTGTCTGTAAAGAAACAAGCAACAATGCCAGGTTTATTTCTTCCATTTTTTCCTCCTCAAAAAGTAGATATCCATTCTGGATATTCATGGACAAGACCAACCAAGAAATTGTTATGATGACATACTTCTATAATGCAATTAGAATTACACCACAGACACTTGAAACCTCTATACTCATTGATAGTGATACGTTTAGCTTTTCCATGACAATTTCTCAAGTAAATCATAGGAATATTTATCATATCTGACACCGTACATACTCTGATCATATTCTTTTTTACATTTATAGTAGATATCAATAATACTTACGGAAATTGACACCTAGCTATGAGGCCAAAATAATGTCAATGTCAGTCGCCTCCACCTTCGATAATCGCCATTTTGTCCTTGCCTTCGATGTTATGCCTATGGTGAGAAAAGAAATCAATATATTAAAACCAATTCGTATGATTCATTGTCTACCTTTGTCTTCATGATTGATTATATCCCATGCTAATTTAAGTTCGTCAGGAGCAAGTTCAGAGGCATTTCACAGTATTAGTCCCATATGAGTCTGCCCATCCTGCCCCAACGTTTTTTTTAATGGTACAGACGTATTCAAATAGGCCTAACCTATTTCTGCGCCCTCCTACCACTATCCCTGAGTCCATATCCAGTCAAAACTTTACAGACCTCGCTTTTGTCTACATATTGCAAAAGAGGTCCTGTAAAAAGAACAAGATAAACTCACGGGAATGCCATCCTTTAGGCCAAAACAATCTCAATCTTTTCACCCTTCAGGATCTAAACGCAGTTTAGATAATCTAGTGGGCATGGTTAAACGCCTTTTTTACAGTGCATGGATGGCCAGGCAACAGGATTTGTAACAGATAACAAGTAAAGGGCTTAGAGGGAGGGATAGGTAGGACAGTACATATATAGCAGGATTAAGGGATGTAGTGATAGACAGGGTAAGGGAAATGCATTGAGAGGGATATGAATTTCTAGGAAACGGCAGGGGAAAGCTAGGAAGTGAGGGAATAGGGAGGCGGGGAAGGTGCTATAAAATCATAATCCATACTATCCATATTACTATCATTTTCACTATATTGATTATTTGTTATTTCCTATTTTTGTTAATGCTGTACTGGAACAAAAGTTGCCAGCAACTTTTGCTGTAGGTGTACAGTACTTACTTCTTACAGTGTAGTTGATACAGTTCTCTGCCTATGAAGGGTGAAGGGTTAAGGACGACACAGTGTTAATTATTCATCTACATATAGTACCCTGTAAACACAAATCTATACATAGCTCAGATGAAATCTACATTCATTTGGAGTTGAAACTATGTAACTTCACAAGGTTTATGAACGTCAATAAATAAAGGGCAGCCTGGCCTTCAGTCAGTAAAGTAGAAGGTGACGTACAGCAATGACTGCAGTGGTACAGAAATTAAATAGATGTACTGATGTTGGTCCATACCCAGACTGCATTGGTCCCTAGGGCCCATAATTATATGTCTTACTTTGGCCAGCTGGGTATGCCAATATCTGGGTTATGGTCCTTTTTGTCCAGGGTGGGAGCCCAGATAGGCCAACCCAGGAAAAGCTTTTCTTTTCATAAATACATTATATAACTAAAGTGGAAGCAATCTGGGCTCAAGCTGGGTTCTTCAAATCTGGGCAGCCACATCTGGGCTCCCACTTATAGCCCTGGACAAAAAGGACCAGAGGCAGACCCCCTCTGTGGGTTGGATAATTTGTCAACATTAGGGGTGAGGCTTGTATGCACATGATAGGCTTATAGATGGGAATTTATGGTATGTGGATAAGAGACACATTCTCTTTGTCTGCTCTTTTCCCACCAGTTAGGCTCTGAAACGTGTGCAGTATATATATAGGCCTACATGTATACATAAATACAGATATCTATATTATAGTTATTTTTTGGGGGTTTGCCAGCCGCGCCAGCGGCCCAGGTACGTAGTGACCAGTGGCGCCGCCTTAAGGCAGGGCTCCCGGCGGGGCTGCAATCTCCAGTCGGCAGATATTCCGCACGACAATGTCTACTCCATCTCTGCAATATCCTTCCTCCGTGTAAGACTAGGGACCAAAATGGTTCCCTACGCCATGGTCATTGAAATATCCAATTTCCTGTAAACAATTCGATTCAAATATTTGAATGAAGCCCTAAACATGAAATCCTGAAAGTTACAGACACATTAGACAAGTTTTGATGGTAGCATTTGTTAATTTACCAAGGAACTATTTTTGGTGTAGGGAGATGGGCAGTGTGTGATTTGGACAGGAAAGCAGGAAAGTGGTACTGCTTTCGTGTCTTTTTCCACAGGAAAGCGCCAGGTTGATGCAGAGAGGAGGTTATATCGAGTCTCTGGAAATCAAGAGTGGCGGCGCTGGCAAACCCTATTAATGTTTTCGGTTTGCCTGGGAGGCGCATGGGGCGCCTGTGACGTCACAAGACAGATTGTGGTTATGAAAATAAATCATACCCAGTAGATGCGGCCGTATGACGCCGTATGCCTCATTGGAAAATGGTTATTCATATAACTACCATCTTGCTAGTGACACCATAGGCATCTAGTCATAAATATAACACACATTTACTGAGCATTTACTGAGCAGTGAGGGCACCATTTTCAGTCGGACCTAGCTGTGACGTCATACGGCCGCTTATAGTGATCAAAATGCCCGGTCAAAATCATATCACTGGTGCCACTAGCTATGCCTGTATGCGGGTACCCAGTCGGCACAGAACATTGAATCAACATTGATAGATGGTTGTCAATGTTGATCCAATGTTGATTCAGTGTTGATTCAACATGGAACTGGATTTTGTGCCCACTGGGTAGCTGCCTCAAGCAAAAGCTTGCTATAGCCCTTCCATTTTATGGATTAGATTAAGTAGATATACCTCCAAAATACGTCTGTGATAGACTGACACTCAGTAATGTTGCAGTGGCGCAGACAAGGACGGGGAAGAGAGCTACGAGCGATGCCACGACTCCTTGGTAACCTTGCTATGGCAACCACCCAAATGATGTGACGTCCTCCATGCTGCGTCCGAACTTTTCCCGCCAGTCTTTCTAATTTGCCACAATTTGGTTGTTCTAGTAGGACCCAAGCCAGTGGCGGATCCAGGAATTTCGGAAAGGGGGGGGGGCACTGTAATACCTACAGCAATTGGGGGTGTTCAACCATCTAAATTAAAATGTACAGAAAAATAGGGGGGGGGTGGGCGCGCACCCCGCGCGCCCCCCCTGGATCCGCCCCTGTAGGCCTAGGCGTTATATTAGTTATATACTTTTTTGTTTCATTTGACCCCCCGGGGGGGGGGGGGGCAATTGTCAACAGCTAATTTCTGACCCTTGTGGGGGACACCTCAAGAGATAGGCCTATAGCCTATACTGTACCACATTTACCCTATAGGCCTAGTAGGCCTACAATCTGTTTACATTAATCAAGCATCAATGACGTTGGGTAGGGGGCCTAGCCCAGGGGGCCTAAGCCCATTATTATATGCTTGTGTGGTATTACACCTAGGCGGGAGGGGGGGCGGTGAATAACAGTGTATCAATGTATCAAAATTGGTTATGATTAAATGTTAAATTAGGCCTAGGCCTATATTCTAGCATTTTACTTCCACATAACCAGTGTAGCCCAGAGAAACCTGGAGGTTAGATATAGCCCTAGGCCTACTATTTTTTTCCACGTTAATTATCATTCATCCTTAGGCCTAAGACACAAATTACTCCAGGACATTAGGCCTAGGCTATGTGGTGATGTGGCGGATGCAAGTAAAGTGTTGTTGTTTTATTATAAACAAAAGGCTGGTTGCTATATTGGAATCATGCAAGCCTTTTATTTAAGTACACAGAGGAAATTGTGTAGGCAAAACTGGAGGGCCGTGACTATTGACAGTTTGAACTGTCAATAACAGAATAAGATTCCCTTATTGACAGCTCCAACTGTCAATACCAGGATATAATTCCCTTATTGACAGTTCAAACTGTCAATATGGGAAAAAGGATTCTCTTATTGACAGTTCCAGAAAGGAACTGTCAATAATAGAAAATTAATCTGTTATTGCCAGTTTGAACTGTCAATAAGAGAATCATATCCTGGTATTAACAGTTGGAACTGTCAATAAGGGAATCTTATTCTGTAATTGACAGTTGGAACTGTCAATAAGAAGATTGATTTCTACTATTAACAGTTTGCACTGTCAATAGCCGGCCCACCTTGATCTGGCTATTGACAGTTCAAACTGTCAATAGTGGAAAACTTTCCTCCTATTGACAGTTCAAACTGTCAATAGTGGGATATTTCTCTCTTATTGACAATTCAAACTGTCGATAGTGATAAATTATGGTTGGGTACGAGTCCCTTGTTCCCGCTATTGGTCAGGTCATTCGCGCGCGCCAGACCTCTGTTACCCGGTTAGGAGCGCCCCCTATGTTATGTATCTAGGCGGAGTGTGTACATTGGTTACCGCTGTTGTTTATGCCAGAGCGCCGCCCAGAGAGGTGGGACAGCTCGCAGCTCGCTTGCTTTGTGTCATATTTACCGTGGTTAGTTAATTAATTTCTTATTATTAACCATGCAGCCCTGCAGGAGCTGTGCTTTTGTGTATGACCACCGTAAATCGGCATGTCCTCAGTGTTCTACACCCACACATTCTAAAGGTGGGTTGGACGAGGAAGAAGACGAAGCATTCGAGTTGCGCAAGGCTGAGGAGCCAGGATCTCCAGCAATGGATAGGGATCAGAACGTGTCCTTACAACTTAAGCTAGCAGAGGAGAAGCAAGCCATACTGAAGCGTAAACTCGAGATGAAGGCTCTGGAAGAACGGCTGGCAGCGATCAACCTACAGAACGCCAAACTGGAGGAGGAATTGGCTTCGAGCCAAGATGGCGGATCGGGGAAGAAGCCAAGCACGCAGAAGCCACCTCCAGGGTTCAAGCCTAAGACTCCGGGTACCGGATCGACACTGGAGGGTGAGCATGGCTTCAAGCGTCAACTGTTCACTGGCTTCAGCTTCCGAGGGAAATTCTACAGCGGCGACAACTCTACAAGCTGGCTTAGAGTCTGTGGGTTTAGGCCTCCAGGCTCTAGGGTTGGCTACTGGAGACGTAAACAACGCTGGATTGCCTCTACAAGGTGAAGGTGGTGGAATGTCTGGCTTCCATTGGTCAAGTGAGTCTGCACGCAGAAAGCGCTCACGACATTGGATCCGTCCAGATTTTCATCTACCTTTAGATAAAAGTTATGAGGAGATGTCCTATAGAGAGCTCGTATACGGTATGGTGTGTGTGACGGAGTGCATCATAAAAGCAAACGATGCTCGGTTCGACGTTATGGGGTATTTGGAACATTTTAAATACATCACCCTTAAGGAGATTAGGCCTACCTACATGCCCAAGGCAGTGGCAAAATATGAACATGATGTGACGACCAAGGTGGCTTCGGGAGAGGTCAGATACACGGCAGCAGAGCACACAGCGAATGCCACTCACTTTGGTATCGAATGTACCAAGGCTTACGTGGAAGCCATGCGTCTCCTCCAAGGTCCTTCTCAAGCGGGGAAGCCAGGTGGCTCCAGCAAGCAGTCAACGCCGAGGATATGGTACCCGGACGATATCTGTGCGAGTTGGAACTTCACGGCGTGCCAATATAATCCTTGTCATAAACAACACGTATGTTGTGTATGTAGAGGCTCGCACAGGGCGAAGGGTGGGTGCAACTACAACACTGCAGCTCAGCAAGGTCAGCAGCATCAAAACAGGAACACACAGGCTCCATTCTACCCACAGAACCAAGGCAATCAAGGCTATACTCCTTCAAATCCCCATCAGCAACAGGGGGGGGGGGGTACAGGTAGACGCCGACGAAGGGCTCACCTGTGATGTGAACAATTACGGTTGGATCCGCAGCGACAGAGTAATCTGTATGGACAGTGTTAGTGATTTGATCCTAGCTTATAAGGATTACAGGCCTCTGTGGGATATTAATTGTGTACATAATGTGTCTAATGTTCAATCGCAGTTTAAGCCTTGTGGTTGGAAGAATATGTTGTCAGGGGGGGATAATGATGTATACGGTACTTGGGATCCAGATAGCCTGTTTTTGCTGGACGGGGTTATGCATGGGTTCAAAATTGTTGACCCTCTAGTAGCTATCCCTTCTTACGAGTGTATTAACTATGCCTCCGCTACAGGGGAAGCTTTTGGTTTCATGAACGATATTATTTTAAAGGAAATAAGTACCGGTAAACTTAGTATTGTCGATAGGAAGCCGCATTGTGTACATGCTCTGGGGGCTGTTGAAAAGTCATCTGGTGGTTATCGTCCCATCACTGACGCTAGCAGGCCTGAGGGCATTTCTATTAATAATCATATGTCTAGCACCTTTAATAATTTTAAGTTCTGTAGTATGGACGAGATATGCGAGGGCCTAACCCCAGGTTGCTTTTTGGCTGTAACAGATATAGAGGCTGCATACCGTACATGTATGATTCGTCCCGGGGACAGAAAGTTTCAAGGTTTGGCCTGGAGTGTTGATGGTCAGGACGTGTACATAGAAGATAATTTCCTGTCCTTTGGGGCCAGAGCCTCACCTTACATATTTAATAATTTGACAGACTCTGTTACTAGGTATATGAATGCTAATGGTTTCAAATGCTCCCTTGATAGGGAGAGCTGCCAATGACTGAGTAAACACGCACCGTGCCACGGCTCTGCATGAAATACACTCAACTTGGCAACAAACTCACTGGTAGCCTGCCGTTTTCTAGACACACTTCTATGAACATCTAGAGACCAGGTAAGGATAGTTTTTAAAAAGCTCACTTGTATATTTGGTGAATTATTGGTGGTTGAATAGCTTCAAATCAACCGCCGGTGGGTGGCGTAGGAATACATTTCACTTTGTTGTGTGAGAGTGTGTCCCAAATATGGATCAGCCTGACAACACAGGGAAAAAAAGAATGCGCAGTATGAATGAGTCCCATACTACATCCCCTGAAACGAAATCACCAGAGACTAAAAAGCTGTGTGCATTAAATCTGAATGATAGTTCTTCTAGTGAGGATAATTATCAGTCACCTCTAAAACATGCTTTAATGCAAGAACTACGATGTGGTAAAGGGATTCTAGGGGAAACCCCTGAGGTGCCGGTCATGGCGTCATGGGGGTTTCCCCACGGCAGTATGACGTCAGAGAGCTCCGTAAGGGAACTGAACACAGTTCCAAGGCCCCCTGAGGTGCTGGTCACGGCATCACGGGGGGGAGTTTCCCTTGGCAGTATGACGTCAGAGAGCTCCGTAGGGGATGACAGGTCACTGCCGAATTTAGACCCAGATGTAAACAGTGAGGGGAAAAACAGTGAAATCAAAAGTACTGAGGGAACGAAGAATGTACATATGCCACCCCTCCCCTCCCTGTACTTGGTAAATGGTGACAATGATAAGACTGCGGGTCAATTGGTCCCGCTGACGCAGACTAAGACGGGTCTCTCACAGGCTCAAACAGGTCAACCACAGGCTAAAACTGGTCAGTCACAGGCTGAAGTTAGTTCATCACAGGCTCAAACTGGTCAACCTCAGGATAATACTAGTCAGTCACAGGCTGAAATTGGTCTCTCACAGGCTCAAACTGGTCAACCACAGGCTAAAACTGGTCAGTCATAGGCTGCAGTAGGTCTCTCACAGGCTCAAACTGGTCAACCACAGGATAAAACTAGTCAGTCACAGGCTAAAATTGGTCTCTCACAGGCTCAAACTGGCCAACCACAGGCTAAAACTAGTCAGTCACAGGCTGAAGTTGGTTCATCACAGGCTCAAACTGGTCAACCACAGGCTAAAACTAGCGAGTCACGGACTGAAATCGGTCTCTCACAGGGTCAAACTGGCCAACCACAGGCTAAAACTAGTCAATCACAGGCTGAAGTTGGTTCATCACAGGCTCAAACTGGTCAACCACAGGCTAAAACTAGCCAGTCACAGGCTGGATCTGGTCTCTCACAGGCTCAAACTGGTCAACCACAGGCTAAAACTAGTCAGTCACAGGCTGAAGTTGGCTTATCACAGGCTCAAACTGATCAATCACAGGCTAAAACTGGATCTGAAATAACTTTAACTGCTCTGACTGTGCATGAAAACCAAATGGAGAACTTTCAAAAACAACTGTTGAAACAAATCTCACTGTTATTAGATGCAAACCAAGACAATCAAAATTCTAGAATTGAAACACTAGAGAAGGATGTGTCTACATGCCAAAAGACAGTGGACTTCGTTAAAAAGGACTTTGTGAATTGTTGTAAGGTTAGGGTCCAACTACAGAAAGATCTCGAGAGAATTGAGACCGACATTAATGAGGATTCTAAACACCTCAATAGAAGAATGACAGATATTGAAGACAAAAGTAGCGAACGTCATGTGGACTATTTGAGAATGTTCACTGAACTGGAAAACAGATTGAATGGAAAGATAAGAGAGACAGAAGAGAAGATGATGAATATGGAAAAAAGATTAAATGATAGAATAGACTCTGAAATCGCACATGCCTTTAATCAGATAAGAATCACCGAGGACAATTCAATTGAAAAAATTGAGAAAGCCAATCTGTTAACATCACAATCTGAGTCAAGACTCAGAACTGAGCTCCATCAAACAAAAAAGGACCTTGAGGTTGCCATACAGCAACATCAATGTACACCTAGTGCTGATCAGAGCAATGTGGGGAACAAACTGACATATGCCCAAGCCATCACCTCCTTAAAGACGGAGATGGCAGTTGTATTGAGAACTGTAGACCAGGTAGAGTACTCGGTTACTGATATTGGAGAAAACGGGCTAAATATTGCCAGCATAACCCAAAGAGTTGACACAAAGCTTAGTACCAGAGTAGTAGCTGGTCTCAAAAACTATGACTTGGTAGTCTTTGTTGCGGGTCTGTGTGATATCACTGTGAAGTCATATATCCGAAATAAAAGACACATAGATTTTGCACATGGAAGCGTAGCTGACTGCAGGGCAGTAGTCTCTGTTAGGCTAAGCACGATGGTCATGAAGCTAAAAAAGAAATACCCGGATGTGATCTTTGCACTATCGACTATATATGGAATGGACTTGAGGATCTTTAATCATGATGATCATCCCCACCCTGACCAAGACCTGCTTACCCAAAGCATCAAAGCCATTAAAGGAGACATAGTTTTCATAAACGCCTTGAACGGCGTGCCAACTTGCAGGTTACATTACCTGTTCCACGCTAACAGATGGAATAAGGGGAAGAAGGGTAGACGAGTCGGGAAGACAGCTAAATTTAAAGGAACTTATGGCGAGAAGAAAATGAGAGATGGATGTCATCCAAATGCAGTCTACAGATTGAAAGTGGCTGACATCATAGCTTCTACGTGTAAACTCATCAGACATCCCACATCACTGAATGATGACTCAAAGTTAATGTCTGATGGTGAGGAGGAACTCTTGATAGATGACGACATCAAGTCCATCATCAGAAACATGATGGTGGTCAATCTGAATGAATGATCTAATGATGATGATAGGTGTCTACTGGTGAATGTCTCTCCCCCGTAAGATCAGATCTATTTCCAGGTTAGGTTTACATACCGTCAGTGACTCCTGGGCGGTCATAGGGCTAACCATAGGACCACCATCTGCTGATCCTGTAAAGGTTTGTAATAGCTTGAAGAATGGGTAAGACTGAAAGCACAAAACAAACTTTTCCTAATTGCTACAAGTGGTAAACTCATAAAAGAGGGGCTCAATTATTTTTTTATTTATTTTATTTTTTTTTTTTTTTATTTTTTTTTTTTAATTTTTAATTTTTTTTTTTTTTTTAAATTTTTTTTTTTTTTTTTTTTTTTTCTTCTCTCCATTTATTCATGTATGTCTCGGTCCCTATTTAACTCCTCATGTCATATTGACATAAATAAGAATTTGTAAATTATGTTGGAAAAGGTATCTCCGAATTCTTTGTGCTAGGCACGTTCATTATTATCTTTTTTTTTTTTTTCCTTGTATATAATGTAGATATTTCCTGGCTTGTCAGAACTGACAATCGTCAGAGCATGGAGTAACCAGTTAACTGGTTATCCAGATCTGAGATTGGATCCTGACTATCCTTTCGAAAACTCGCTATTATTACTCTTATCATTAAATAGCTTAAGAGTCTTAGATACAATTTAATAGTATTCTGAATTACTAGAATTTCGCAGGCTTCTGTAGTGCAGCTCTGTGAAATGAGACGTGATGACAGCTCCTATTTATTTATTATTATGATTTGTCGTACTTAAAATTGGTTTGATTTAGTTTCATTGATTTACCGGAAGAGCGGTTTCTTCTTACATACTTAATCCTCCTTGCATTTTTTCAACTTGCCTCTGGGGCATAACTTATGATGCTCAAATTAGAGAAGGTTAAGAATGTAACCACTACTTTGCGTTGTTGATTTTAAGCACCTACTAACTAACTATCCATCTATATTTTAGACAAGATGGACTTGCTTTTAATAACTAATCTTCATCTATCCTTGTCTGAACCTCCAAGAAGCCTTTAAGTTTGCACTGCTGTAACATGTGAGAAATCTTGACTTTAGAATTGGTTAAGTAAACTAATTGACACCCGCTGGTGTACAAGTAGTGTAGAGCCTGGTGTTTTTTCTTCTTGGTTGGTAGCTCTCTAATCGACCCTCGCAGTACATTAAGTTGGTCTGCTGGGGGGGTCCATCAGTCTCCTAGTTAAATTAACTAGGAGATATTATTTGTGTTACTTGTTGTGTTTTTTGTTGTTGTGACATATACTTAAGGTGCGCATGATGAGTACTACTTTGGTGAAGGATTTCATGAACATGAAGGGGATGAAGATTGTACATTTGAATACGAGAAGCATGTATGGGAAGAGGGATGAGATCTTCAGAAAATTGTCTGGTACTGATATAGTAACAATGTCCGAAACGTGGTTACACGCTGATGTAGACAACGATCTTGTGGCTTGGAATGGCATGAAGCTTTATCGACAAGATAGGAAAGACAAAAAGAAAGGTGGGGGCATAGTTGTGTATTTGCGTCATGAATTGTCAGGGGTTACGCAGGTTGTTAATAACTTAAACATCAACAACAAGGATATAGAATGTTATGTTTTGGATGTATCAATACCCAATCACAGGGTAATGAGAATTGCAACCTTGTATAGACCTCCGAAGGGTAAGATGGCTAATTTTTTAAGTCACCTTGAGACACTACACAAGAGCTTAAACACAGACAATGTTGAACTTTGGTGTTTGGGTGATATAAACATTAACACTCTATCTGAAAAAGCAGCTGCAACGATCTGTGTAAATGATCTATGTAAATTCTATGGTTTACACTTGCTCATAAATCAATGTACACGGCCATATAAACAGCGCGTCGCATGTTTAGATAATATAATGACGAGTTATGACAATAACATGGTCAGTGGTGTTCTAAATTTATTAGTAAGTGATCACCTGCCAGTGTATTGCGTTAAAACAATGCAGAAAAGTGTTGTCGCAGAAAAAACAATAACTACGCGCTCTTATAAAAATTTTGATGAAGATTTGTTCCTTGATTGGCTTGTTGAGGCGGACTGGGATGTCTACTACAGTCTTACAGACCCGTGTGACGCCTGGAATTTTATCCAAAATCAAATTGTAGATTTCTTGGATAGCACTTGCCCGATAATGACAAAGGTTGTTCGCGACATGGGCAATGCCTGGATGAACTCCGATATACGTAGTCTGATTTTAGAGAGAGAGCAAAATGTTGAACTTTTTCTCAGTACCAACAATGAAGTTTTTCTAAACAAAGCCCGCAAGCTGCGCAGGAGAATTAATTTGAGTTGCAAATATGCGAAAGCGGAGTTTGTAAAGGCAGGTCTTGAGGATAGTAAAACGGACCCTAAACGATTTTGGCGGAATATCAATAATGTTATGAAACCTGAGGGTGAGGTTACGCCACCATTACTAATTGGTAATGATGGTGAGATGAAATCTAATCAGGAATCGGTCACCTTTATTAATGACTACTTTGCGGGTATAGGTGAACAGTTAAGCAATGATCTGACTGCTGATGGTTTTTTGGCCAGACCTAGTGTGAATCCGGTGGTACCTTGTACTTCTGGTAGAATAAGAGTGAACATTGAGACTGTTACGTATCTGGTCAATGAAGTCAATGTTAACAAGACTTCAGGTATCGATAATGTAAGATGTGATATTCTGAAGTTGGCTTTACAAAATTTACTACCTGAACTGACTTGGATGTTACAATTAAGTTTTGATACGGGAATTTTCCCTGACGTGTGGAAAGTGGCTCGTGTTAGCCCTATACCAAAACCTGGTAACGAGCGTTTCGTAACGAACTGGCGCCCTATTTCTCTTTTGAGTCTGCCCTCGAAAATTGCGGAAAAATTAATGCATATGCACTTGTCCGAAGTTTTAGATGATTTGCATTTTCTGGCTGATGAACAGTACGGATATCGTCAAAATAGAGGTACGGGTGATGCCATTTTCAAGTTTATTGATAATCTCTATGATAATATTGATAGAGGTCATGTGACGCCCACTTGCTTTCTTGATCTCAAGAAAGCGTTTGACAGTGTCTCTCATGATTATCTCCTAGAAATATTACATGGTCTCGGCTTACATGAAACTGTAAATAAGTGGTTAATAAGTTACTTAAGTGATAGAAAACAATTCACTAGAATTGGGTCTTTTTCTTCTTCAATTAAGTCGGTCCCCTACGGTGTCCCGCAGGGGTCTGTACTTGGTCCTTTGTTATTTATATTATACGTGAACGACATTACTAAGGAGTTCAAGCACTCTAAATTTCTAATGTATGCAGATGATCTAGTGTTCTATACTTCTAGTAACAAAGCTGATCTAGCATACACTCGTTTACAATCGGACATTGACAATGTCTTTAATTGGTGCACCCGGAAACGGCTTACGGTTAATACTGATAAGACCAAAATAGTTTGGTTTGGCTCAAGTAGAAAATTACCCACTCTGAATTTGAAGGATTTCTTTATGAATGAGAAACAGCTATCTACTGTTAGAGAATATACATACCTAGGCTTAAGACTAGATGAACACTTGTCAATGGAGCTAGCCGTGAAAGATGTTATTCAAAAGGTAAATAACAGGTTGTTCCGTTTTGCCAAATTGAGATATCTCCTCACTTTAAATGCTTCCTTACTTGTGTACAAGACAATGATAATGACGCTGTTTGATTACTGTAGCTTTGCCTACTCAGGTTGTAACGATACCTCATTGCCGAAATTACAACGTCTACAAAATAGAGGTCTGAGGATCTGCTACAGGAACAACCGTGAGTATCTGAATGAAGACCAATTGCATCAGAAGGCCAATATTACGTTGTTGTCCAGGCGGAGAGACGAGATGTTATTAACGTGGATGTATAAATTCTCGACAGTAGAGACATTGCTTGACACGAGGAGAGGCGACAGAATAACGAGGTCCAATGACAAGATCAAATTTACCGTGAAGAGAGCGAGGTTGCAGGGGTATAAAAAGTCACCCTGGTACAGAGGGATTGTGTTGTGGGACAGGCTCGGAGAATGGTTTCAGAAATCTGATTCAAAATACCAGTTTAAACTGCGTATACGCAAAATTGTTGATCTCACTCTAAAGAATGATGATCCAATCATTGGGTTTATAGATGATGAGAGCCTAGCATTTATTGATGACATTGGAGATTCCGTCTTAAACACTCCCTAGGTATTTGCAACACTCCCTGGTGCTTCGGTTTCACACTCTGACCACATATGATTATTGCTAAGAGAAGATTGATGGTTAGTAATCATCTCAAAGCTTTTTTGTTGGATTATGGAGTACTCTGAGATTGCTGGTTAAGAATCACGGAGATGTCCTGAAACCAACATTACCTAATGGGAGATTTCTGGTTTAGGATCACCTATAGGTAGCGGTCATTGTGGTCGGAGTGTTGTAACGAGTTAATAGCTGGAGTTGTGTAGTTGAATACTGATTTGTATATATTCTCTGATATTATAGGTGTAATTCTGCGAGGTCATGCGAATCATACGAACAAACAAACGAATGAAGCAAGCATTCTTTATTTCCTCTTTGGTGGGCAATTTTTTCTGTGTTTGATCCCTCCATATCCTTACGTACATGCATTTGAAATAATTCCTGTGTTGAACAGTACTGATAAAAGTTGCTGTAAACGAATATAATGTGCACTATTTCGTCCTATCCTCATTGTTCGAGAACTCTATCGCCACTTATCGATCTAGATGAACTCGTTTGATATGAGCTCCTCAGGGCTTAGAAAACGACTTATTCTATACTTCATACGCGCCCAATCTGTTTGTCACTACTCTGTTACTTACTCTACCTGGTCATTTCTTCTTTTGTACATGTGTAGTCTGACCGTGTTAGTCGTGTATATGTCGTCCTGTATCGTGTATCGCCACTTATCATTATTTCTCGACTCATATTTCATTCTTTACACTGTCTTAACTTGTGTGCACTTGTTGAAACTGATAATGTCTGATATTTTTGATTATTATTGTTCTTCAACCTACCACTTTTCTGTATATTGTGAGAGGATCAATAAATCTCCATTCAAAACGTAAAAAAAAAAAAGTTATTTGGATGATTTTCTTCTAATAGGAGACAGTTTTGAATCATGTAAAGAGGCTCAATTAGCTCTTCATTCTCTCCTACGTTCACTAGGGTTTAATATATCATATAAAAAAGTCTTATCACCCTCACAGATACAAAGATATCTGGGTATCATTATAGACACCGTTCAGATGAAGCTATTACTACCGGTAGATAAAATGCTAAGGTTAAAGGAAGAGCTCGCGTTCTTTGCTGGTCGCCGTCAGGCGACACGCAAGCAAATCCAGAGGCTATGTGGCATTATAGGACACTGCTCTACGGTAGTTAGAGGTGGAAGAACTTTTTCCCATAGAATTATTGGTTTATTATCGAGTTTTACTACCGGTAAGAGACGAATAACCCTCACCAAGAACTTTTTCCTAGACATACAGTGGTGGAAGGATTTCGCCACTTGGTTTAATGGAGAGGCCAAGATGGTGGGTAGGAGGGTGCAGGACACTGTGAACATATACACCGACGCCTCTGGATCAGGTTATGGTGCTCATTGGGGTGGAGACTGGTTAGCGGGTATGTGGAACATGGACTTAGACGCTGCAAGTGATCACCACAACCACCTCTCACACTGCCCTGGGGAGGAGATACCTGACAATATAAACGTTCAGGAGCTATACCCGGTAGTGGAATCTCTATGGAGATGGGGTCCAGCTTGGAGAAATTGTCGTGTCGTTTGCTTCTCTGATAACACTCAAGTAGTCACAGGTTTAAATACCGGAAAGAGCTCTAATAATTATGCTATGTCTATATTACGTAGAATTTTCTGGTTGAGTGTATTATTTAATTGTCATATTGTAAGTATTCATGTACCAGGAAAGTTAAATGTGATTGCTGATGCTCTGTCTCGTATGTATGAAAATAATATGAAGATCCCTACGGGTCTGTGTTGTTCCAGATGTACTCCTGTTGCGACGAAGACTGGAGACAAAAGCAGCAAAAGTTAGATCATATTGTTGGTCAGAGTCCACCTGGCGAACCAAGGCTTCTCAGTGGAAGAAGTACATATCTTTCTGCGCTCTGATTATGGTGGCAGTAGTCCCAACCACTGTGGATGTTATGTGCAAATTTATTGTCTTCTTGTCAGACTCACTGTGTTATGTTAGCATTGATAATTATGTATCAGGGGTCATTAGTCTAAACAAGTATTTCGGATATGATGTCTCCGAGATTAGGTTGAATTTTATTTTTTCAACTACCTTGAAAGGCCTTAGGAGGCTTTTAGGTGATCCTATACCTACGCGTGTTACTCTAACACTGGAAAATTTGTTGAATATGTTCATGCATGTAGATTGTCTTAGTGTGAATGAGAGGTGTATGTGGGCATGTATAGCCACAAGCTTCCGTTCGTTACTAAGGAAGTGTAACCTAGTTCCTAATAATCAGAAGTTGGAGGGTCATTTTCTGCGCCGGAGCTCTCTTGTTTTCAAACCTTGGGGTGTGTTACTTAGGATATCTAGCTCTAAAACGATCCAATATGGTCAGCGTTTACATTTGGTACCCCTCACTTATGCTATAGGCTCACCTTTGTGCGCTGCAACCCTGTTAGCAAATCATTTCAATGACTGTCCATCCATCACCAAGGATTCACCTGTATTTATGTTAAAGGTGTCGGGGGTTTTGGTCCCACTCACATACCCGGTACTTAATACTTATTTAAAGAGATTGTTAGCAACTATTAATATGGATGTTAAAGGAGCAGGTTGCCATTCTCTAAGGCGTTCTGGAGCTGCCTTTTTACATAGTTGTGGTATCCCATTGGAGGACATTAGGCAGACGGGTGATTGGGCTAGCCTCACTGCTTTAATTTATCTGGCTAAGCCTCTATCCTCTAGAATTAATTTAGACAGGATGGTAGTTGACGCTATGTGTAAGAGATGATATATATGTTATAGTGTTGTATAATTTGTAATTCTGGGTGTCTGGCAGGTTTAATCCAGCCCAAGTCCATATAATGTATTGTGCTTTATTCACTCTCAGAATTACCACATACCAATGGTTGGGTACGAGTCCCTTGTTCCCGCTATTGGTCAGGTCATTCGCGCGCGCCAGACCTCTGTTACCCGGTTAGGAGCGCCCCCTATGTTATGTATCTAGGCGGAGTGTGTACATTGGTTACCGCTGTTGTTTATGCCAGAGCGCCGCCCAGAGAGGTGGGACAGCTCGCAGCTCGCTTGCTTTGTGTCATATTTACCGTGGTTAGTTAATTAATTTTTTTTTTTCTCAATTGGCTTATGTCGAGTCAATATATATTATAAACAGGCAGGTTTAATCCAGCCCAAGTCCATATAATGTATTGTGCTTTATTCACTCTCAGAATTACCAGATACCAATACTGTAATTGACAGTTCTTCAGTGAACTGTCAATAGTGGGAATTTCTTCTCTTATTTACAGTTCCTTACCATTACTGCCACAAACCTGAGGATGGTTTTGATGAAAAAAATCGATTTTGATGGAAAAATCAATTTCGATGGAAAAATCGATTTCGATGGAAAATCGATTTCGGTGGAAAAGTGTTTTTTAGTGCAAAACAGATTTTGGGTGTAAAACCGATTTTGGGTGCAAAACTGATTTTAAATGCATAACCGATTTCTGATGCAAAACGGATTTCTGGTGCAAAACGGATACCAGGTGCAAAACAGATTTCGGGTGCAAAACCGATTTTGGGTGCAAAACCGAATTTTGGTACAAAACCAATTTGGAGGGCAAAACGGACTCTGTGGGCAAAATCACTTTTGGCAACAAAAATAACACTTTTGGTGAAAAAAAACTTTTGGCGAAAAAAAACTATTTTGCCACAAAAAACACTTTTTAACTGTAATGTCAGTGGGAACTGTCAATAAGGCAGAAACATTCCACTATTGACAGTTCGCATGAGGAACTGTCAATAACAAGAATAATTTCCACTGTTGACAGTGTGAACTGTCAATAGTGGAAATATTTTCCACTATTGACAGTTCGAACTGTCAATAGCCGTTTTGAAACTGGCCGGGGGGAGTTGTGAGATGGTGATATTATTATACCCCCCATACGGTCTATCAGTGCTGAATGTATGGGAGGTTTGTATTAACACTGAGTGGGCATATAGTGTGTGTATGCAATTGTAGGGCCTAGGCATGTAATCCAGCGCTTTGTGTGTGTAATCCGGCGCCCTGGGCGTGTAACCCAGCACCTCATCTTTAACCGTCTGGCAAGTTGGCCTGTCTCGCATTAGTAACACACCTTTGGCAGTTTAAACTATTATCAAGCTAGAGAGAGCGGAAAATAATAGTTTCCGTGAAACCATTCAAACAGGAGTTCCCTTACAGTGGGGGAGCAATTGTAACATTTCCAATGTTTGCTAGGAATATGATGCACATATTAATCTTTTTAATGGAATCTATACTTTAAAGGGTGCTGAAAAAGATAGAATACCGCTCCAATTTTGATTTTAAGCCCAATTAAGCTGCCCGCTGCTATTGCAGGTTGCTCAGGCACTCACTTCATGAGAAGTAAAGCTAGGTAAATTCTGAGGACATCTGTCCCCCCAAAATCGATTACAGGTAATCTGTTAATCTGGTTTATTATTACATATTTTTCATGCACAGCCAAAATAATTATCTCATTTCAAGAAATTAATATTATAGAACTCGTCTGACGGACAAACCAATGGATTTAAAGGGGGGCTGGCATGGATGCTGGAAAAGATGGGTACCTGCCCATTAAGCGCAGGGACACTTAGGGGCAGAACCGACCAGGGGCGGCCAGTAGGCTACCTATTGGCAGCATGAATTCACTGTGTGCACCCCGAGTCTGTGCAAGACTACTTCTCATCTGTTATAGTAGATGATGATAGTTGGAAAGGGACAACAATGAAATGACATTGCTTAAAATAAAATGCAATGATTCTCTTGTATTCTCTCGGGAAAAAATGCTAAAAATTCCATTTCACGCTCATCGTCTACCTATGTCTCCATGCACCCAAAGTGTCCACAAACCTTAATGCACCAGTGTAGCTCCAGAGGGGTCAAAAGCAACCTGGCGACCTGGGCTGTTTTCAACCTGGCGACCTTTTACAATACTTTTAATGACCTGGTGACTTTTGGACAGCTATGGCTATAGTAACAATGATCTTGGGGAACTTGGGGCACTTAATTTCGGCGGCTTTCCAACCTGGGGGTAACCCTGTCAGGCCCTTATCCCTCAAAAGTCGTTATCCCTCAAGACCTATATATAATGCTGATATCAATTTACCGTTATGCCTAAAATCCTATATGTATATAAGGCTCACTCTCACCAGATCGATGCAACTTTTATTTGGCCGTACATGATCGACGGCCGTACATGATCGGCGGCCGTACATGATCGGCGGCCGTACATGGTCGGTGACGTACATGATCGGTGACGTACATGATCGGTGACGTACATGATCGGTGATTATTGACTGCCCTACTCTTTCTGACCATAATAAAACATTTATAAACCTTACCAAGGTGTACATATAATGTCTGTCTTGGTATTTCAAATGGTTTAAATGTGTAGATGAGTCTAGTAAGAGTATTTTACATGACATTTCAATACCTATCATGTACGTCATGTGAAGTACATGATCGGCCATTATTTATTGACTGCTTTAATTACCTTTTCTGACCATATTTCAAACATAAATCAATCATAGTGAGGTGTACATATAATGTAGGTCTAAATTTGTGTAATCATAGACAGGTCAAGCAGTGGGTAAATAGGAAATTTTACATGACATTCCAAGCCGATCATGTACGTCATGTGACGTACATGATCGGTTACACATTGAGCCCCCTATAAATATTTTGGGAGTTTTTTTTTTCTAATAAACTCCTCAAAGATACATTACAGCCTGTAGGTATGGTTGGGAGAGTTAAACATTGTAGTGCAGGGGGTAAAAGATGGATTTTGTACTCTGACGATCATGTACGTCCACCGATCATGTACGTCCACCGATCATGTACGTCCACTTTTTAGTTGCACTGATTTGGTGAGAGTGAGCCATAAACTGATCTCAGGAAACAATCTGCACTCTGATATCAACTTACTTTTATCTCTCAAAACCTACAAACCGGTCTCAGACACCGATCTTACCATAATATTTGGCAGGATTAACTTGCCTTTATCCCTCAAAACCAATCCTATTGGTGCCATATACTGGTATGGCCATAGACAAAAATTGCTATTATCTCTCAAAGCCTTTATAATACTGCTTTCAAAAACCATTCTGCCTTTTACAATCTTCTTGCGATTATCCCCAAAACCTATAAACTGGGTCTTGGGTTTTGAGGCATAAAGGCAAGGTGATATATGAGTGTAGAGTGGTTTCAGAGATAGGTTTTAAGGGATATAGACGATTACATCCCGGAAACAAGTATCATATAGGTTATAAAGGATAAAGACTTTAGAGGGATAAAGGCAAATCATTTGAGGGATAATGGCTTTTGAGCTTTAACATATAAGGGCATTTTAGCTTTTTGAGGGATAAAGGCCCGACAGAGCATGTATCCCTCAAAAGGATATCATTTTGAGGGACAAGGGCAATTTTTAGGGAAAAAGTCGGCAATGACACACTGTAGGCGGCACTGACATACTGTAGATGGCACTCACACACTTTGTCCACACACAACTGAAATGAAGTGTCCACAAGGCTACATGTATATGAAAAGTACTAAACCCTATGCTGAGATCATGGATAAGAATTTACAGCTACGGGACGTTGGTGAGTAGATCAATGATGCTGACATGACTGTAAATTTTGTGCGTACAGAAATAACAAAACGTAGTTGCTGATATGGGGCACTGGCACTCGTCTTTCTCACGGTCCTAGGGGAGCAGGGGCATGGCAACGAGGGGGGGGGTGATGGGGGAGAGACATGGGCTTCCCTCCAATTTCGACTGACCCCAAAAAATGTCAGGTGAAAAGGGGCCAATAAGGGTAAGAAAAACCTCAATCCCCTTTACTGTGAAACAGCTTGCCAACTAGTGTAGGTCTATGGTCAAATATCCCTTCTTTTAGAAAGGATAAATTTAAAATACAAAATTGATTGGCATTCGCATATCCCCTACCCCACGTGTGAATGCCAATCCATGGGATACTCAGACCAAATACAGATGTTATGGAGCAGTATACATAGACAGAGCTGCACGCTAAAGTGACTGAGTCAATGGTTACTACACAAGTGGTGCTAGGGCCATATTGCACGCTGGCCGTAGGCCTAGTGCAATAGGGCCCACGAGTGCAGTAACCATTGAAGAGGTGACTTTTAAGTGACGCTCTGTATTTATTTCATGCTATTTCGATCTAAAAAAAAAGGTGCAGTGCACATTTGTTTACTTCCACGGCATTTGTTTACTTCCGCGGCATTTGTTCACTTCCACGGCATTTGTTTATTCCGTGGTGCCGCCATTTTGAATTCCGCGCAGGTCACGTGACCCTCAGTAGCCTAGCAACTCCATGACGACCCCATGACGACCCATGGGAGCGTGCAATACGGGCAGAGCGTGCAATATGCCAGAGGGTTATTGCACGCTTCACTTACATACGACCCTCCCATTACCATAGCATTGATAGGCCGTATTCACCATGAAATAAAATGCATTTGCGAATGCAGCTTTAGAAACACGAAGTATATTTTCCCATTTGGCATTCGCAAATTGCCTTTCATACTACTGGCGAATGCCATCCAAAATCCAAAGATATCGGAACACCCCCAAGTGGTCCTCTCGTGTTATAACCTTGAAGTGTTATTGTCTTATTATGCTTCATGAGAAATCTGAATTGAATTTGTAATTCAGGTTCCAAGAGTGTCCACATTAGAGGGAGTTGACCGTAATAAGATTCATGATACCAAAATTTACCACCATAGATCATCACAGGTCTAAACATAAGCCTTTTAGGCCTATGGACTTGGTGGGGTTCTGTTCCTATGCTGAAACATCAATTTTTATCCTCTCTTCACATGATTCTCAAAACACATCCTTCATGATGTGAGCCTATCTGCCAACTAATACTAGCTAGATATTACAGACTGGTCTCCAAGCAGATATCTACTCTCTGTTGGCCTATGCCTCTTCTCTCCCCCTGTGTACAGGATGTATACATATACCTGTGTGTAGGGACAAGACAAGAGATAGGACCTTAGTCTCAAAGATATGATTGACGTCAAACACTTGACAAACCAGAGTTTATGCAGATAAAGTTTAAACTGATAACTCTGTCTCCTTGTACAGGCCGGTTATCATGTAGTCTAACTGATAGAGGGATGAAGGGGGGAGGGCATCAGCTGATATCATGGCTACCTTTAGGTTCAAGTACTCCATGCGAGTGCACGCACAGAACCTAGTAGCGAGCAGCACATTGACCATCTCGTTATAAATATGCAATATGAATTACTGCATGAAAAGTAATTATATTTGAGTAAAATTCTGTGGTTTAAGGTGGTGAGGATGCACCGTACCCTCACTATGTTTAGAGGCACGGAGTATTTAGTCACAGAATGTTTAGAGGCAAGCAGAGACCACCTTTCTGACTGCCTGTCTACAAGTCACTATATTTATCTGCACATTATAGCAAAAGGAAAATGTGTCCCTTTAGAACTTTAACATGTAAAACACTTATATATGTAATCAGTTCCTTAAGCTGAGAATTCCCACATATGATTCTGAATACATACTCAACTTCTTATCAAAAAGATCCAACGGTGTTATATTATACAAGTAACTAAACCTTTGCAGGGTCCTAAAAGAGGTCATAGTTCAAGGTTATCCAGGACCCGACAAGGGATCCCCTGAAATTACATCAAAAGTAATTTGAGCTTCAAATTTATTTTGTCTGTTATTCTAGAGATGTACTACTATCCAATTATTTTCTTCATAGATTTGTTTGGTTATAGGATCGCACATCCTAGGGTTACAGCTGTGTCCTCATTAACAAGGTGTCTATTGACTTCCTCTAATGACCTGTGGCACTTAAAGGGCTACTGAAACGTCCCAGATTACTTTGTACCACCGTGTTAACTAAATAATTCTGTATACCTCTAACTGCAGCATCTTAAAAGGTAAATGAGTAGTGGCCGCTGACAAAGTTTCCACATCATAACACACCACCGCACAGAGGCTGGCAGCTGGTGTATGACGTAGAGGGCCCATGCTATCCGCAAGCCAACAGGGTGCGAATGAGAGCTCTTATTCCCACACTTGGTAGGGTGTGAATAATGGTTCTTATTCCAACACAAAATAGGGTGTGCAGTAAAGGTCTTATTGGCACCCTATAATATACTTATAGGCTTATAGGGTTGCAATTGGGGTGTGAATTAGGACCGTTATTTGCACCCTTAGGGGGTGCAGAGAAGAACCCTTATCCAGACACTTGGGAGGGTTCGAATTAGAACTCTTATTCACACCCTGTGTAGGGTGTGAATAAAAATGTTATTCCCAAACTGGACTCTGTAGCCTACTAAGACGACTATTTTATAGTGTCTAAGAAAAACAAAATATTTTTCTTTTCTTCACATATCAAAAAGACAATTCTGGGTAATTTCTACAATAATTAGGCCTACACCCACTCCCCTGCCCCTCCCCCTTACACATGTATGCTTCACAAGAGAAAAAGAAAAGATCCTTCTCAGAATCGAACCCCGACCTCCCGTGCAAGAATCAGGTACCATACCTACTGCTCCACAGGGGCTATTGGTAACATCCTAGGATTTTTACAAGTAGTCTTTCCTGCACCCTTTTTTGTGTGGGAATAAGGCTCATTATTCACACACGCCATGGGGGTGCGAATAACAATTCCTATTCTCACCCTCTACAGGGTGTGAATAACAACTTTATTGCACACACTAATCCACACCCGATAGGCCTATATAGGGTGCCAATAAGACCTGTAATATGGCGTGGGAATAAGAACAGTTATTCAGAGCCTACTGAGTGTGGGAATAAGAACCACTATTCACTCGCCATGGGGGTGAGAATAACGATGCATATTCGCACGACTGTGGGATGCGGATAGGGCTTGCTGACGTAGTGTTGGTCAACCACCCAGGTGTGGTAGCTGCATCACAGGCTGTAGCTCTATGGTAGTTGATCTTGACTAGTCAATAAACATGACACCCTATAACCATGACATGAAAAGTCTATGATCGGCCTAAGTCCAGTTCAGGGGAATGACTCTTATAGGCATGGAGTCGATCTAAATAGGCCTAGTATCGATCTAAAAAGATACATCAGAATCCAAGATTACACCCACCTCAAAGAACAGGGCTATAAGTATCGATCTATACAATTCTAAAGTTTGGATGGTTGATAATTAATGTCAAATTAAAGAAAATGCAGAGATAAAATAGGAAATTAGCCTCTCCTGTCATTGTTGCTACCTTGACGTGACGGCAGGACCACTACTGGTTCCCGTCCTTTTGGGGGGACTACTTTTGGAATGAGAAAAATGGGGGGTATTTTTCTTTTCTTCACATATCAAAAAGACAATTCTGGGTAATTTTTACAATAATTAGGCCTACACCCACTCCCCTGCCCCTCCCCCTTACACATGTATGCTTTACAAGAGAAAAAGAAAAGATCCTTCTCAGAATCGAACCCCGACCTCCCATGCAAGAATCAGGTACCATACCTACTGCTCCACAGGGGCTATTGGTAACATCCTAGGATTTTTACAAGTAGTCTTTCCTGCACCCTTTTTTGTGTGGGAATAAGGCTCATTATTCACACACGCCATGGGGGTGCGAATAACAATTCCTATTCTCACCCTCTACAGGGTGTGAATAACAACTTTATTGCACACACTAATCCACACCCGATAGGCCTATATAGGGTGCCAATAAGACCTGTAATATGGCGTGGGAATAAGAACAGTTATTCAGAGCCTACTGAGTGTGGGAATAAGAACCACTATTCACTCGCCATGGGGGTGAGAATAACGATGCATATTCGCACAACTGTGGGATGCGGATAGGGCTTGCTGACGTAGTGTTGGTCAACCACCCAGGTGTGGTAGCTGCATCACAGGCTGTAGCTCTATGGTAGTTGATCTTGACTAGTCAATAAACATGACACCCTATAACCATGACATGAAAAGTCTATGATCGGCCTAAGTCCAGTTCAGGGGAATGACTCTTATAGGCATGGAGTCGATCTAAATAGGCCTAGTATCGATCTAAAAAGATACATCAGAATCCAAGATTACACCCACCTCAAAGAACAGGGCTATAAGTATCGATCTATACAATTCTAAAGTTTGGATGGTTGATAATTAATGTCAAATTAAAGAAAATGCAGAGATAAAATAGGAAATTAGCCTCTCCTGTCATTGTTGCTACCTTGACGTGACGGCAGGACCACTACTGGTTCCCGTCCTTTTGGGGGGACTACTTTTGGAATGAGAAAAATGGGGGGTATTTTTCTTTTCTTCACATATCAAAAAGACAATTCTGGGTAATTTTTACAATAATTAGGCCTACACCCACTCCCCTGCCCCTCCCCCTTACACATGTATGCTTTACAAGAGAAAAAGAAAAGATCCTTCTCAGAATCGAACCCCGACCTCCCATGCAAGAATCAGGTACCATACCTACTGCTCCACAGGGGCTATTGGTAACAGCCTAGGATTTTTACAAGTAGTCTTTCCTGCACCCTTTTTTGTGTGGGAATAATGCTCATTATTCACACACGCCATGGGGGTGCGAATAACAATTCCTATTCTCACCCTCTACAGGGTGTGAATAACAACTTTATTGCACACACTAATCCACACCCGATAGGCCTATATAGGGTGCCAATAAGACCTGTAATATGGCGTGGGAATAAGAACTGTTATTCAGAGCCTACTGAGTGTGGGAATAAGAACCACTATTCACACGCCATGGGGGTGCGAATAACGATGCATATTCACACGACTGTGGCATGCGGATAGGGCTTGCTGACGTAGCGTGGGTCAACCACCCAGGTGTGGTAGCTGCATCACAGGCTATAGCTCTATGGCAGTATTCACTCAACAGCCTCAGCTCAGGAACTGTGAGGGGGGAAGGGGGGGGGGGTAGGGCTCCCCTTCTTATAAATAAGTATACAGGATTTGTTTAAGTTCTGTATTTCCCCAACAGATTGAAATCTCAAGGCCCCGTATTTCGTTGAAACCCTTTATAAGGCTTTCAACGAAATACGGGGCCTTGAGATTTCAATCTGTCCGGCAAATATAGAACTTAAACTGATCCTGTGTTTATTCTTAAATGTAGATGTCACGTATTAAAGGAGAAAAAGACATTTTATTAACCTGTTTCATTTCGCAACACATCCCCAGGCCGCTATGACACCTTGCTCGATACACACTTCCGGTCTGTACGCCTCCGCCAAAAAATAGCCCCCCCACCTTCAATCATCTATATCGTCTTTATTTGTACAAATTAGGCTTTATTTTGCATTTTAATATATTAATTTGTTAAAAAACAAGACAATAGAACTATAAATCGTCTTTTATCGCCGAAAATATATCGTCCCCTGAAAAATTATTGCCGCACTCTCCACCCAGAGGTTTAGTAGTATAAAGTTGCAAAGAATATGCTCGAAGACTGATCGTACCGCCCCTCTTTTCCATCGCCAGTCGAGATTTCGGCGCTAATGTTTGTCTATGGGAAAATTTTACGATACGTTTTTTCGCTGATCTATCAAGTTAAGAAGCCTCAACCAAATTTTCTGGGGGGTTAAGGCCTAAGTAGGTTATTGTATGTGTAAATATAGGATGGTTTGTACAGCTTACGCTTTGTTTCAAGCTAAAATATGGTATTTTAACCCCCAAACGAAGCCAATGAAAAAAAAGTGTCATGATGACGAATTCGTAAGCAAAACATCGTGGGAATCGAACCCGGATCTCCCGCGTGCAAAGCGAGAGCGATAACCACTAGACCATCTTGGCCACATAGGAATGGTGTGGAAACCTTAGCGTATATTTTTGACCCGCTGACCTCAGGTATCCTTGCGCCAGACCGGAAGTGAAGTTTTCGCGAAATACGGAGGTTTGAGGAAATACGGGGGCTAGTTATTCAGCTTTTGTGAAATACGAGGATCAGTTCTTAAGCCTACCCGACTTGATATTCCGTCAAACCTTTTAAAAATAATATAGATGTATTTAATTACATTATGTATGCCAGTATTGACTCAAGAGGTTCATCCATGGACATCCGTTTCTACACCTCCGTGGTACTATTAGTAGTTGATCTTGACTAGTCAATATACATGTACACCCTATAACCATGACATGAAAAGTCTATAATCGGCCCTATAAACTCCATGTTATGGCTAATGTATATCATAGTACATCCGAGTTTGTGCCTTAGTATTTTGAACTATTCTAATGATTTGCTCTAATTTTACCCCGGGAATTTTACATTCAACTGAACTGTACATATAAAATCTGTTGACTTATAAAACTGTGCATTCCTATTTTTGTACACACTCCTGAGGGACATGAATTGAAAACACCCCTTTCACACAATAACTATCTTTAACATGGATAGTATCAGAAAGATTAACTTGTTCTTATTCATCTGGCCTTCATGTCGCCATAAGGGAGGGAATTAAACCCCATCATATATACGGTTAACCTGATACACAAATCATTGCATGCCCCTGGGGAGCCACTCATCAAGGCTGCATTCATGCATCATGATGAAAAAAGAAAGAGTGCTAGGGTGTTACATCGAAAATCAAATATCTGCCCCAGAAAATAGTCAATGGGTAGATCTGATAGAGGAGATGTATAAAAATCTGATAGAAACAACACAGAATAGAGATATTTTATTCAGCATGAAATGCCCGAGAGTCATTCAAAGTTGAAAATGCTCGTGGATCTTTATTCCTGCTAACCTATTTATAACCTGAAGACCACTTGTACCTGTGCATTGAGTATGCATGAGGAATCACCCTGCGTGCAGTCACAGCCCCTGGTAGAGGAAAATGTATGACTTAAAGTTTGTAGTTTATTAATATATATATATATATATATTTATATACATACATATATATATATATATATATATTTAACCAATAATATATGAATATCGCCGACCGCGGGGTGTGTATTGATGAATAACAACCGAGGGGCGTAGCCCCGAGGTTGTTATTCATCTAAGGGTGTGTATTGATGAATAACAACCGAGGGGCGTAGCCCCGAGGTTGTTATTCATCTATACACACCCCGCGGTCGGCGATATTCATATATTATTAGGTTTATTATACAATATTTCGATTCATATGTCCTTATTTACCTTATATGAGTCCTAATTTGGCCATTTTCAAGGATTATTGACTGAATATCACTCATACACCAGTAGCGCCATGTTGTTTTGACATCCCACCAACCCTGCTCGCTGATAGGTGGAGCCTGGTGACGTCATGCCCTCAATCTCCAACGCTGAGTCCAATAGAATTTGTAAGGGGGCCAGCTTGGGGCGATGTTATAACCTAACCAGCGTTTCCCTCCACATTCACCACAGCCGGATAGGCATGGGCGCTAGCGACTTCGCCTCACACACCAGGGGTACCCGGATCGAGCCTGGGTGGAAACGAACCATTTTTAAAGGGCCTATATGTATGTGAAAAAAAGCCCCTAGAATTATTTTAACGAATGAGTAAGTAAAGTCCAACTTCTACCTTTATAGTAAAAAAGAAATTAGAAAAAAATATTGATTTTCAAAGAAACTATACCAAAAAATGTCTTTTCTTCTGTAACTCGGTAAATAATGGTCCTACAGGGCTGGAAATCCGCCTGTAGACTCCTTGTTTCGGCACCTCCCTCTACCAGCGCCTCCACGGCGTGGTGGTTAGCACGTCGGACTTCAAGTCTTGATGTAGCCTGTTCGAGTCTACATGAAACCTCGAATTTTATGGCTGAGGATCTTCAGAATCTTTCTGATATCCGCTCCCATTCAGAATCGTTCTGATATTCAGGATATCAGAATGATTCTGAATTCCCCATTCAGAATCGTTCTGATATCCAAAAATGCACCCCCCCCAAGTCTCCTGTATGCACCAATATCAGAACGCGAATATCACGTAAAAAGCATGCTGTAAGCCCATATCGTATAATAAATATATATATATATACATAATTATATGTATATATGTATTGGCTAACCACTTAATAATGGTATTGTTATGCTATATAGGATTCAGTATATGTTATTGGATATGATTCTGGAAGTCTTCCTATGATGTGTTTGTATACAGTCTTTAAGTGACCATCAGTAGACTTAATTTCCGGAGGAGACCTTCATATTTATTCATAGTATTTCAAGTGCATTTAATCATAATCTAGGCTATAAAACTTCATACCCGGTAAACAGACTAACGTTATTTACGTTGAAACGAAGTATTTTCTTAGTCTGAATTATGTTATTTTACTATGTTAAATAACGTCCAAATGTAAGGCTTCGATTATGTTATTAAACCCGAATGAACATTGATTAACGTCTATAAACGAGATGTAAATGATATTTCCAGGTTTGTTTAGGTATTTACATAAATATAACCTAGCATAAATGAATGGAAATTAGAAAAATATCATGGAAACAATATTAGTTTTAGGCCAATGTATTTCAATATAAACTTCTTTTTCAAAAATTGTACATAAATCGTTTTTAGTTCTATTTTAAAAATGCCTTTATTTATTCACAATTGTTTGCTTTTATTACTAATGAGTAATGTTAAGTGGCCATGCACATGGGTAGAAATATCGCCAGCTCTGGGGAGGGAACCCCAAACCCTTGGATATAAAGATCAGTGCTCTAGCTACTGAGCTAACCGGGCTTATGGATATGGCAATAGTAAAGTGGCGGATTTAGGAGGGGGGCACTAGGGACCTGCCCCCCCGTCCCGCTTGGAAAATCATTAGTAAAAACGTCTGGCTCAGTCTCACAGCTTTGTAACAATTGGATCGTCTTTGGCCGGGTGACGTCTTTGACCGGTTGACTTCTTTGACCGGGTGACGTCTTTGACCGGGAGGCTAGAAAAGGCTATTTTTCATTTTTTCATTTTTCCCCATATCACTACTATTAGAGAAAATATGTGGATGGTAATTGCATAATACTTTGGACAGTGTACCTCTTCAAATTTTACATAATATAGAAAGGGATGTCTTTGACCGGGCAAAGGAAGAAATACAACATTATGCTATAATGCATGTAAAAGAGCCTACATATAAATATAACAAACTTAAATAAATTTCCTTTCATATAGTGTGAAAATATCCTTTGACCTTGTCCACCTATTTCTTACTATATAGGTCTAATTTATGCTGTAACAATGTTTCCAGATCAAAGACATCACCGGGTCAAAGACGTCACCTGGTCATTGACGTCACCAGGTCAAAGACAATCCAATTGTTACAAAGTCCTGAGACTGAGCCTTCTCTTACTGCTACGTTTTATGAGCTACCCGAAGTTTGCTAAAGGACCCTGTTAAATAATGTATAGTTTCTACCTATAGACTATGTTCCACAACATTTTGAATGTCTCTAAGGGGGGTGTAGAGGGGTCCCCCCTCAAGGCAAGAAAGTCGTGGAAATTAAGGACCCCAGGTAAGAAAGTCGCCTTTTTAGACCATTTATGCAATAGACAATATTTTCAAAAAGTCGCCAGGTTGCCTCAAAAACAGCACAGGTTGCCAGGTCGCTTTGCAAGTAAACGAGCTAGGTTGGCGTTCATGTATCATAAACAGAGCACCTTAAAGTACTCGTTGAAAGGCTTGGCATGTATTTGTACCAAGATGGCGCATTCACCCTTCCTACATGTGACTCAGCATATTCACTCAGTGAGATTAAAGCTGAATGTACCAAGACGGTGCATCCGTATTCTCTACATACCATTACAGCTAGTGCTAGGACAAACCCATCGGGGGCAAACAGGGGTTTGCCCAGTAATCCACCGTACACTTATAGTTATATAGGAGTAGACCAACTTATTTTTTCAGCCATTGGCCTCCTATACCCATGGGTCCAACATACATACTTTACTAGTTACATTACAGACTCCAAGCACATATCCACTCTTTATTGCATTGTATTACTTTGCCCTTTAACACAAAAGGGCTGTACCTGTGTGTAGAAACAAGACAATAGTACGCCACATCGTCTTACATCTTCCTCCCCACCCTCCATCCCTTCCTGTAGCACACACACCCCAATAGACATGACGTTAGTCTCATATATCATTGGTGCCATTAACCACAGTGGAATGCCATAGAAACCTGTTACTCAAGATGTACAGTGGTGGGAGATTATCATTGACACATTTATGTTCAAGTACTCCCTGCGAGTGCACACACATAGCTGAGCAGCTAACACCACAGTGGTCCTCTCTAATAAAAATGAAATGTTATTGTGTTCTTACTAATGATGTACTTGCTACTATGTTGTGATTATGCAACTGTTTTCCTTGAATATATTAATGAATTTCTAGAGGATTCACATTCAAACCTAAAAGAAGAAAAATATTTCATGGGTGTTAAAACCTGTGGTAAAAAACAATGTCATATTCTAACACAAATCATTAAACACATATATTATAATGTTGATGACTACACTAGACTTGGCCTCACCAGCCTGCTTATTGACCTATACATATTGATTAATATTACTGCCCATTTAGCATAAAAGGTTAGCTGTAAATCTGTTTGTTGCCAAAGGATTTCTTTTTATATGTTTGACCCCTTAAAGGACTAGAAATAGGCCTACCGTAAAACCTTGCGTATAAGCTACACGTGTCAGATCGGGGGTGCAGCCCCAGGTCAGAGTGTGGTTTTTACGAGAGCATTTGCTACTACAGCACCGTACTAAAAGGCACCATAATCAGATCTCAGGTGCGGCTTATGGATCGGCTCAAAGTCGGGGTGCAGCTTATACGCTATGATTTCAGCCTCATTCTTTTTTATAATTATGTCCCCCCACATCGATTAAATCAATCATAATCCTTTCTAATCAGGATATTATATTATATATATTTGTGTTATCTTGCAGATTCAAAAGATATTACACATATTTACTAATTATTTTTCATCAAAGCCCTTCATATCAGAAATAAAGTATATATGTGTACAGTCAAGGGAAAAGGGTCCTCCAAGGTAAAAATTCAGTTATGAAATTCACATCATCAGCTTTCCAGCAATATATTTCATAAGCAGGTACGCCTTCTAGTTTATGAGATTTGGCGCCTTTAATGTATGTGGACACTGTCCAATCTCAAATGCTGATGAGCTCTATCTTCTTTGTTTTAGAAATATCTCTATCTACTTAGCGTGATTGTACTAGTTACCAAATATCCTAACTTTTTCAAAAATTTAGTCAGTTTTTGATGTAAAAATTTTGTTTTCAGCAAAGAGATCCTTGTGGGGCCTTTTATCAAGTATTTAAAAAAAAATCTCAAATGAAAATCATGGTTCCAGGGCAACCAACATGTGTAACATCAATTTATGCCCAAAAATATTCTTCTTACATTATAAATATGAAAGGTTTTCATCAAAGGTTTTCTAAAGTGGCTTATTGTAATCTACATCAAAAAGAAATACAGATCCCTTTTTTGCAATATTGTGATCAATTATATAGAGCCCCTAGCGGCCGAAATAGCACTATAAATCCCACACAGAGGTCTCTTTTCCCTTGTTGATCCACATATTATTTTGTCTATGTATCCCCTCCTGATGCCTTAGTCGTTTCCACTTGTGCTAAATGTCTACTAAATAGAGTAGAGTGAGTATCAATGTAGTTAATCTGGTCACTATAGTACCAGTAATGCTTTTCCGGGTATATCTGCCAAATATTGCATTTATTGTTCACATATATTTTCCCACAGAAATGGTAATACCAACCATAGATTACCTAATCAAAATTTCCCCACTTTCAAAATATTACTTCTATGCAGTCACATGCAATACTATGCATTGAATGAAGCAAGTTTATTTCATTTAGGAAACTCCTATATACTAACAATATTGGTCTGTTTACCATTGTTAAACTATTCCTTTTGTATGGCAAGATTGCTCCGTAGGAAGTGGTCATTCTTTTCGTAACAGGGTGTGGGTCGGTAGATTTTTCCAGGCAAGTGGCTCAAAATATCTTTGCACCCCCTCTTCCCCCACCCCTGATAGTTACCAAAATGACTGCTGCTTAATAGTTATCATTTCTTACAAAAGGGCCTTTTGTAGTGCCTCTACATGGGTACCCATATTTTTGGCCATGTCGCCATGTCGATTTTCACCAAAGGGCCTTGTCATTGTGTCGATTTTTATTGCCTATCATTAGTATACATTCTACTAAATTTTAGCATGTTCGTCAATTTTTAAAAGGACTGTGTCGTTGTGTCGCCCGTCTACTGGCTGTTATGAACCTGTAGCCTCCCCCCCTTCGACATCATAACATAGCAGGGTGGACATGTCTCTACAGGTAGCTCCTGACAGAAGATAAGATGTTGTTCACAGACTTCCGATCTTTCAGACCTTAGGCAGAGTGGGTGCTGATAAAGTTCATCCTGATAACACTGTCACCTTGAGATGTGTACATCAGTAGGGTCCTACTTGACGTATACCATGCAGTGACTGTTTTTCTGAGATATTCAGCTCATACGAATATTGAAGGGCGGCGGCGGCTTTGTCTACAGTTAGGGTGGGGGTTGGGGTAGCCACACTGACTGGTCAAAGCCCTTCTTTTCTTGCAGACGCCATGTGGCAACAAAACCTATCATTTGGTATCTACCTACTGGCATTCAGTAGGCCTATAAAATGTAAATTTATCACTATGAGCCTACACCGTAGGCCTATTAAATGCCAATTAATGCCTATACCATAGTAAATCAGAGACATCACAATTAGGACTGCATATCTATGGGATTGACTTATAGGCCTAGCTTTCTTTTCCATCCGCTGTCGGTATTAGCAGTAATTCACAACAAAAAGGACATTTAAGGGAGTAGTCATTATTTCACAACAGGGGGTTTGGGTTAGTGGATTTTCACATAAGCCTTTAAGAGGGTTTGAAATCTTTCTGGCTCCCCCCAGACAGATCTAGATCGGACCCCCCCCCCCCTCTTTTAACTGTAGTAATGCGCATCCATAAGGTGGCAATATTATGTCCTGATGAATTTTGTATTTTAGTCCTACATCATGAATGAATGTTTGATTACAGAGCTAATATATATTATTCAAACTTTAGGTTTCCCTAGACTAGCTCAATGAATGAACACAGAAGACCAAAACATATTATCATGGACAATGGCGCTTGATATATTTAACATGATTAATCTGCCTATTTAGCCTGTCTAGGCATAGTGTCTCTTCACTTCATAACTGGTTATAGGCATATTGTCTATAAAATGTCTGAAATAATCAGTAATTAGCTAAAATCAAATACCCCAGGAAAATATCACACACCTGCTAGATTCATGGCCCCTACAATGCTATAAAATATATTTAAAGCATGATTTATCATTTGGTCAGGTTCTAGTCAATTGATCCATCTAAAACATTTCTTCTACATTTTCCTTGTATCATAAGCCTTGCCTTGTAGTGAGTATTTCACTCGCTGTGACTTTTGGAATTTAGAGTAGTTAGTTAGATTGAGGTTGCTATTGTAACAACTGCCGCAGTGGACAAGTCGTCTAGATACTGATGTGGGTCAGACCGACATTCCCTTGCTCAGTTGGAGTGACAATAGGTCACACATTGCCTTGACGATAGGCTACAATAGGCCTGTTAGTTTATGATTTTCGAAACAGTTTTTTTCTTCAAGATCTAGGCAGGGGATTCAGACATGGTAGATCTAGCCCCTACACTTCTGATTTTGTTATGTATATTTATTTTTTTTGGGGGGGGGACGTGGGACCAAATCCAACCCCAAAGGTGCTGGTCTTTTTTTAAATTGTGTGTTTCCAGCTGTGTGGGTGTAGTTTATGCTTACCATGTTTAGAGGCACTGGATATCTAGTCAAACAACGTTTAGAGGCAACCATAAAGATGTGAAGTGCCCTATTAAACCTATTTTATGCTCAAACTAAATAGATAATCAATGGGTGTATGTATCCATGATGATGAAGACTAACTGAAGTTGAAAGTATTTGACTATATTATTATGATTATAGCTACACCCCCATTACTGTTTGAAGTGACAGATATTAACTGATCAAATATCAGTCTAGTCATCTTCAAGTAGGTACATCATACTTAAATAAATTCTAAACACCATAAAAGTATAATATCAAGAGGAAATAGGTCAATTAAATGTGATCAATGGGTGTAACAGGTCCATTGTCCCCCAACCACGGGCTTTTCTAGTGTATTTTTAATTGGGGAAGCATGCATGTTAACTTGGAGTCTTACTGCTAGATTCAATGAAGGGGGGTGCTATCAGCTGATATCACAGCCACCTTTAGGTTCAAGTAGTCCCTGCGAGTGCACGTACATAGTATAGTAGCTAACAGCATATTGACCATCTTTGTATATATATACGCAATATCAATTACTGCATGGGAAGAAAATACCTACGAGTAAAATTGTGTTTTTTCAGCTTGTGTGGGTGTCCAGTAGCCTTACCATATTGTACATTGTACCTTTTTTGTGCCATGATGTATTGATGTGTCCCTTTGAAGTAATTTGCCAATGATACAATGATACAACCCCGAGGAGAAAACAGTCCCAGTAAAATTGGCCTCAGAGTAAAGTCGGCTCCAAAGTGTTGTAGGCCCCAGATAGAAGTGAGCCTCAGAATGAAGTCGGCCCAAAAGCGCAAGTAGGGCCAAGGAGAAAGCCGCATAATGGACTGTTCTTCTAAATACTAGAGAGGGGGGTGTGGGGATATATTGTGAGTTATGAGTTTTATAACAGATCTAGTCATCTGAGATGTTAGGGAGTAAAGCAGGTCTGTGTAGGGTATAACTACTGCAGCATGCGGAAGCACTTTTTTTTGTTCCCATGTGGATGTGGCAAGAGGTAAAGATAGTTTTTGACATGAGCCAATCTGGCAACTATTATAGTTAGACATTATAGATCGGTCTCCAATCACATATCTGCTCTGTATGGGCCCATACATATACCCCCACAGAGCTATTTCCTAACAAGGAATTATGATATTATTAATTTTGTGTGTTTCATAAGGTGCTATCGTTATTTTTGCTATCTTTAAAGCTATCGTTAATTATGCTATTGTTAATTGCATTTGCTATCGTTAAAAAGCTAAATTGAGTATTTCATAAGGAATTTTTACGAGAGCGAACTGAATTTAACAAGAGCGATTTTATTTTAAGGAGAGCGTTTTTAGTCTTTCATAACCAATATTTATCCCTGCTGATGAGGGAAAAAATGTTTGACTTCTTCATAATAGGTGATGGGATCATATGGTACATGTATTTCAATGGTATTCTATCTCAGATATTGTGAAAAGAAATCGAAAAGAAAACATTTCATTCAAGTTTTACCATTGATTCTGGACTTTTTTTGCTATCGTAATTCCCAAAATATGTCCAATAAGATGATCTAAATATGATGTCTCTGCATTATACTACTTCCAGATTGGGTTTTAACTTTATATTTTATTATCATCTGTCTGCCCAATTTGATTTTCTAATGTGTTTGTATCAGATAATCTGAGTTATTGTGCTAAATAAAAATGCCATTAAAATGCATTTCCGGTAGGAATATTTACAAAATTGTTTTATTTTCGGCAGGCTGATATGGTCCTTAGTCATATAAAAATATAAAGTTATATCCTTACTTGACTTATGGAATTAGGAAAAAATATAGAATATTTCATAAGGTGCTATCGTTAAAATGACATTCGCTATCGTAACTCTAGGTTAAGAGAGCTGAAACAGAAGTGGCATTATGAAATACACTCCCTTTCCTTTTGTTACAATATTGTAATTCTGATATTGTAACATTTTACTGCTATCATTAATTCTATAAAAGTTATGAAAAGGCTCTCTGTTGTGCCTGTATATAGATCTGCGTGATAAGACAGGACAATAGTCAGGACGTTAATCTCAGAGTTATGATTAACGTGAAATACTTGACACTTTAACCAGAGTTGGTGCTGATAAAGTTCATATAGATAACTCTGATGCTTTTAGACCTACACCATGACAGCCTCGCTACTAGACGTGTACACATGCGCAGACAGGTTAAGGCTGTGTCTCACAACCTTGGGACAATGTTTTTGTCTCTGACCGGATGCCGTCTCTGACCAGGTACCGTCTCTGACCGGGTGCCGTCTCTGACCGGCTTGGCTTGATAAGGTTAAAATACTATCAGCAGGAGGCCAATTATAATTATAACTATGATTACATAACAACCGCCATAACGTTTTTCCAAATCCTTATATGTATGAGTATAATTCTTTCTAAAACACCTTCTTCTGACACGTGGTCAGAGACGGCACCCGGTCAGAGACGGCACCCGGTCAGAGATGGCACCCGGTCAGAGACGGCACCCGATCAGAGACAAAAACAATGTCCCAAGGTCGTGAGACACAGCCTTAACCTTGATATGTAGTCAGACTGCTGCAGTAGCTGGAGGTGGGAGGGGGTATCTGCTGATATCATTGACACCTTGAAGTTTAAGTAGTCCATGCGAGTACACGCACATGGGGTGCGAGTACATCCACATAGCTATACATTGCTATACATCCCCAACACTGCATCACTGTTCTTGTGTTCCCCCGTAAGCAGGCTGAAGTGACGGCCCCCAGTGCCCCATGATGTATCAGGGGTGGGTGCATAACAAAGTCATAATATTTACCACATATGTGTTTTGGGTGCAATACTATGTACATTAACCGCTGACAGCTACAAAGTGCTTTAATGCAACGTACCCTTTATAGCCATGATGCAGGAATGCAGCCATAGCAAGTAATTTGCAACAGCTTGATGCAAGCATCATGCTGACGTTATGGGGTTTGAATTACTCTATAATGATTGGCATAATGCATGAATGCAGCCATCCCTCTCGTTGTCTAAGTGTCACATTAATGCCACTAGCCCTTCACACCTATGACCTGAGTGTAGAATTGTTCCCTATTACAAATCATAGTACTGTTCCACACTTATCCCATATCAAATTACCAGCAGCATATGCTATTAGTGTAATTGATATCATTTATTTGATTATTTAAGATCAAGGATATCATACCAAATGGGAAAAGACCACTTATTAAGAGCTTTTTCAGCCCTGCACATTACTATGTAGGGCTTATTAAGCACTTATCAATGCCTCTCGAGCTGAGATGTCCACACTGGATTACTACAAGCAAAACCATATTCCATACTTATACTGCTCCTTAATGTCAACACCTATGGGTGGGGGGGGGGGGGCAAGGCCTATGAGTGCATGATTCTCCACATGACGTTCCCCTACAGGCAGGGTCTGTAATAACCAGATTACTATGGGCAGCTGTAGGGGATGGGAAATGCTATGAAAGGTAACAAACCATTAAACTTTATACATTTTACAACCTCACCTGTACATAATTACTGCCACTTATTCAGCGCTTATTAAGCCCTGCATATAACTCTGTAGGGCTTAATAAGGACTTAATAATGCCTCTCGAGCTGAGCCGTGCACACTGGATAGCTGTAATACAAGCAAAACATAAATGTATCATTTGATATCATGTATTGGCATAACCTATCGCTTGTTCCATCTGAAATAAATTCATTGTCTCAACTAAAATGTAAAAAGCAGACTTGATAGAGAAGACATGTAGTACAATGTAATCCAATGTAAGAAAAAAATCAATCCATTAGATTTATTCTTTTCTCAGAATAATCTCTTCTTTGAATAAGCCACTTTTGTGGAGAAAGGGATACCTCTACAATTTTCGTTTTAATGTTGTGCAGAAGTGTATTGTGGTTAGATATTTCCAACAAGAAGAAAATATATGTTTAGGAACTTTTTATTTTTTGAATGGAATGTAAAAGGATTTGTTATTTATAAAAGAAAATGTTGTTTTCCCATAAATGTCTTCATATCTATATATGTTACGACAAGTACTGATGAAAATTATTTGTCTTGAAAGTGTTAGGTATAGTGATCTCAATAATTTGACACAATTGGCTCATGAGTCATTGCTCTGCTCTGGTCATTTCAACTGCAAGGTCCTATTTTTTCTAACGAAATATGATTCTGAATTATTGAATTGTTCACTTGATATTTTTTATTTCACCACTGCTTTGTACAAATATGAACCTGTATTATTCAAATAAAATAGGGCACTACTTCATCATTAAAGCCCCAGCGCCCCTATATATAGGGCTGAGTACCTGTCTCGAGTCCACTCCGACTGTTGTTGGAGGGGTACAGAGATCTGTGCCCTCTAAGTGCAAATGTTGTCAAAACTGTTTTTCTTTGTATTTGCCACGCACATCAGCAATGATAATTCAGTGGATATGTTGTATAACGTTTTCAAACACATCATATACTTACAGATCACCTCTCCCCTCTTCTCAACTCACCATGGAGTCCAAAAGGCTTGTGTAAGTATATCAACACAATAGATTTCCAGGACACATTTATGTTTGTATAGCAGAGAACATACTGCAGAACTCTAATGTTGTGGTTTAATCACATTATACTGGCATATGTTATAAATTTATGAGTACTTAAAGATATATACATTCCATGTGGCTTAGCTATAATGGTTGTATCTTGTACACAGGTTGGGGGGTGTACAGCTGAGTACAGAGCACCAGAACAGGATACACACGGCCCTCACCAGCAATACATCTCTGATCAGTATGAGGTAGGTGACGCTTCAGTTGGTGTTTGTATGACTTACTCTAATGTATCATTCCACAGATTGTAGGCCATATCGTTGTAGATAAACAGTTTTCTCATGGAAAATCAAGCATTTTTCATCATATGGTGGAATATGTTTCCGAACTAAATGATTTGCATCTTTTTTTCCAGGTTGCCAAGACGTACATGGAATGACATAACCGTACATTCATTGTGCAACATACTGGATGGTAACAATACTTTACAATGGTTGTGGTAAGTAAGCCCTGCTGGAATGATTTGAACATTGCATCCAAGTGCTGCCATTCATACAGTTAGAATTTAATTCATGGCTACAACACAAACTTTAATTAGACCTACAGAAAAAGTTGTCAAACCGTGACATGGTATAAAGTACCTTTCACATTTAGATCTTCCTGAATTGGTCAGGGATATTGATTTCTGCATCATGGTTTCATATATAGAAGATTGATTGAAACATAATACCCTCTTGACATAGATCTCATGTACCTGAACGCTATACGGTAAATTAAAATCATGAAGAAAAAAATTGACATAAGAAAAAACGTTCCATTAGAATGATGGTTAAGAACCCAATGCTTGTCTTAATTACTCACTTTCCTTCTTTTTTAATTAATGATTATCTCACATACCTGGAGGTTTGGCCCAGGGTGATTGATACAATAAAGACAAGAATCACACAATCTGTGATATCTGTAAGTAACTGTAGTGTGCTTGCCAGTGTGAACATGAAAGTGTTTAATTTATTGATTAACCTGTATTTACTACTACAGCCTGCAGCACTCTTATGAACCCTTAACTATATCCCCAACAGGCTGGACAAGGCAACATTCAGTGATAAGGGATTTGTTAGCCTATGCGAGGCGATCACCAGGAGTAGGACGATGATTTCCCTGATGTAGGTTCCTGCACCTTTCATATGTATGATCCATATTCATTTGAATTATTTAGGTTCAATGGCTTAAAGCTATATAGTAATAGAAATAGGCACATATTGAAAAATATCCCTGATATACCAGAATCTATTAGCAGTAGTATAGTATGTATCGGAACGGGACTATAGTTAAGTACTGTTTATTACTCAATCGACATGCAGCCAATCAGAGGCCTCCATTTGGTCACGTGACCCGTTGCCATGGTAACGTGACCTACTTAGGGCTCTCAGCCAATCAGAAGCCAGCATTCTGGGTGACCTACTGACCTACTTAGAAGCTCTCAGCCAATGAGAGGCTGGCATTCTGGTAACTATGGTAACGTGACCTACTTACGTCACGTGACCTACTTAGGCTCAGCCAATCAGAAGCCGGCATTCTGGTAACTAGGGTAACGTGACCTACTTAGGGTTTGTTTGTAAACAACACCACGTGGCTCTCTTGTTTGTAAACAACACCACGTGACACGTGACTGTTTGTAAACAAACAACGTATATATAGAAAAAAACACAACAAGTTCCATCTTATGTTAAAATTATATTTTCGAATAAAAAAGCACATCTGTAACAGCGTCTATGTGTAACTACGCGCGTTCTCATTCAAACACTATAACACTATCATACCGTAGCAGCAGCAGGTAGGACCGGAAGAAAAGCAAGCGCACGAGCAGAAGCGACGACACCATTTGCACCATCCGGCCGTCGCGTTGGTAGCCCTACTACCCGTCGCGCGTTCCACTGGAGCGGCTTTAAGAGTGACAAATGACGATTCTTTGTCGACGCGACTGCTAACATCAGCATCGGCAGCAGCATCGGCAGCATCGGCAGCAGCATCGGCAGCAGCGGCAGCAGCCTCGGCAGCAGCGGTAGCAGCAGTAGCAGCAGCGGCAGCAGCAGTAGCGTGAGCATTAGCAACAACAGCAGCAGCGACAGTAGCAAGGGCGGCAGAGCGGGCACTAGTAGCGTTATCAGCGGCGTCATCGGCAGCCGCAACAGCATCAGCAGCAGCAGCGTCGGCATCGGTGGCATGAGTAGCTGCATCGGCGGCAGCAACAGCAGCAGTCACAGCCGCAGCGGCAACAACAACAACGTCATCACGACCCGCGTCACTAACAGCCGCAGTAAATGCAGCAGTAGCACGCTGAGCAGCACTAGCAGCAGCAGTAGCAGAGGCTACAGCATCAGCTTCACATTTGCGCGCCGCTTCGTCATTCCGCTTCATGTCACGGTAGCAACTTTCCATCACGAGGATCTGCAAATTGAGGCGCGGTGCTGGTGGTGGTAGTAGTAGTAGTAGTAGTAGTAGTAGTAGTAGCGTGAACGATGATGACGATGCTGAATGTGGTTTCACTCCCCTTATATACCCTTACGCCCCGCCTTTTTTCAAGCCACCGGCCAGCTGCCCCTTCACGGCAGGTCTTTAGATCAGCCTTAAGTCGCTTACTACGTGGCTCATCATCCCTCTAATCGCATTTTCCAGCCGCCGGCCGGCTGTCTGCTGATGACAGGCGAGGGTGATTTGTTTTTTTCTTTAGATATAAGCCGCTTACCACACGCGCACCCTCTAGTCACAGACAGAGTGACAGAAAGGGAGGGGGTCGCTTTGTTCACGCTACCTGTAGTTGTTTTTCTATACACACGCTGAGCCCATGACCCGTTAATCCTTTATACAGGTAACACGCGTTCAACTAATTACCCTATTGTATGACAGTCGGTACACGGATTTAATTTTAAACCGCCTTCCCATCTGGGATCCATGTCTGGCGGGGTGGAAGGATCCAGCTGAAAAGTGTGATTAGGGCTTTTGTTTCTCTTATGATAGCAGCAGGTCAGCATGCGACAGCTGAAAATGTCAGACTCGCCGCTCCTATAAAAGACTGAGATGCGTCTCTCTTTCCACACACCCTTCTACCATCGCCGCCGACACCGCCACCGCCGGCCAGCCGACCGCCGCCACCGCCTGCAGTCACCGCCATCACGCCAGCAGGGAATTTCGAGCTGAGTCTGCTTATTGCTTATTTTTTTTCTTTGAGCTTTTTGTTTTCTTAAATTTTTATTTTCACTCAGTCTTTTTTGTTTCCGAGGAAAGAAATATGGCGCTGCAGAGGGCGCGAGTTTCTAAAAGACGGTCGCGCGAACAAAGTGCTCTCCTCAACTGCCCGGCTATTTTTTATCTCAAAGGAGAGAGCGTCACGTAGTTGAGGTTCACGCTTCTCTTGAGGCGTACCGAATTCTCGAGAAATGCAAAGCTGAGCGCCATCGTCGTTATACAAGAGCGGAAAAGGAAAACGTAGCGACATGGCCGAGAGCCGTCTTCTCAGAACAGCATTTACTCTACTATTGCATAACAGCTGCTCTCAGCGCCCCCACTCGTTGGGCGTTTCATGAAAAGAAAGAGCGCCGCTACTCTCCTCACCCTGCCTCCTCTTATAAAGTGAGAATAAGTGCTATGAAACGATTCGACAAGCCGATCGGTTTCTTGGGAGCGACTGCAGCTCCCACTCGGTGGGCGCGCGTTGTGGCCGACGTGAACACGGTCTCTAAACGTTTCGACGTCGTCACTTGTTATCCCGCATATTGCAACGCAGCCGAATTGAAGAAGATAGGGACGCACTATTTTAAACCATACGCTCCAATATGTATTTGTCACCGCCGCGCTCACACGCCTTATTGCTTTTTCGAGACGATCGTGTCACAACACAGAAATAGAAAAAAAAACGGCAAAGCGACGAGCTTTGCCTAAATGATCAAAAAAAAAAAAAAAAAAAAAAAAAAATTAATCTCCTCCTCCTCCTCCTCCTCCTCCTCCTCCTCCTCCTCCTCCTCTTCTTCTTTTTTTAAAAAAAAATAAATATTTGTATCAGACTCCTCTGGAGTCTGATACAAACATTTATGACTATTGAGTGAAAATAGAATTTTATCGCAAAAAAAAGTCACTTCTGCCGCCGCTACTGTGACACCGGCCGGTATCAATAAAAAGGTCGGCTGACTTTTCTCCACAACCATTCACTACCGACCGTTCGAGTGAGAAACACAGCAGACAGTCAGACACACAACCGCTCTCTGACGCGTCCTGAAAAAAAAAAAAAAAAAAATGTCCAGTAGTAAAAGCAAACTCTTCACAGAAATTCATTTCGACGCTCGACTACAAGGACCCTTTAGTTGTATCATTAGCGGTCCGTCGGGTTGTGGAAAATCGCGCTTGGTGGATCAATTTCTGAGCGACGTGAACAATTTGGTCACGCCGCCGGTGGAAAAGACTTTTTACCATTACGGCGAGTGGCAACCTCTGTTTGAAAAAATGCAAAATCAGTACGGTGTGGAATTCAGAGAAGGTCTTCCTAGCAAAGAGTCTATAGCGGGAGACGTGGAAGTAGCAGAAGACGCTTTACGACCCCACACTCTACTGATATTGGACGATCTGATGAGCAGTTCCAATCAGCAAGTGGTAGCCGACATCTTTACTAAATACTCGCATCACTGGAACGTGAGCGTCATATACATCACTCAGAACCTATTCCAGAAATCACCCGACTTTCGAACTATGAGTCTGAACGCTCACTACATGATCGTTTTCAAGAACCCGCGCGACATGGGGCAAATAGCTAGTCTGTCTCGCCAGGTGTTTCCGTCCAACGCGGCGGCCCTCTCTAGTATATTTACCCATGAACTCAAGCGACCTCACTCATACCTCCTTCTGGACTTCAAGCAGTCAACACCTGACGATCTGAGAATACGCTCCTCTTTGACGTCCATACACTCTCAGCTAGTGTTCGTACCGCTAGACAAAAAAAAGAACAAGAGAAAGCAGTAGCAAAAAAAATGTCTTCTCATCTACTCGAAAGACACTTTGGTACTCTCAAGCACTTAGCTAAGTGCTCGCCAAAGGACTGCTCGCATCTAATAGACTCTGGAAGCGACGATCTGATCGCAGCGTTAAGTGAGATCTGTCACAATTTACTGGTAGGGAACATCCCGCTCAGCGACAAACAACTGGACAAGCTTCGAGAATCGGCTGACGTGTTGAGGGAGGTCGGCAAAAAATCTACGCCCATCAAAAAAAAGAGACGCGTCTTGGTACAAGAGGGAGGTTTCCTCATTCCGGCTCTCATAGGGATGGCCTTACCGCTTATAAAGAGCATTCTCCGTATATGAGACACCTCATTCGACACCTACTCGCCGACAGCACCACCACCACCACCACCACCACCACTACCGCCACCACCAGCGTCATTGCCACCGTCGTCCCCATGACGGACTCAGAGCAGCAACAACACTACAAACGTTTAGCGCTCGTGGATCCTGAGACGCTCTACAAATCATCACGAGCAGGTCTACTTCATCATGTGCCCGCTGCTGCTGCTACTACTAGCGCTGCTACTACTGCAGTCGCTGCTGCTAGTACTTCTACTGCTCCAAACCTTCCTCCTCTTCCTGATGAGCGCACTGAAAAGAACGAGAGTTCCGCTCCTGCCACCGCCGCCCGCCTACCTGCCGACATGGCCTATTACCACAAGCAGGCAGAACAGTCCCTTCATCCCGACGCGGCCTTGCACCAGGTGCTACAGTTTATCTACAGGGACTTGGATTAAGTGTTGAACGACCCCACTTTGGAATCGCGCGAGAAAATGTTGAAATACCGAAGGTTGTTGAATAGATTGCAATTTTTTCTCGCGAATCCCCACAACAGCAACATCTCTTCGTCCTACTCTTCTTCGCCCCCGGCTCACCTCCGTCAGTCTGCTGAAGAGGCCAGCGCGTCCCTACTCGAGCGGTTGGTGAACCAAGTTCCCAAGAGGAATCGCACTCGGACCGTGGCGCTGTACAAACAATTGGAGAAATCCGGTGTGATCAAGTGGAACGAGGACGGTGCGGTGCGCGAGATGTCGGGTCGGAGAATACCACCTGAGCGTCGCATCAACATAGTGGACTTACTGAACGACGCCGCCAGGTTCAGGAAGACGGCGCCCAGACCGGCGGGCTACTCGCCGTTCACGAAAGCGCTGCCCGAAGCAGTTCCCACAGACTCCTTGATCGGAAACCATCTGTATAAAGCGAGCGGACCTGGCCAAAGTTTGGACACACGGCTTGCTGACAGAGGTCGGAAACGACCGAGCTTCGACTCGGAAGAAGGAGAAGCAGCAGCAGCAGCAGCAGTAGCAGCAGCAGACTCTTCTCTCCAGGTGGTGGACGATCAATCCTCTGAAGACGAGGAGGACGACCGTGAACTTTTCCAAACTCCGACTTCCTATAGGAGCGTGCCGCGTAAGAAAAGGAAAGGGCGCAACCGCCTAGCGGCGAGCTCGTCGTTCACGCCCTCAACAAGCCCACCATGGGCAAACCAGTGAAGAGACTGACCAAGAAGGAAAAAGAAAAGAAGCGCGTAGTAGCTAGATATACCGACGTCAAAGCGCCCTCCAGTTTCACTAGCGTGACTAAACTCCAGAAACATCATTTTCGCCACCTGAACCCGGCCGTCATCCGAGATGCTTTAGTGTCGCTGGACGCCTACACTAAACATAAACCCATTCGGAGAAAATTCGCAAGGAACAAGACTATAACCGGCGCAATCGATCAGCAGTGGCAGATAGATCTGATGGACATGCAAGCTTTGGCGTCTCACAACGACCGCTTCCGGTACGTGGTGACGGCGATCGACGTTTTCTCTAGGTACGCGTGGGCCGTTCCCATTAAATCCAAGAGCGGCGCTGATGTCACCGAGGCCTTCCGAGAGATGACAGGCACTGGCGAGAGACGACCGCGCACTGTTCAGACAGACAAGGGGAAAGAGTTTTTGAACAAGATCTTTCAAGATCACTTGAAGAGCGAGGGCATAGAGTTCTTCACTGGCGAGAACGACGACATCAAAGCTAGTCTAGTGGAGCGCTTGAACCGCAGTCTGAAGGAGAAGCTGTGGCGTTATTTCACACACAAGCGCACGTATCGCTACGTAGACGTACTGCACCATGTAGTGTCTTCTTACAATCGCACTCACCACAAGACGTTGAAAATGGCGCCGGCTCAAGTCAGCTCGGAAAACAGCGAAACAGTTTTCTACCGACAAGATCTCCCAACTAACAAACAAATCGACGAAATATGGAAAAAGAAGAAAAAAACAAAGACGTCCGCCGTCGACGTCATCGCTCCGGGTGACAGAGTGAGGATGTTGAGAACTAAAGGCGCCTTCGACAAAGGGTACGAGGGAAACTGGCGCGAGGAAGTGGTCGACGTTGCTAAGACGTTGGGAAGCAGAGGGTTCGAGCTGAAAGACGACAAGGGCGAGGAGATAAAAGGCGTCTTCTACCCGGAAGAGGTTCAGAAGGTGTACAAGAGTCGTTACGACAACAACTACCTGATAGACGAGGTGTTGCGCCGCAAGACCGTCGACGGTAAAGAGTTAGCTTTCGTACGTTGGTTAGGTTACGACGACAAGTTCAACGAGTGGATCCCCGTCAAAAAAATAACGTAGAAAAAAAATAAAAAATAAAAAATGAACATCACTCTACCTAGCAACAGCTCTATGGAGTATTATCCTGACAACAGCTTGACGTCTTTCCGAACTCACTTCGACTCGCCGCTCCTTCTGCCCGAAGCGTACGAAGCGGCTCTGACTGAGATCATCCTCCCTACAGAATGGACTAACGTGCACGACGACGACTTGATCATCGTTGTTCCTCTGCGCACCAAAGGTTCGCTAGAGGAGGCGATCCAGGTTTTAAAAGAAACTAAATTCTCCGAAGGAAAAAAACCACAGGTAGACTGGAAGAGAATGAAAAACGCGAACGGTCTGAGCAAGCTAACGTTCAGCTCAAAATTCCCGCTGAGCTGGAAGGAAGCGAGCTATGTAACGGTGGAAGAGATATCAGACACGTCGGAAGAGCAGCAATTGAAACCGGAAACAAAAAGGTTCAAGAGAGAGGTCGACTTGAGACAGACGAATGCCGTATACAAGCAGTTCTTGTCCCCGGCGGTGAAGAAGAAGACGATCAGCCATCAAGCAAGACAGATGATCGAAAAGATGGAGAAGGACATGGGAGTGCGCAGTTTCATGCCAAACATATTCGAGATACCTCCTATTTTCACCGGAAGCAACCACACCCTAATCGAGCGCTTGAGTGAGACGTTGCGAGATGACAGACTAGAGGGCGACAGCTTCTTGCTCAAACCGATGCGGATCTTATCGTACGACGCCAAGACGAAACGCGTCACCATCAAACCGCCGAGACACTGTGCTGTCCTGCTGAGTCAGCATCTCGCATGCGTTCTAGGCTTCGGAGAGAAGACGTGTTTCGCGTCGCCGACTACCGGCGCCTACTCGATGGATGTTTACGGGGACGTGCACTCTGTGTACATATACACCGACATGATCCAGGAGAGACGTGTGGGCGACATGCAAGTGCCGCTGTTGCGCTGCGTGGCGGTGGACAGAGGCGGAAAGCGTCGAGGTGGCGTGCAAGCTATCAGTTTTCCCCATTTGGATTATTTCCCCTTGAAATCCAAGAGGTTTACCGAGGTCGGCATCTATTTAAGAGACCGATCCGGTCATTCCATCCCATTCGGTAGAGGCGAGGTGACCGTGACACTTCATCTGAGACCTATTGAGCGCTGAAAGAGAGAAAAATGATGCGTCAACGCGTTCCGTACTTTCCACCCAGGCGCACCGTCGGCAGAGGGTACAGCGATTACTACAACGCGCAGCTGGGCAACGGCGTCAACGTGTACAGCGGGCGCTCTTTCCAGAGCGGGCACGGTTTAGGCGGCGCTCTGTTAGGTCTGATGCGCTCGGCTACCCCGCTATTGAAGTCGGTGGGAAAAACGCTGCTCCGCGCCGGTGTGGGCATAGCTAAAGATGTGCTGGCGGGTCGGACTTTAAAGAGCAGCGTGAAAGACCGAGGCGCAGGCGCTCTGAAGAGACTGGCGAGTACGGCGTTCTCGGGAGGAAAGACGCCTGTCGCGTCTAAGAAAGGGTCGAAACGTCGCCGGCATTCTCCTCAGACGGGCGGTGGCTCTTGCAAGAGACGTAGAGGGGATGTATTCGACCGGTAAGCGCCTAGGCGTTCAGGTATAAATAAAAAGACTGGAGGCGGCCGGCGTCAGTCTGTCGGCCGCATGAAGAGAGAACACAATGGCTTACGTACACGAGAGCAGTAACGAGTGCGCGCTCTCTGAGCTCGACCTGCACACCGTAGCGCCGACTCAGACTACTATCTTAAAGTCGTCTTTCCTGGGGATAGAAACAAAAAACTCTTTAGAGGATGGAGGTAACATAAATTTCACCATCAACAAGTCGCAAGAGTACACAGACCTGAACGAGAATTACCTTCATCTGGAATGTCAAGTGCTAAAGGACGGAGAGGCGATCGAGGACACCGACGCGGTAGCTCCGGTGAACAACTTGGCTCACTCGCTCTTCAAAGACGTCCAAGTCTCCATCGGCGGTTTCAAAGTGTCTGGCAACACCGAGACCTACCCTTACCGAGCTTACTTGGAAGGGTTACTCAACTACAACAAAGACGTGAAGGACGGCGTCATGAGCGCCCAGGGGTGGCATGAAGATACGCCCGGTCAGTTTGACACGTTGACTGACGCGAATGCGGGGTACAAAGCGCGCAAGAAGCTAATCTCCAACAAGCGCTTTTCGCTGATGGCGCGACTGCACTTTGACCTGGCTCATCAACCGAAGCTCATCGTTGGAGAGACAGAAATCAATCTCACTCTGAAACAAGCGGCGCCCTCTTTCTATCTGATGTGCGCCGCTGACGGAGGCTACAGCTTGAAGATCTACAAAGCAAAGCTCTACGTGCGACGCGTGCTGGTGGCGGACGCTGTAGCGGAAACGCACGAGAGAGCGGTGATAGAACACGGGCCCTTCGACTACCCGGTGAACAGAGTGGAGGTGACGACCTACGCCATCCCTCAAGGTAACAGAGATCACAGCTACACGCACTCCAACACAGGCCAGCTTCCCAAGTCGATGATGATTTGCTTCCTTGACCACGACGCCTTCAACGGTAGCTACACCAAGAACCCGTTCGAGATGAAGCATTACGACATCAGCTCGCTTCAAGTGATAGTGAACGATCAGAAAGTGCCGAACGACGCCTACGTGCCCGACTTTAAGACCAAAGCGGCCGTGAGAGAGTACTTGGCGCTACACACGGAAACGGGGATGTACGAGGGCGCGCGCTCCTGCGGTATTTCATACGAACAATTCCTGAACGGTTACACGGTGTTCCCCCTCGACTTAACCCCAGACAGATCGCACGACGGGTGTCGCGTGAACCTTATAAGAGCGGGTCAGCTGAGGGTGGAAGTCAGTTTCCGCTCGGCGCTACAAGCGACAACAACGGTGCTACTCTACTTGGTGTACGACAACGTCGTCGAGCTGACCCGAGATCGACACCCCGTCACCGACTACCACATGAACTGAAGACAAGACGGCGGTACTTGGCGTATCGTATGAACACGCTTGAAATAAGCAGAGTGTTGAAGGAAAACGTTCACACAAAACATCGTTTCCTGGGCGTTTTCTCTTGTGACACTATTCCGAAGCACCCTATCAAAGACACTTGTTTCGTGAGCAACACAGATCCGCAACATTTACCAGGTCAGCATTGGGTGGCGTTTTACGTGTCGAGCACGGGTGAAGTGTACTACTTTGATTCCTTCTGCTTACCGCCGCTGAGTGCGGAGTTCTTGTCTTTCGTGGAACGCTCTGCTCCGTTCAAGTGGCAAAGAAACCGCATTCAACTACAAGACACTTCTGCTGACACCTGTGGACCTCATTGCGTTCATTTCCTAATTGAAGCATGTCGAACAAGAAACCCCAAGAAGTGCGTCATGCGCATGAGCAAAATCCCAAAGCTGAGCGACCGGGTCGTGAGTCAGAAGCTATCGATGATGCTGTTGTGACGGGTTGTTGCGATGGCGGCCGTTTCATGGAGGCAAAGATTCTCTGCCTTGCCGAAATGGTGTTGGATTTATCCAAAGTCGTGCAATGTCTATTGGAGAAAAGTCGTCCGGGGTGTGGTGGTGCGAGTGACGGCGGCGTGAGACTTTGCGGCCTGTTGAGTTGCTGCAAATCGAAGAAGCAAGCTAAAAAAGCATAAACTTGTGTGTTTTTTCTGATTGAAATGAAAAGAAAGAATAAAATGAAAAGAAAAGAAATTATCTTGTTGTGTTTTTATTTCTATATATAAGTTACATAACTTTTTTTTGTTTGTTTGTTTACAAACAGTCACGTGTCACGTGGTGTTGTTTACAAACAAGAAAGCCACGTGGTGTTGTTTACAAACAAACCCTAAGTAGGTCACGTTACCCTAGTTACCAGAATGCCGGCTTCTGATTGGCTGAGCCTAAGTAGGTCACGTGACGTAAGTAGGTCACGTTACCATGGTTACCAGAATGCCGGCCTCTGATTGGCTGAGAGCTTCTAAGTAGGTCAGTAGGTCACCCAGAATGCTGGCTTCTGATTGGCTGAGAGCCCTAAGTAGGTCACGTTACCATGGCAACGGGTCACGTGACCAAATGGAGGCCTCTGATTGGCTGCATGTCGATTGAGTAATAAACAGTACTTAACTATAGTCCCGTTCCGATACATACTATACTACCATTAGCCATGGACATAAGTATTCAAGATATGCGTTTCTGTTTGGTAAGTGTAACAAATTAGTAATTGTTAACAACTTTGGAATATCAGATCTTTGAAGTTGGCATGTTAAAACAAAACCTGCAGAGTGGGAGTCCATATTATTAGAATTCAGAAAATACAGTTATTCAGATCCTAAGAGCATATGAGTTTAGAAGTTTCATCGGTCACATGACACATGAGACCTGATTGGCTCTGCCTCAGAGATCTTAAAGTATATACTCAACTAGTAATTAACCCAGTGTAAATTTCTCAAGGCATAGCCTTGGTTGTCATGTCAATTTATGTTCTAGTTTGGGTATTAATTCATCTGTTGCTCATTCATCCTGTCCAGGCTCCCCAATAGTGAGTGGACTGAAGAAACTCTCCCATCACTCTGTGCAATGTTGGAGCAGAACCACACTTTAGGCAGACTGCGGTAAGTAAAACAACAGTACTGATGCAACATTTAGTTTAGTGCAACATTGATTCCCAGCTTAACGTGTTAACATGTTAATGAAAGTATTGCTGCACTAAGGTAGTGTTAATTGTTCATTAAGTATAGGCTTTGCATTTACAGGTTGGAAAAGGCCAGCTTCAGTGCGCTTGAACTCATCAACCTCTGTAAGGTTTTGACCAACAACAGGACTTTGGCATCACTAATGTAAGTACCCGTATCTCACTTATTAAAAATTGACAGTCTCTGGACACATCTCTATACAATATTGTGTTGTTAGTTCATCGATCATATGAAACACAAAAAGTACAATATATCCATATCTATTGCTATATTAGATTATTGTCTCATGAATGATATAAAATAGCAATAAGACAATTTGTCGGTATGATCTGCTGAATATCTATCCTCTATAGGGCTGCAATCCCGAACACTACGTATATGCCCTAGTATCACATAGCAATTCTTCATTCATTTCAGCCTTTCAGAAACAACTTGGACACAAGACAGCACTGCTGCCCTCTGCCACCTCCTGCAGACTTCCAAGTTACCACTCCTGCAGTAAGTAGGACTTCATTATTGTACATGTAGCTGCACTCTGCCTACAGCAGAACACACATTTACAGATCCTGCAGTAAGTCGGACTTCATTATTGTACATGTAGCTGCCTACAGCAGAACACACAGTCACAGATCCTGCAGTAAGTAGGGCTTCATTATTGTACATGTAGTTGCAATCTGCCTACAGCAGAACACACAGTCACAGCTCCATGGATGACTGGTATTTTCAATGGATTCCCCAGGTCAAGGATGCACCAGGCTGAGGTGGTGGACGGGGTGTGAACGTGAGGCGGGTTGTGGCCTATGGGCAGGGGGCCTATGGCCAGGGTACCTAAAGTCCAAGTGCCTAAAGACTGTGTACCGTGTGGGTTGTATTAGACTGTGTGTGGATGGTACCAGACTGTGTGTGGATGGCACCAGACTGTGTGCTGATGGCACCAGACTGTGTGTGGATGGTACCAGGCTGTGTGTGGATGGTACCAGACTGTGTGTGGATGGTACCAGACTGTGTGTGGATGGTACCAGACTGTGTGTGGATGGTACCAGACTGTGTGTGGATGGTACCAGACTGTGTGTGGATGGTACCAGACTGTGTGTGGGTGGTACCAGACTGTGTGTGGATGGTACCAGACTGTGTGTGGATGGTACCAGACTGTGTGTGGATGGTACCAGACTGTGTGTGGATGGTACCAGACTGTGTGTGGGTGGTACCAGACTGTATGTGGATGGTACCAGACTGTGTGTGGATGGTACCAGACTGTGTGTGGATGGTACCAGACTGTGTGTGGATGGTACCAGACTGTGTGTGGGTGGTACCAGACTGTATGTGGATGGTACCAGACTGTGTGTGGATGGTACCAGACTGTGTGTGGATGGTACCAGACTGTGTGTGGATGGTACCAGACTGTGTGTGGATGGTACCAGACTGTGTATGGATGGTACCAGACTGTGTATGGATGGTACCAGGCTGTGTGTGGATGGTACCAGACTGTGTGTGGGTGGTACCAGACTGTGTGTGGATGGTACCAGACTGTATGTGGATGGTACCAGACTGTGTGTGGATGGTACCAGACTGTGTGTGGATGGTACCAGACTGTGTGTGGATGGTACCAGACTGTGTGTGGGTGGTACCAGACTGTGTGTGGATGGTACCAGAATGTGTGTGGATGGTACCAGACTGTGTGTGGGTGGTACCAGACTGTGTGTGGATGGTACCAGACTGTATGTGGATGGTACCAGACTGTGTGTGGATGGTACCAGACTGTGTGTGGATGGTACCAGACTGTGTGTGGATGGTACCAGACTGTGTGTGGATGGTACCAGAATGTTTGTGGACTGTACCAGACTGTGTGTGGATGGTACCAGACTGTGTGTGGGTGGTACCAGACTGTGTGTGGATGGTACCAGACTTTGTGTGGATGGTAACAGACTGTGTGTGGATGGTACCAGACTAACCCGATCCAGTTTCCTGCAGCAGAGACTGTGTGTGGGTTGGTATCTGGAATACAGGCCCTCCTGACTGTTGGCGCCCAGCACACAGGCCCTCCAGATCTGAGGCCCCCTGCCTTTAGGCCACCCTGACTTCAGGCCCCAGGACTGTAGGCACAAATCTCACGTCCATTTCATACGTCCAATCCCGTCCCTCACGTCCAACCCCCTCACGTCCAACCCCCTCAAGTCCAACCCCCTTCGTCACGTCCAACCCCCTCCGCCACATCCAACCCCCTCCCTCACGTCCAACCCCCTCCCTCACGTCCGACTCCCTCCCTCACGTCCAACCCCCTCACGTCCAACCCCCTCCCTCACATCCAACCCTCTCACATCCAACCCCTCCAACCCCCTCACTTCCAACCCCCTCATGTCCAACCCCCTGCCTCACGTCCAACCCCCTACCTCCCGTCCAACCTCCTCCCTCACATCCAACCTCTCACGTCCAACCCCCTCTCATGTCCAACCTTGGTTATATGAAGTGGACATGAGGGAAGGAAGTGGACGTGAGGGAAGGGGTGGACGTGAGGAAAGGGTTGGACGTTAGGAGATGGTGGTGAATGAGAGGAGATGGTGGTGGATGTGGGGAGATGGTGGTGGACGTGAGGAGATGGTGGTGGAAGGGAGGGGATGGTAGTGGACATGAGGAGATGGTGGTAGACGTGAGGAGATGGTGGTGGACGTGAGCAGATGGGGGTGAACGTGAGGAGATGTGGGTGAATGTGAGGAGATGGTGGTGGACGGTGCGTGGATGTTAGGCAGGTTGTGGCCTTTGGGCAGGGGGCCTATGGACAGGGTGCCTAAAATCCAAGTGCCTAAAGTCAGTGTACCGTGTGGGTTGTACCAGACTGTGTGTGGATGGTACCAGACTGTGTGTGGATGGTACCAGACTGTGTGTGGATGGTACCAGACTGTGTGTGGATGGTACCAGACTGTGTGTGGGTGGTACCAGACTGTGTGTGGATGGTACCAGACTGTGTGTGGATGGTACCAGACTGTGTGTAGATGGTACCAGACTGTGTGTGGATGGTACCAGACTGTGTGTGGATGGTACCAGACTGTGTGTGGATGGTACCAGACTGTGTGTGGATGGTACCAGACTGTGTGTGGATGGTACCAGACTGTGTGTGGATGGTACCAGACTAACCTCTCAAGCTTCCTGCAGCAGAGACCCCAGCATCTCTGATTGGAGCTAATGGTGTCTAGATCCCATGTCATCATAAACATTGATACTTTGGTGACTTCACTGTTCACATTCACATCATAGTAATGTCAAACATGTCATAACAAGTTCCCTCACATTCCTGCATTGTCAATCCATGCGTTGCAATGTAAGGATGTTAACTTGCTTCCAAACTATGAGGGTGTGCCTTACTTTGCTTAGTAAGGGAATAGGGCATTACGCGCTGATGTGGCTCTACCCTATACTTGATATAGATGCTATATCCACACCAAAACTTTAGTGTTTATTTCTAATGCTATTGATAATTTGGGCATTTTAAATTGAAAAAGCTCTAGGCAAAAAATAAAGGTACACTCGTTTATATATATCCGTTAACTGGGTTATTTCACTTTTTGAGCCTGAAGCCGTGTTTCAAAAAGTCAAGGTCAACCCTTGAAATAATGCAGTCAACAAACTGAAGATAATGCACCCTTGTCTACATTTAACCAACTGCCCAATTGACACATTATTACTTGTTTCAAGATTATAACAACTGGAGTATAATCCAGATCCAGGGGAGGGGGTGGAAACAGTGTAATATACATCTGAGGACCATTGGGGAGCGGGGGAAGGGGGGCTGAGAGTCTTATACCCCCAGATGATGCCATATTCAAACCATTAACACTCGCCTTCTGGGCACTGGAGAGCCCCTTGGACACGATTCGGGATAGTGCAAGTTAGTGTAAGGAGAATAGGGTCTGTGTTGCAGCTCCATGGAGGCAGGACTGACATAAGGGAGCTAATTTCAGAGGGTGCGGGGGGGGGGTCCCATGTAACATCACACTCAGCAGCAGGGTGTACCAATATAGTGATAATTCAAATAGAGTATGTTGGATATCAATGACATCAACAGCACTGCCTCAATCTCACTGTGCCCCCTCCCCTCAGTGTTCTTCCCTGGATCCCCTTAATGAACCCTTTTCTCATCGCCCCACCCCATAATGGTATCAGGTGTAGAAAAATCTACCAGAAAGCAGCATTTAGAATCGGGTTGACGAGGAATGGGTTTTCCCTACCACTACTCCTTCAGTACTAAATCAAGTAAGTCCCTCCAGCTCTTTTAAATGGATTATTTGGGCTCATGACCTCAATCTGTCACAGGGCCTTGCTCTGATTGGTTCACAGGAATTCAGGTCACATCCTGGTATTTTATTTTTTAAACTCTTTTCAAAATAACAACTTTTACTTTTCAAAATTGAAATTTTAAGTTGTGGATTTTGCAATCCACCAGGGGTATTTTGTTTAGATTGAAATATTTCTAAAGAAACTTCAGAAAAATATAACCAATCATCAGTCCACTGTTTAGTTGAGTATGAGTACTGAGGAGTTTCAGCTGTTCACAGCTTCATCAGGTGTATTGCAGGGAAATAACATTTTATAAATTGTGTATTTATATAAATGATATTTTATTGGCATTTTAATTTGGTTTTTCTTTAAACCGAATCTTACTCACTTTTTGTGACCTTTGTGAGTCTTGGTCATGGCTGTGTTTACCATAGGGAGGAGGGCCACACAAGGTGGGCCTGTTAGAAGGTGGGTCTCCGTCTTTAGGTCTTATTATTTGCTTGATTTAGTTCATTTGGGATAGCATTTAGGTATAGACTCGGAGATCAATCTATAATTGATATTGCCCCTACTTCATGTTATTTACTACACCTGTAGTAAATAACATGAAGTAGAGGCAATATCAATTACAGAAAGCAACATTTAGCTTCTAGATTCTTGATTACCAAGAGCATTTATCCATAAAAAAGGATTCCCCAAACCATATAATAGACGCTATACTTCATATATCTTGTACTGAAATGCCAGAGAATGCTTTTTAAATCATAAGAATTTTCTTGGGGGGGGGGGCATTACCCCAAACCCCCTTAGTATGGCCACTGCATATCATTTGCATATCATTTTCTAAAATTTTCTTCAGGTGTTTAAATTTCTCCTTATAATAGATATTACTAAACCTAAATGATAGAGCTTTAAAAATGTCTAAATCATCAAGATTTTCTTGGGTGGCGGATGCCATCAAACTCCCTGGCCAGATCCCCCCCCCCCCTTCAAGACAATCCTGGATTCGCCACTGCAGCATACCTTTGCATTCATAAAGCATTACAAAAATGTAAACGGGATAAAAGCAGAAGTAAATACACTAAAACATAATTCAACTGGCCTCAAATGTGATGAATCCTAAAAAGATCGTTCAATACTGGGTGCGATGAAACCATGCATAAGTACAGTGTCTAGCCAGTGACCCTGTGGTAGTTAGGAGTGTCACTGACTGCCCATGATGTAATCTAAGCCAATCAGGGAGTGGCCCAGTCTTAACTTTTTTGGATGGATCATAGCATAGTATGTTACACTGTAGCTAGTATAACATTAAAATAGGTTCTGCTTTTCATCTCCTGTCTTGTTCTATTGATCAGCTGTGTTTAGTAATGTTATTCAAACATATAGATGCTTATAATTAGACTGACAGGACAGATGCTCTCCATGTTGGGTAAAGGGTTGGAATAGTTTGAATAGGTAACTGGGGGTCATTTCCTCATTAATTTATTCCCTTGATATTTGTCAACATAATGTAATTGATGTGCTTTCTTATACATGTACTAATTGTGCTGCCACTGTGTTAATGAGTACATGTGCTCATTGTTACCTTGCAGACTGCAGGAGGCAAAGTTTACCCCCACACACATAACGAGGCTATGTGTGGCGCTGCAGGAGAACCAGACCCTGCAGCAGCTGGAGTAAGTACAGCCACACAGCAGGAGGGGGGAGTTGTATTGGGATATGTGTGTGCATGTTTCTCATTATATGGTGTGAAATCATTACCAATAAAGGTGTTATCAGTATGTATATCAGGATAAGGATGTTGAATCCTAGCCCTGTTCACACCACTCTATCTCATCTGTTTTGAAGTATTATGGAACCTAAATGTCTTTATACCTTCTATTGTGTCATTTAACTGGCTCAGCAAAATGACTCACTTCTCAGCAAGATCAATACATTTGAAAGGTCGCTATAGTAAATGTAATTCACTTTACTATCCATTTTTTCAGTTTAACAAACACGTCCTGGAGCTCCGCCAGCGTTGAGGCCCTGTGTGCCTGCATCAGGGCCAACACAACTCTCAGCACAATGGCGTAAGTATGGCTGATGCAAGATCAGTTTTCTCCAAAATGAAATCTAGACCAATAAAGTCCTTGCACAAAACCTCAACATCACCTTTATGCTATTAGAGCCTAAGTATGCTTTTAATGTAGATCTGGTGGAAACATGCCCAACCATCAAAATCTTGATTTCACAGTTTCACAGTGAGGTAATTTTTTATGAACATTCAAACAAGTAGATCGATGTACATTTAGGCAGCAGACATTATATAGTGTTTGCTATATATAGGTGGCTTTTTCTCTCAGGCTTGTGCATTACCGAGTCTGAGAATGAGTCCAGCAAAGAAATGCCCATGATATAGAAGGTTCATGTAATCAGGCTATCAGAGACATATTAGCTGAATAGAAGGAAACGGCATTGTGGTATCAGCTTGGCCAAATGCCATGAGGGCCGAGTCATTTATCACCAGTATAGCCCGTGATACCCACTGCTGCAGCTCACTGCAGTGGGTATAGAAGGTTAGTGTCCAGAAATTAATGGAAATTCAGACCAAATGAGAGGTTACTTTGATTCACACTCCCTGGCAGTTAATATAAGTTAGTTTTTGCCTAAAACTCCATGGTGAGTATCTTATATCTTTCCTCTACCTTGCTATGTTTTAAGAATTTGCAAATTATTACCCATCTGTACACATTTTGGTGCTTTGTAGAGGATAGTCTCTAAAGACAGAAACACCTCAAAAACAACTCTAGTACTAGCGCCGGCCTGTTTTGATATGCACGGTCGGGTGACCTGAAACAAATCTCTTTTTTTTCGGCCCTCCTGCTCCATTAGCCTGCGCTGTGTGAGAGCTGTGGATAACCCAGAAGAGCCACAGGGTGGTGCCGCCACTCCGTCTATATACGGTATCCAACAACACATGCACTGCACCAGTTTTGGGTTTTACGAAATGGAAAGCATTTACATTCATTGATATTTACATGGACTTTCCACTTCAGTAATTTACATGTAAAAATCGCGTAAATCTTTGTAATTTTCACTGTAAATAGATGCACAGATTAGGCTAGAAATGTACACCAATTTACCTGGTATTCCATTGATATTTTCATGTATTTACTCCTCTGTAATTCCCAAGTAAAATTTTATGTAAACGTGAGCAAGTATCATTGTAAATCTGTGCAAAGATAAAGCTTAAGATTTACACCAATTTACCTGGTATTTACATCAGTTGATATTTACATGTATCTACCCCTTTTGGAATATGTTCCCTTATCAGAGTAAGCGCCATATAGGCTGGGCTAGGGCTCTGCCCAAACAGCCCAGACGCCACAAGGGGGGGGGGGTAGGTCAATTTCATGTCCATTCCCCTCCCAAGAAAGGGTCCCGCATATTTGAAATCATGCCAAAATTTAAACAAATTAAGAAGTACATAGAGAATAAGGTGGCATGGGCTGAATACAGAAGACTAGATGGTGGTTAGACATGTTTATTCTGTATATGCCTATAGCAAGTGGGTAGTTGACTAACAAAGGTTGAAATATTAAGGGTTCATTCAATATTTGATATAAATGTCCAGATATTGGGATAAATACTACTGCACAAGATGAGTCATACTTTACTCCCAGTTCATATGTTAGAGTACAGACCATGTTCCTGCTGTAACATAGACTACAGTCTGTGTGTATGTCTCCACACACACAGGCTGGGTAAGGCTGCATTCAGCCCTGACCAGATGCTGCAGCTGCTGGAGGCCCTCAGCACCAACAGCAGCCTGAGGTACCTGGGGTAAGTACATGCAGATAGCTGCCGCTTTACACTCAGTATGTTTAATAACACAGACAACCTCTGATATGTAGACACATTCTCTTATGTGTATTATGATACTAGGATATCTGGATCATGGTCCTTTTTTAAAATTCTCACTTGATATTCTTTTGTAGATTAACAGAGTATATTAATATCATATCAAGACTATCTCTACTCTACAATTTACACAGTAAATTGATGTTAGACAGATATGTAACAGAATTACCTTATTCACCCTAATTAGCACACAGAGTGTGAACAGACTATAGTTATGTAACAGAACAGCCACAGTCAGCCTATTCTATGTTTCACATTAATTGCATTTTTCCACTGATGTAAGATAACTATTTAAATCTATGTTTGTGATGTGTGTGCTTGCATTAAGACTATCCTACTATTTATGCGTTAGCAGGAGTGATCTGCATGCCCCTAACCACCACCAACTGAACATTAATTTTAGTCCCAAGTTGTCTGTTAGATATAACATCTACAACAGAGAGCTCTAGTCAATCAGTGCTCCATCAGTTTCTTTTAATAAGACAACATACCAGTGCTTTGATTATTAATAGTTACAAGATTACAAGTTACATATATTTCACTCAGACTATATCAGAAAATGGAGTACAACCTTGATTGAAAAGTTTACCGTCATTCCCAGGGTCTGTTATATCCCTCCCCCAGCCACCACCACCCCAAGCACCTCCTTCCCTGTGTGGACCTGTGGTGTGTTAGTGTGTGTAATGTTTGGTGTTGTGGGGGTGCAGTGTGTGTGGGGCCGCCCCCCGCCCCCCCCCCCCTAACTACAGTTAGATATTGGTATATTCCTGATCTTCATTTGCAATTAACCAGGGCATGACCATCTAGGCTAAATGTGATCCCAAGATGTCAAAGTATAAGGTCTAGTCAATATTGAATTTACTACTACCCGGGTATTGCTATTCTAATCAAACCTGTGTGTCACATTTGGCTCCTTAGTTACTGTCAGCTTGGACTTAGTCTCCAGTGATTGGGAGATGGTGGTGGGTGGCCAAGGAGGGAGGGGGTTACCATTAGCAGGTGACTGGGAAAGCTTTTTATCCTCCCAGCGCACTGACCAGGCCATAGGTCATAACCTGACCAGTGTATATCTAGATGTGTTCATCCTTAAATTTCATATTTCTCAGTTGCCCTAATTAGGAGTCCTTATGTATTGGATTCAACTAGTAGGAGTTGTGTGTTTAGCAATTCATATGGGTAAAATCTTTCCAAAAAACACACTTAAGATATGGTTCAACTTTTCATCAAATTTCTATTACTCTGCTCAATTAAAGGGAGTTTACTTGTTTTTGTTTTTAAATCCATGAAAGAATATGTAGCTGTATAGATTAGAGAGTTTCCTTTGCATTGTATGTGTTTGTAAGGATCCTGAATGACTATAATCTAGTTAAATTTTAAATTTTATATAGTGTGTCTGGAGTCAGTTATGTGTGGCAGTGATAAATGAGGGTGCTGCTAGCCACACACCCAAGGCGTCCTCTGTGGTGAGGGCGTGCATGTAGGTTGGCATGGCCTGGGAACGAGACTTTGCTGGGACCTGATTATGCTTCTGGGACACTAATCACATTAGGAGGGTTAATACAGTTATGATACCTAAATAGCAGATAGTGCTGGTGATTGCTTTGGACTGAATGTGGTAAGGTTAGATAGGTAACAAGGGGCAAAATGCCGTCTAGACAAGGAATAGTTCAAACAGTAATATAGTCGATGTACATTAAAAAAATCCAATGCACTGCAAAAAACAATTCAAAGAAGTGTTGTAGATGCAGTAAGGTGAGGGGGTCAACGATTTTGTGCTGGTTGAAGCCTGTGCCAGACTCCGGAGATGCCATTTTATATTCCAAATGATTGGCTACCCCAGCACTATGTACCATATAAGGGAGTTCACAGGGTAGCTGCTTTGGTGATAGTTACTGAAGGGGTATAAGTGCGCTAGGCTTCTGAAGTTTAATTTGCATCCAAGTCATACCTGCCTGCCCCGAGTGTGCATCAGGCCTGGTGGCCTGGTGTGTGAGAGTGGAGATGGGGGAGTCACTAAAAGATTGAATTTGTTGGCAGTATGCATCAAAGTAGCACCAGCGAGTTACTCGCTGGGGCTTTCTTCCAGAGTGTCTTAACCCTGTAGGGTCGGCATGATGCTTGAATGCAGCACTGGTGAGTGACTTGCTGGGGCTGCATTCATGCATCATAATGACCAAGGCATGATGCATTAATGCACTATGCCGTCCTTAAAGAGTTAAATGATTTAGCCAAATGACTCACTCATCAGCCACCAAAACATTTGAAAGCTTGCTATAGTAAATGTAACTCACTTTTACCATCTTCTATTTCAGCTTAACAAACGCGTCCTGGAGTGATCCCAGTGTGGAGGCCCTGTGTGCCTGCATCAGAGCCAACAGCACTCTTGAGGTAGTGGGGTGAGTTTGGCTGATGTAAAATCAGTATTCTCCCAAAAAGAAATCTAGTCCTTTTACAAAAAAGAAAATGTAACATAGCCTTTATACTATTTTAGTCTAGGCACAATATTAATGTAGATCTAATGGCGACATGTCTAAACATCAAAATCTCCAGTTTCATAGTGGGTAATTCTAGAGGAACATTCAAACAAGTATACATACAGTTAGGCAGCAGACATTGTATAGTGTTTGCTATATAGATGACTTTTTCAATCAGGCATGCGGATCCCCCCCATCATTGTTTGGATAATATACACTGTGAAATATGAACAAAACAATGGTACTGCTAAGTGCTGACTATAGGGATATTTTTTTATGCCGAAGTGGTGGCGTAGCCACCTGGTGGTGCCGCCAGGCACCACCAGAACGAGGTATATGATGTTTGCACTTTGCCAGAAGTCAGAACGGGCGCCGCCATCTTGGATGGTGCCGCCATCTTGGATTAAGGTGTCACAACACAAATTTATGCTATGTGATGACAATAATATAAATCAACCTTTGATAGTTCCTGAGGTTGATTATAATCATACCTACCCCCCCTAATATGGACCCAAGGAATTCAATGGTTCTGTTGGTTTCTTGCTAATACAGCTGGTTGCCTAGCAACGGCTATTCTAATTGTTTATCTGCCTAGCAACACACATTCTATGGTCCTGAGGTTGATTATAATCATACCTACCCCCCCTAATATGGACCCAAGGAATTCAATGGTTATGTTGGTTTGTTGCTTATACAGCTGGTTGCCTAGCAATGGCTATTCTAATTGTTTATCTGCCTAGCAACACACATTTCTATGGTCCTGAGGTTGATTACAATCATACCTATCCCCCCTAATATGGACCCAAGGAATTCAATGGTACTATCGGTTTGATGCAAATACAGCTGGTTGCCTAGCAACGGCTATTCTAATTGTTTATCTGCCTAGCAACACATATTCCATGGTCCTGAGGTTGATTGTAATCATACCTACCCCCCTAATATGTACCCAAGGAATTCAATGGTTCTATCGGTTTGTTGCTAATACAGCTGGTTGCCTAGCAATGGCTATTCTAATTGTTTATCGACCTAGCAACACACATTTCCATGGTCCTGCGGTTGATTATAATCATACCTACCCCCCTAATATGGACGCAAGGAATTCAATGGTTCTATCTGTTTGTTGCTTATACAGCTGGTTGCCTAGCAATGGCTATTCTAATTGTTTATCTGCCTAGCAACACACATTTCCATGGTCCTGAGGTTGATTATAATCATACCTACCCCCCCTAATATGGACGCAAGGAATTCAATGGTTCTATCGGTTTGTTGCTAATACAGCTGGTTGCCTAGCAACGGCTATTCTAATTGTCTATCTGCCTAGCAACACACATTTCCATGGTCCTAAGGTTGATAATAATCAAACCTACCCCCCTAATATGGACCCAAGGAATTCAATGGTCCTATTAGTTTGTTGCTAATCCAGCTGGTTGCCTAGCAACATCTATTGTAATTGTTTATCTGCCTAGCAACACACATTTCCCTACCCCTAACATGGACCCAAGGAATTCATAGGAAATGCCGTATTTGTCTTGAATGGGTTCCCTTCAAACATACCAACCATGTAGACATTATGTTTCTTCGAATGCAAGAATTGCGGTTGTTGCCGCGTATAAAAATGCCTGAGGCATTTTTTTACGCGGCAACAACCGCAATTCTTGTTATTATGTTGCTTTGACTGCAAAACTCGATAAAATGCAAATTGTACAAAATAAGACTAAGAATAAGGGCCTAAACATTTTTGTATGGCACTTGACCTTTTGTGTAGCACTTTTTTGACCTGCAGCCTTGTTGGCTGCAATATCCAGGCTAGAACCATGGACAAGTATGCATTTAGTCAATTTGATGAACAAACAGCAAGTTTTTCAAACATTATTAATAATAGAAATGCCTAGGGTCAGTAGGGGTCGGATTTCTTTCTTTTTCTATTTTGGACTTTTTTTAAACACAAATGTACTCTTTGCATCCTGTAAATATGACCAAAAGGGTGTAAAAAATGTGAAAATTACTTCAAAATTGCAGTAACTCCCATATACCATACAGCCTTTCTATTTCTTGATTTTAACATGAAAGTATTAGCCAATATTTATGTTCAGGCCTGGCAAATCCTACCTTTATTCCCTTGAAGGGGAAAAATAAAACGAGGGCTTTTTCCCCCTTGATTCTGGGCCAACATACATGTATTATTAGGTTCAAACAGGAAATTCATTTTGACAATACAGTACGCTAGGTATTTGTGGATGGGCTTTTATATCGGTTTTATATTCTGGCCGAAATAAGGTACATTACATATGGATTTCGCCTCCCCCTTATCCCTCACTCACCACCCCATTGGGATAATCCCCCTTGGTGGCAGAATCTCCCTTTGAGGTGTGGACCTACGGCAGCCCTTATCTCTCATCTCTGCAGAGATAAGGGCTGGGCGTCCACATAGGGGCTTAAGCATGGGCAGATCTCCCCGTGCTGGTTAAAATGCCCAGGAAGGGTTTTCTACCTATATTGGTGAAAGCCCGGGATTTTCCTGGCCTGATGTTAACCTTAAAATTGACAAAAATAGTGTCAAAATATGACAGTTTCTTATTTGCATTTAAAAGGTGTAGGGTCTGCTCTGCTTTGATAGGCATGGTTAGGTGACCTGAAGCACACCATTTTATTTTGGCGCTACTGCTCCATTAACCTGTGCTGTGTGAGAGCTATGACCTAGAACATCGACAGGGTGGTGCCACCACTCCATCTCCATAGGTTATCCAACAATACATGGAGGCATGGGCTGAACACATCTGACTAGATGGTGGTTAGACATGTTAATCCTGTGTGTGCCTAGTAGCAGGTAGGGTAGTCGACCATCAATAGGCATAAAACTAAGGGTTTACTCAAGATCAGATATAAATGCCTATGAATTAGTGTAAATTAAGCAAATACTACTGCACAAGATGACTCATACCTTACTCCCAGTTCATATGTTAGAGTACAGACCATGTTCCTGCTGTAACATAGACTACAGTCTGTATGCATGTCTCTACACACACAGGCTGCAGGAGGCTGCATTCAGCCCTGACCAGACGCTGCACCTGCTGGAGGCCCTCAGCACCAACCCCAGGCTGTACGCCCTGAGGTAAGTACATGCAGATAGCTGCCACTTTACACTCAGTGTGTTTTATAACACAAACAACCTCTGATATATAGACATGTTCTCTTAGATGTATTTTTATACTAGGATATCTGGATCATGGTCTGTGTTTTTTTTAATTCCCACTTGATAATTTTTTGTAGATTAACAGAGTATATTATTATCATATCAAGAATATCTCTACTCTGCAATTAACATAGTAAATTGATGTTAGACAGATATGTAATAGAATTACCTTATTCCCCGAATTAGCACACAGAGTGTGAACAGACTATAGTTATGTAACATAACTGTCACAGTCGGCCTATTCTATGTTTCACATTAATTGCATTTTCCCACTTATGTAAGATAACTATTTAAATCTATGTTTGTGTGTGCTTACATTAAGACTATCCTACTATCTATGCGTTAGCAGGAGTGATCTGCATGCACCTAACCAGCACCAACTGGACATTAAGTCCCAAGTTGTCTGTTAGACATAACATCTACAACAGAGAGCTCTAGTCAATCAGTGCTCCATCAGTTTATTTTAATAAGACAACATACCGGTGCTTTGATTATTAATAGTTACAAGATTACAAGTTACATATATTTCACTCAGACTATATCAGACAATGGAGTACAACCTGGATTGAAAAGTCTGCCCTTATTCCCAGGGTCTGTAATATCCCTCCCCCCGCCACCACCACCCCAACCACCTCTTTCCTATATGTGGACCTGTGGTGTGTTAGTGTGTGTAATGTTTAGTGTTATGGGGGTGCAGTGTGTTGGGCCGCCCCCCCCCCCCCCCCCGACTACAGCCAGATATTGGCATTCCTGATCTTCATTTGTAATTATCCAGGGTATGACCCTCTTAGACTTTATGTGATCCCAAGTCAATATTGAATTTGATACTCAAAATTGAATTTAATACTACCCGGGTATTGCCATTCTTATTAAACCTATGTGTCACATATGGCTCCTTAGTTACCGTCAGCTTGCACCTGGTTGCCAGTTAGTGGGAGATGGTGGTGGGTGGACAAGGAGGGAGGGGGGTTACCATTAGCAGGTGACTGGGGAAGATTTGTCACTAGTGCACTGACTAAGCAATAGGCCATAACCTGACCAGTGGATATCTAGAGGTGTCCTCTGTGGTGAGCGCGGCCATGCAGGTGCCATGCCCTGGGAGCGAGACTTTGCTGGGACCTGATTAAATGCTTCTGGGACACAGCAATGACATCAAGAAGGTTAATGAAGTAATGAGAATAATAGTAAATAGTGCTGGTTACTGCCTGGGGCTGAATGTAGTAAGGTGAATGTAAAAAGGAAGGGGCAACCTGCTGACTAGAAAAAGCATAGTTCAGACAGTAATATAGTTACTGTGCAGCAAATAAACCAGTGTAATTCAAGGAAGTGTTGTAGATGGAGTACCGTAAGGGGATCAAGGATTTTGTGCTGGTTGAATACCTTTTATTTTCCCAACTGCTGATTTAATGTGCTCATTTATATCAGCAACCTTTTAGGGCTGAATATGGGTCTGATTAGTAGCACAGATGGGTTGAATGTAGCATAAGACAGGGATATTGTAAGAACTGACCCAGAGAACTTATCACCTTCATCCATGGTCCTTTACAAATTATTGTAGTTATACACTATCTTTGTCTACACATATTCTACTCCTACACTTCACTGTCATATATATATCAATATAAAGTAACTTGTGACCCTGTGTTCTTTATCAGCCTCAACAACAGCACATGGGGGGAAGAGAGCCTGGACTTCCTCTGTGCCTGCCTCACTCAAAACACTATACTACAAGTTCTGGAGTAAGTAGCATTGTATTAGTAACTTAATATGTCATACCGTATTCAATGTAATAACTGCACAGTGTGATTTAAAAATTATTTGAAACTAAAAAATACAAATAAATTTTAATTATAATAAGCACACATCTCCTACCTATTTCCGTCCAATTATTTTGCTTTGGGAGTATCATATTCAATGTAAAAAGCATGCAGTGTGTTTAACACTTTATCCTAGATACATTTTTAGTAAGTAGGAATCTATTGGAGCTCAAATTGATATATTTTCTTGATTTTGCTGTCTAAAGTCTGTCCATAAAAGGAGGGTGTGCGCTTATTAGGGGATGTGCATTTATGACGTCAGATATGGTAATCCTTACTGGTAGCAAAAGACACTACAAATACTAGCTCCTCAGTTCATTAGTAACAAATGGTTGGCCAAAGTATTTAAAATTGTATAAAGTAAGTTAGAGCACATTATTTTCGATTGACCAATGATAATGCTGGATGAGTCAATATATGGGCCCTAGAACCTATGGTACCTGGCCTTTCATGCAGGGTGACAAAAAGGCTGTCCTTTGTTCAAAGGCAGATTGATAACATTACCCTATTATTAACAGGGTATTTGCCATCACCTGCATTGGGTCTTCTATTTCCTGTAGAAACCTCAGACTGAGATCTATCCTTTACATAGGTACAATCATTATGTGTGTGGCCATGGTCCTTGTAGCTAAAATACCCTATAGTAGGAAGCCCGCACGGGGCCAATTTGGTTTTAGCTCGGATTGGCTGTTTGAAGTCGGACAAAACTGAGCTGGGTTGCATGTCAGGCAGATGGCTGAGCTGAAGTGTGGCCCCAATCGGGGTGCCCATTTTGGGCTCAGATCAGTTTCAAAGCGGGTTGCCCGATTTGGGCTCAGATCAGTTTCAAAGTGGGCTGCCCGCTTTGGGTTCATATGGGGCAGATGACAGGAAGCCTGTCCAAAAGCCGCTCTGAGCCCAATTCGGGCAGCCCACTTGGGGCCACACCAAAGCCCAGTGCCCTAAACCAACAGGCGTCCATCGGTTATCCCACTCCGGGCCGATGAGGGCTGAGTTTGGGTTTGGACACGGCAACTGGTCTAGTAGTTCTGATGATTGAAACTAGATATCACTACTATACAATATATAGAGTTTTCCAACAAAGCCAGATGAAATTGACATCATACAATAATACAATAAAATGATAAAGTGATGTAGAATAGGAAGCAATCAACAGATGCTCTCACAGTTTGGAATTATATTATCATCAGGTTTGAGCCACATGCAGCATAAACACGTGTCTAGGGTGTACATTAGTTCATACCCACATGGAGCATATGAGACTTTGTTAAGCAAATTGTAATACCACATAAATAGTGTCTACACTGGATAGCTGCTTTAATAGGCCTGCTTGATACTTCAATTATTGGGTAGGGAGAGTATGATTTTGCCTTGGGTTGAATAGCAGGACTTCGGATATCTGGTTTAACAAATACGAGAAATCTTTGTGGAATGATTGAAAAGATTCTAAAAACCCATAATTATCAAATTAGCTGTCCCAAAACCGATCTTAGCTCGCTTTCAACCCGTCCAAAAACAAACCTGAGCCCAAAGTGGGTAGCCCGTCCAAAAACTGATCTGCGTCCAAGATGGGCAGCCCGCATGGGGCCAGACCAAAGCCCAGTGCCCTAAACCGACGGGAGCCCGTCGGTTAGCCCACTCCGGGCCAGATTTGCAAACACAGTCTGGCCCCGTCTGGGGCCACAGTGTGTTTGCTACTAGGGTATGTACACATGATACTCACAGTTCTACCTAAAAGAATGCCATCATTCCATCAATTATAGACTATATCCTCTCTAGTAGCAACCTGATCAAAACATTTTTAAAACAAGCTTTGATGGTTTGTTTATTGCCATAATTGCCATATGTGATCCATCCAACTGATGAGCAAACTTATTTGCATCCGGCTCAAAACATAACTTTGTCATTAGGCTGTCATCACAACCAGAGGGTTTAAAACCAAGTGAAACAGCTTTTACTTTCACATCTAAATTGAATTGCACAGGGGCATTATTAACAAACAGAATTAAAGCTGTAAAAAGCTAAATGATTCTGGTGTGGTGATAAATGAAAACACCCTTTTCTTGACATCTATAGTACAGTATTGAAATAGATTAACTTGGGACGTTTATTTCCGATGTGAACTTTAAAATGCCAAACCTCTGCTAAGGGATGGATTTGTTGTGTATAGTGAGGGCTAACGGGGAGGAGGCAGCATTCACAATTCAGCACCAGAACTGGTGCACTAGGACATAAGTTGGTCAACATTGTTGGTTGTGAGATATTTAGTAGATTCAGCCTATGGGCACTACCCAGCTTAGACCTCATTATAGTTTGTGAGTAGATTTAGCCTATGGGCACTACCCAGCTTAGACCTCATTATAGTTTGTGGTTTAATTAAAGCGCATCTTCATTTCAGCTTTACCAACTCAGAATTCAGCAACACTGCCCTAAAGAAGATGTTTGGAGACTTATCCAGGAACAAAGTATTGCGAAATGTCAAGTAGGTATATCACTAATACCTTGTATATCCTATATCAATTAGCCTCAAAGTATGTGTAAATAATGTTCGTATTCGAACCACCATGATGTAAAGCATCATTTGATACTGCAATATATCGATCTGCAAAATTATATGAATTGCAATCATTGATATTCATCAGTACTCAGTAAATATAAGTGTTTTGAAATATATATGAAAGGAAATGTCTTTAAGTGCTGCCCTGGAGGTGGCATTCTAACCATGAACTCCCCTCACTAGTGACCCACTCAGTGCCTCTATTTCCTCAATCAGGCTCAGGTCAATCTACTCTTGTACATTAATCATAACAGAAATGGGGTTGGGATGTAGATTCTCCAATCCAATAACCATTCTGCCATGTATGGGTTTCTTCATGTCAGAGATAGCACTTATTATGAAAAGTTTCAATGAGAAAGAATAGAATCATCAACATGGATATCCGTGTTTATTTCAGTTTCCATAGTTCTGTCCTCACTGATGCTGCAGCGGATCCCATCACAAGGTTCCTGCAGAGTAACAGCCAGCTGCATGACTTATGGTAAGTAGGCTGTCTGGTTACTGTATGCGGCAAAGTGGTTAGTAAATCAGACACAATTAATGCTGATATGCCACATTGCACTAACTTTACATTGGATTTACATTTGGTGTGAAGTCTGATTTTACAGACCAGAACAGACGATAACAGACAATAGAATTTATCTCAAATGTAAAACTAATTGATCTTTGCAGGGTTTTACCACCTTTTTCAAAGTTTGTAATGAGCCTCCAAAACCCTAGTTCTGCCCCAAGGGTCATTGGCCTGTCTCAAGGTAATGGTACATAATTGTTCCAATAATTATCTTATAAATAATGTAAAACATATCTGGAAGAAAATTGTGGCAGATAACATATTTATATCTGTATTATATTTGAAAGTATTACAAAGTAATGAGTTGACAAATATATTGTTAATTTCTCCCAAAGAAACATGATGCATATATTTTGAAGGGAAGGGGTGAGGTGGGAAAGGCATGACAAAGGAGTGGGTCCATGAGGGGTTGGAGAGGTATATGAGGAGGTAGTGCAGTGGATAACAAGGGGGTAGGGTACGCGGGGAAGGAGGAGATGGCTGATGCTGGAGCGGGTGATTGGGGTGGACTGAAGGAGTGAGGAGGGGAGAGAGTGATGGGGTGAGGGAGTGAGGATATGGAGTGAGAGAGGACAGACTAGGGGAATAAGGAGAGACTAAAGGAGTGAGGAACTGGAGGGAGTGAAGACATAGTGAACGAAAAACGTCAGACAAGGTTATATAAATGATCTCTATGGCCACTTATTGAGCAAAACAATATATAACGTTAAAAACATTTTGACATTAATGAACATATTTTAAAAGCTGGGGAGGCTGACCAAAGGAGTAAGGATGTTGAGGCAGAGAGGATTGACTGAGGAAGTGAGGACGTGGAGGGAGTGAGGGAGGCTGGCTGAAGGAGTGAAGACATACTAAGGGGTGACACAGTAAACACCCTATGTAGTTCCAACGTAGCTCAGAGGTTTCTCTAGGTAGTTTTCCTACCAAAAGGTTTGAGATTGGTAATTTTGGAAGGTTTGTAGACATCAAAATGTTTACATTTACGTTTATCTGCCTCATTCAGACGAATTTTTACACGTAATAAATCTACATAGTTCTGTGTTAAAAGACTAACTTTTCAACTTGAAGTGGGTAGATGACTTCTCAGTGTCACACTTGGTGGCAGCACTATCAATTATGTACAGAATGTTACAGCTCTTTAACAAATCAACCACATTCAAGCAGTAAATTCTCATTAATTATGAATTCAATATCATGCAAATGAACCATATTCAATAGAATATTTATATTTATAAGAGAATAGATTAAAGTTTTGGGTGTGAATATGTACTTTGCGGCACTTTACCGAGTGGACACCACATTGGTGATAACAGAAGAAATACAAAGCCTCTCTGCAGCCCAAACTACAACAGACCTATACTGTGAGGCTGTTCAATTGAACTACAAGAATATACTATATAGAATAAAATGACATTATAGTGGTTATTTTGTATGAATATTGTTTGTTAATGTACATTTGTCTGCAATATAATGCAAGTCTTTGTCTCAATCCCACTATGTAGAATTATATGTAATGTGTTTTGATCCCAGTTGAATGTAAATTTACGTTTGAGCTACGTAAATCAGATCTGTGGGTTTGAGAGTGGTAAATAAACCTTTATGTTTTGACGTTCATAAACCTTCTAGAATTTTGAAGTTCAGACCAAAAATTAATGCAGACTTGCGTCTGACCAACGTAGTTGTGTTTATGTGGGGGGGATGTAGAGTGAGGGATGGGTCAGATTAAGGGAGTGAGGATGTGGAGTGAGGGATGGGCCAGATTGAGGGAGTGAGGATGTGGAGTTAGGGATAGGCCAGATTGGGGGAGTGAGGATGTGGAGTGAGGGATGGGCCAGATTTAGGGAGTGAGGATGTGGAGTGAGGGATGGGCCAGATTAAGTGTGTGAGGATGTGGAGTGAGGGATGGGCCAGATTAAGGGAGTGAGGATGTAGAGTGAGGGATGGGCCAGATTGAGGCAGTGAGGATGTGGAGTGAGGGATGGGCCAGATTGAGGGAGTGAGGATGTAGAGTGAGGGATGGGTCAGATTGAGGGAGTGAGGATGTAGAGTGAGGGATGGGCCAGATTGAGGGAGTGAGGATGTAGAGTGAGGGATGGGCCAGATTGAGGCAGTGAGGATGTGGAGTGAGGGATGGGCCAGATTGAGGGAGTGAGGATGTAGAGTGAGGGATGGGTCAGATTGAGGGAGTGAGGATGTGGAAACAGACTTGGAGAGTGATGGGTGTGGACAGAGTGACTGAGTGAGCAAGGCGAGTGACGGCTGTCATAAAAGGTGGGGTCAGACACATCAGCTACCTTACTCACCGACTGTCTGTCATGTCACCCACCTCAAACACAACCATCTGTCATGTCACCCACCTCAAACAAAAAAACATTGGCCATGTCACCCACCAACAATCTGTCATGTCAGACATTGGTACAGCCTCCTGGTAACTGAGTGACACAGACATTGGTAGAGCCTCCCTGGTTACTGAGTCACACAGACATCGGTACAGCCTCCCTGTAACTGAGTCACACAGACATTGGTACAGCCTCCCTAGTTACTGAGTCACACAGACATTGGTACAGCCTCCCTGGTAACTGAGTCACATAGACATTGGTACAGCCTCCCTGGTAACTGAGTCACACAGACATTGGTACAGCCTCTTAACTGAGTCACACAGACATTGGTACAGCCTCCCTAGTTACTGAGTCACACAGACATTGGTACAGCCTCCCTGGTAACTGAGTCACACAGACATTGGTACAGCCTCTTAACTGAGTCACACAGACATTGGTACAACCTCCCTGTAACTGAGTCACACAGACATTGGTACAGCCTCCCTGGTAACTGAGTCACACAGACATTGGTACAGCCTCCCTGGTAACTGAGTCACACAGACATTGGTACAGCCTCCCTGGTAACTGAGTCACACAGACATTGGTACAGCCTCCCTGGTAACTGAGTCACACAGACATTGGTACAGCCTCCCTGGTAACTGAGTCACACAGACATTGGTACAGCCTCCCTGGTAACTGAGTCACACAGACATTGGTACAGCCTCCCTGGTAACTGAGTCACACAGACATTGGTACAGCCTCCCTGGTAACTGAGTCACACAGACATTGGTACAGCCTCCCTGGTAACTGAGTCACACAGACATTGGTACAGCCTCCCTGCTAACTGAGTCACACAGACATTGGTACAGCCTCCCTGGTAACTGAGTCACACAGACATTGGTACAGCCTCCCTGGTAATGAGATCACATAGTATTACATGTAAGTTATCATGATAAATCTCTACCAGTGCTATGGCTTACCTCATTATCCATCTTCCTGACACTAGGTTTGGTGCCAGTCAGTACACAGACCAGGGACTAGCTGGCCTAATGAGCAGCCTCTCACACAATGACACCCTGAGAGACCTCAGGTAAGCACACATGACATAATTAGTTCCACAATAGTTGCACCAGGTGTGGAATCACATATTTTAAATTCACTGTAATAATTACTGCAACATTTGCTGTTTAAATGCTTTATGAAAGGCATAGAGATTCCGCTAAACATGTGTTACTACAATACAGTCATGTATCTTTGGTGTTTTTTTCCAGCTTCAGTAGCAGTCTGCTGACTGATTCTGTACTTCCTGATATCTGTAGGATGCTACAAGACAATGATACTATCATCAAGATCTCGTAAGTGTGTTTCTATTCTCTGTGACTTTACAAAACAGATGATATCGTAAATCTCAGAATGCAGTCTCCTGTACCAGGGAACACTTTTTAACCTGAGACCACACTAGCACAGCAAAGGGTATTTCTTTTCGAAATACATGGGGTTTTCTCAGTGCAGCGAGACAACAGCATCTCTATGTTAAGCATAGATTTATAGGGAGGGCTGTTCCTGGGGCTCCCATGAAGTAGCCCTCAGCTGCTCATCACAGCCAGTTTAGCATGGTTCAGGAGTAGTCACATGACCCTCACAAAGTATATTCCACAGTCTAATAGTTTCTTATTGTCAGAATCTACTGTAAAGTCCTGTAATAAATTTTCAGCTGCACTTGAAAGTGCTATGATTTCTGCACTCGCAGTGCCCTGGGCTGTGCTGTACTAAACCCAGTACCGCCCAAGCAGGGCTCCTGCAGAACCATATTCTTGCCCACATGCATGTCTACCTACATTACCTTTGGTGTAGCTTTGATTTCAACACAGCAATGCCTGGACATGATATTTTGTATCTCTCCAAATCGGAGAAAGAACATAATCCTGCATCATTCTAATATCAATTTTTATAGATGTCCATATCAGAATGTTGCATGCGAGTAGGTTAAAGGTTTAAAGTTGTGTAGTTTGGAATACCATTGGTGATGCCCCCGAACACACCCTCTCTCTTTCTTTTTTAACGTATTCTGTAATATACCCTATTTGAATCACAGTTTTTCATGTTACCGTATCAATGACACTTCTATGGTTTAGTGAGGTTACTATAAATACTGAGTTCGTGGAAATATACATATAATTACTATAGATATACTTATTTTGATACTACGTTAGATTTTTAAGAACAGGCATTGCTTGGAGAAAAACATTACTTGCTGACATGACACAGGGTCTGGCTGGACAGGGCAAACTGGTGTGTACGTGACAAGGCTGCATTGTGATACACCTCTGGAACTTTATCTGATTTGACTAAGGCATTTATAAGTTCCTTTCCTCTAATAACAGGTTTGACCAGTCAACGTTTACAGATTCAGGAGTTTCTGCATTGATGAAGACACTGGCACAGAACAAGACATTGCAGAGTCTGTGAGTATAATCGCTTGTTGAAGTTTTGGATCATTTTGAGGATGTGCAGGAAATTGAGAGGCATTTCAGATACAGTTTGATATCATTACCAACAAATGTGCTGTACCATGTACTGGCATGCACAGGCTAGCTCTACCAGGTGAGAGGACAAACGTTTAGAGCGTTATCTTAATCAGACTATTAAGATGATCCTATTTGTCTTAACTTTTTTAGTAGCTGAATTTCAATCCTATTTTAAACTATTTTTAATCCCATCTTAAGGCTTATCTTAGACCATCTTAAAAGTAGTGCTATTACTATCTAGTATGTAATGGGGGGCTCTGCCCCCCGACCCCTGTTTTTTTCTTTTTTTTCTTCTATTTCAATCCTATCTTAAACTATCTTAATCCTCTCTTAAGACTTATCTTAGACTATCTTAAAAGTATTACTGCCTGATTTTAGGGTACTAGATTAAGATTTTAAAATATAAGATACTGACAGTGTCTCAATACAAAACACTGCTGCCCCAAAATAAGACACTGATTTAAGATATTAAGATTTAAGATTAAGATAATGCTCTAAACGTTTGTTCTCTCACCTGGTAGAGCTATCCCGTATTAACCATGTACTGTGGGTGGTATTCTAACCCAAATAGCTAAATAAGGTAGTACCACATGGAATATCTTCCCTCCCAACTTTGAACCACTGGTATCATCCTTTAGATCTCTGATGTGTGAAATAGGAAATTGGGATGATGTTTGTTGGCAAGAATTAGCTTTGTCTTCCTTAAAACATTTACCACCATAATGAAATATCCACATTTCATTATAATAAATTATAAAACATGAGTTAATACATCATTCCTGAATGTGGAATCACCAGTTACAATCACGTCTAAACATCTACTATATCCATTTGAACCCTATAAGGATTAATAGTTATGTAGTATAACATAGACAACCTGTAGTCTCATATTAGTGTATAAAACAACCGATTCTGAGAGACATACAGAGTCTAATGTATCATACACCAAATGTTGATTCCTATCTTACTTCAGTGATATAGAGGATAGCCTGACTGATGCGGCTATCCCTGAGCTGTGCAGTTTCCTGGACCATCACACTACTGTTCAGAAACTGCAGTAAGTTAACCTTAGTCTGATCTGAGTAGAAAGCAACATCTCAAAAAAAAGATTTTAACATTGAAAGTCGGTTTATTTCTAAAAATGGGTTTCTCTCTGGTAAACAAAGTCTCATGTTCTTTATTCACATCTAACAGATGTAACAGATGACAAGGTGGGGTGGGTGCTTGTCACATGTTGTTTATTTACATCTAACAGATGTAACAGATGACAAGTTGGGGTGGGTGCTGTAGGAACTTGTCTCATGTTGTTTATTTACATCCTACAGATGTAACAGATGACAAGGTGGGGTAGGTGCTGCAGAAACTTGTCTCATGTTGTTTATTTACATCTTACAGATGTAACAGATGACAAGTTGAGGCGGGTGCTGCAGGAATGTGTCTCATGTTGTTTATTTACATCTTACAGAGGTACACATGTCACAGATCTGAAGTTGGGGTGGGTGCTGTAGGAACTTGTCTCATGTTGTTTATTTACATCTAACAGATGTAACAGATGACAAGGTGGGGTGGGTGCTTGTCTCATGTTGTTTATTTACATCTAACAGATGTAACAGATGACAAGGTGGGGTAGGTGCTGTAGGAACTTGTCTCATGTTGTTTATTTACATCTTGCAGAGGGACAGATGTGACAAACTCCATACTGAGCTGGTGCCTACAGGAACTCATCAACCTACACCAGGTAGAGGAGGTCAGGTAAGTGTATTTCTCCCTGAAATATTCCAATGAATATTCATGGAAGTACAGAAGAGCAATCTTTCAAAATGTTTTGCAGGATCGACTTCATCGGAGTAGCACTGCATTTAAGATCAAATAAACTTTGTTATTGCATTAAGTTTTAGTTGAAACCTATGTTAAGCTTTTTTTTCTAGGAATAACCACAATATTTCCTTGTCATTGATTGTTAAAGGAATATGTTATATCTGTCTTTCTCTATCCATTAAAGGTTGGATGGAAAATCTATGGAAATGGAAATCATGCAAGCAGGAATACGAAAGGTCATCAAGCCAAGGTAGAATTTCATATCTCTTAATGATTAGAATAAGACCTACAATAATAATGACATATGGCCATTTCAGCAGTATGTAAGAAATAGTAATTGTTTAACTAGGACTGCATGTGACTGAAATCACTCTAATTTTGAAGTACTTCAGGGAACAATTACAAAAAAAACAACCTTTGTTCTTATTTTACATAAAATCATAGTTGAGGCTGATTTGTATCTCTTTCTATTTGATAGATCCACATTAGGGGCATCAATACCTCTACAACAGGGACCTCATGCTAGGAGTGGGGACTCCAAGATGAAAAAGGTGAAAGAGCCATGGTACAAGGCCATTACATCTAGATTCAGACAACAACCTGATAAACCAAAGAAACCATCTAAAGAGGCAGGATCCACAATAGGAAGGTCAGTGCTAACATTACACATGTTTTTCCTCTCCTCATCCTATTAAATTTGTTATATGTGAGCCATTGTCATGTTTGGGAATGTGATATCCGTTGTATTTTACCCTAGAAGAGCTATCACTTATCTGGTACCTAAGACTCCCCACAGAGGAGAAGGACTAAGCATGCTTCTCTGACCTAAGTGTCTGGTTGGACTCCATGTTGTGCTCCGTAATGTGTCCACATCACAGTATGTCCACAGCCTTACATCACAAAGTGTTCACGAAACACACTTTGTCCACAGCCTTCAATCGCAAGGTGTCCACAAAATGCAGTTGGTCCACCTCCTCCCATCACAAAGTGTTCACAAATAAGTTTGTCCACAGCCTTTAAGCACAAAGTCTCCATAACATACAGTTTGTCCACACTTAACATCACACTCAACATCCACACGGAACAAACACAGGAAAATCCGGTGGACTCTTTGTTACTATACTATAAAAGGTAAGCAAAGCCCATTCATATTTACACCAATTAAAACATTAATATTTGCTATTGTTCCCCCCTTTGGAAAATGTATACGCCAGGCCTAGATAGGTCAGACTGTAAGGTGAAGAGGAGGAGGAAGAACAGACAAGAGGAGGTATGACAATATGTTGTAAATAAATTGTGTTCTGTCGACAAAGTTGTTTTTGTGGACACTTTGTGATGGTTTTCTGAGGACAAAGTGTGCTACTTGATGGCTTCTTGTGGACAAGGTGTGTTTTGTGGACACTGTGGCACAGAATGCTGTGGACATATTGTGGTTTGCGGACACTTTGTGAGAGTAGGTTGTGGACAAACTGTATTTGGGGACACTTTGTGATGGATGGATCTGGACAAACTGTATTTTGTGGATGTTTTGTGATGTTGAGTGTGCACAAACTGTATTTGTGGACACTTTGTAATGGCAGTATGTGGAGAAACTGTCATTCATGGACACTTTGTGATGAAAGGCCATGGACAAATTCTATTTGCGGACAGTTTGTATTGAAAGGCTGGCGTCAAATTGTAGTTTGTGGACACTTTGTGATGGTAGGCTATGGACATAATGTAACGTGGACACTTTGTAGCATGTGGACAATATGGGGCACAACACTCCAGGAGATTGAAAGTGGAGTCTGGTTATAATGTTTTCCCAATTGGGATCGATCCAATGCGATTTCTTAAACACTGATTGATGTGCCTGCAGATGCAACCTTTGCAATCAAATCTTAATCTCACTTTAGTATCGATACATGCAATCAAATCTTAATCTCAATATAGTATGCATATATTTTATCTGCAGCAACCAAGTCCGATGTGATTTCTTAAACACTGGTAGATGTGCATGTACATGTATATACATGCAATCAAACCTTAATCTTTCTATCATAGTCTTATTCTATCTGCAGCATCAAAGCTATGCAGGACAAGCTGGAGCCTACCCTAGAGGGGACTGATGGACCTCTGCAGAACCTAGACAAGGACGCTGACCTGACCAAAACGTTTGACACAGAGTCACTTCAGAAAACATTCCCAACATCTGGTAATTATAATCATTCATAAAATTTGAAGAATGGTAGCATATAAATGCCTGGACCAATTTTAATCCCGCTGACATGCATTCCCGATGTCCTGCTGTAAAAAAAACATTACTCGCATGTCTCATGTCTCCCCTGGTCTCCCAAGGTCTCGCCAATAAATAACCATGCCTTTTCCACTATGCTAGCAGGAGGTTATTCGTGATCTTACCTAAGATATATGTCCTATATCCCATCATTAAAGGAAGTAAGTAAATATATGGTTTATCTTTTTGAGAATAAACGATTCTGCTATAATTGTCACATACTGATATCTGACCAAAAGCTGCACGGATTTTAAGAACAAGTTTTAACTTTAATTGCTTAGGAAAATACCCGAGGTTGACTATTTTGGTTTTTCACGATTTGTATATCCAAGTTTGAGATGATATAAGTATGAGTGATTTATCCTAACTACTTTGGCATCATATCCTGTTTGTTACATGATGAACCTCATCAGGTCAAGACAAAAAGGTGTTTTTCATGCAACCATAAATTAAATAAAGGGTCAAACTGATTACCTTTGAGTCGATCTTGCAAGTCACAGCTCATTTCAGGTACTTTCAACATAGAAAAGAAAAAAACATCTGTCCTACCTACCCTAATCTTTTGAACCATGTTGCCTAAAACCATTGGCAGTGATTGGTCAAAAGTGTAGACATTTGCATTTTGTATGACAAATGGGTTTATACTGGTATTGTGTGCCACTGTGCCTGAAGTTCAAGTTGAAGTTGAAATTGTATCATTCATCCTGGATATTATGAAACAAGACTAGGACATGTCAAAAATCTATGTTCTACTAGACATAATAGTATCATCATCAACTTTGTCTGAAGCTGACCCATGATACTTGATTTACAGGTGTTCCTGATGAGCTGTACCTACTTGATGAGGAGTACATCCAGGCGTACCAGGATGCCTGTGCAGGTGGCACCCAGACGGTCTGCCAGTGCCGCGTCATGCTGCTGGGCCACGAGGCAGCCGGCAAAACAAGCATCAAGAACTCACTCCTGGACCAGCCATTCCAACACCAACATCACATTACGAATGCGATGGAAATTGAACGCGAAAAGACCCGGAATTGGGAATCTATCACAGGTAAATCTCAATTTAACAATTTAGGTTACACCTATGGAGTTTATTCAAATGTTAAATGTGACTCTCAGTCATACAATTCAACAAATTGTGCAACTTCCTCAGGTTTTTTCAATCGTTTTTTTTTGTATCAGGTTTCTTTTTCAGAAAATATATGAAATGAGAAAGAGATAAAACAGTTTGATTTTTATATATATTTGCAAATGTTAATACTACATTATTATATATTTTAGGTATTGACGAGCATGCAGAACTGATAGCCACCTATATGGTCAATGCTATTACCCTGCAGGTCGGTGTAGATGCTTTGATCATTTGTGTCAGAGGTTACCACAAGAACATTTTGCCAAAGATTGGTATTTCAACGTTACAGAGTAATACCTTGAATAGATATGCTGATTCTGATGAGATATATGCATCTTAATTTAAAAGTTATACTCTCAAATGAATAGAGAAATGTGTATTATCTTGATGCCACGACCTTTTATGGAGCCCAAATTGGCACTATTTAACAACATATTGCAATTTTTAGGGGGCCATCATAACAAAATTAATGCTTTAAGTCCCCCAAGGAAATGACTACTGATTCTGTGCACACAGCGCCCCCTACAGCCTTAGGCGACTCAGGGAATCAATTCATTCATCTTTAGTTACTTACTTTCTTAAAAAGGAAGAGGATGAGAGGCCTGATACTCCAACAGCAAGCCCTCCCATATTGAGCAGCCCAGCTGGTCATGAGCTTCTGCTCTCTGCACATGAAGCACAAGAGCATTCATTGCCAAAACCGGACCATGAAGGTAACAAGTAATATCACACATGTGCCATTTTTATAATGCTATTTCATTTGATTTAGAATATATCTACAATGTTCTAAGGTACTATAGTTCAATTCATACATATGTGGATGAAATTGCCTGTAAATATCATAAATAACATAAAATTAATCCCCTGTAAAATCTATGCCTTTTCCATTATGTTCCGATGTATTTTACAAACAGATGAAGCTCTTGCTGCAGAAACTGTAGCCTGTCCTGATGTGAGTGCTACACAATGCCGCCCCGTAGTCAGTACTGTGCAACATGACATCCACATGAAAGACGACCCCACTGACTCCACGCTGCAAGATGACGCTGCCCAGCTCCATGTCATTCCACCTGGTATTGTAGAAATACTGAAGCGCCGACTGAGAACCAAGAAGACAGACACAAAAGATGATGTATCTGTCGACTTACATTTCTGGGACTCAGGAGGCCAAGTAGGACTTTTTGTGCATTTTTTGGGGGGGAATCATCATTAGATTACATTTGTGAGATGAATCTGCCATAGTCAGAAATGGCCCAGACATTAATAATGATGATGGAAATCAGGATATGAATTATGAATATTTACTTTTCAGTAGTTGATAAAGGCCACTGTTTCATGAGATAAGGTAAAGTAGATTCAGGTAAAACCAGGATTTATTTAAGTATAGCATTTTTCTAAAACTGTCTTTTTTCATTTCAAAGGGTATTTTCTACAATACCACTAAAACATTCTTAACCCGACGCTGTGTTTATCTGCTGGCCATGGACATGTTAAAACGGCTACATGACGCGGTTCCAACGTGGCGAAAGAATTGTTGTGGCCAGAATGTTGTAGATACAGGATGCCCCCAAGTAGTCAGCGGTAAGTACAACATTATATCATTCGTGCTCTATAATTAGTGTCTTTGATGTGCAAGAAATGTAAAACATTTGACATAGTGTAAAACAATATACTTAAACTGAATATTGATATTACATGATTTAATAATGATTAAAATGATTACATAACATGTCGTAATGATAGCATAAGGTTTATTTATGAATAAACGGTTATGTCTATGAAAGTTATGATGTATATATTATAATTATTAGTGTTGATCTATGGCCACAGATGCATGATGGGATATAGGTCAATTAAGTACAACTGGCACATGTGCCTTATTGTTTGTCATTATGTAACTGATATCATTTTGATGCTGCTGTCAACGGAGCCCATCAAGGAGCTCATGAATATTAATAAGCTCTCATGAGAGAGCAGTCTTCTGACTAATAAATAATTAGATTGCTTTGGATCAGCTTCATGCTCACATCATTATTATTCTTAAACTCAGCTTAGTTTACAATAGGTTAGCTAAACTAGTTGATATAAATGTACTACAGACAACTAGAAATAACATGCTTTTGTGAACACTGGAAGTATGATCAAAAGGTATGGCCAATGCATATTATGGCTGGCTTGGGTTAAGATAGGCTAAAGCTTTTAGGCATATATGTTCAAGATCAAACAAAGTTCTGAATATCTGGTAGTATAATGCTATTGATAAGCATAAGATGTGATGGGCAATGACAATTTCCACAGTGCCTTATCTTCCAGAACACTTGGAATACTGGCTCAATTGCCTTCATACCTTCTCATCAGGAAATGACCAATATCATCCAAGTGTGATTATCATTGGAACACACAAAGATGTGAGTTTGTTCTTCGATCTATCATTGATCACTGGTAGCTACCATGCTGACTTGAATGACTGGAGGGGACTTATACTAGTGCATGAAAAATTAGGGTATTGAATTTCTTTTTTTTTAGATAAGTGCAGGGTTGTATATACGTGACAGCACAGGCTGAATGGTACCATCAAGATTTGTGAGTGCAGGTGCACTTATTCAAGTCACTACGGCATTGAACTTTATGACCCTCATTAGAAACAGGCTGTAACATGATAACCCTGACCCAAATGAGACCTGCAACATCCGACTGCTGCTATAGGTCTATGACTACTGTTCCCTGCTTCACTCGGCATCTGCTCTTTTCTGTTTTTGTTTTTTCAACTTAGAACTACTCCAGTTGGTACTTTTTCATGTAAGAAACGAGAGGAAGGGACATACCACTCTATGCTTACATGTTACTCAAAGAGACACTTTTACTATCATTCAACTGTATTGTCAACGGATCATAGTGAGGAAAATATGTATGTTGAAAATCAAAACTCTTAACCTGAATAAAGGGTTCTACCCCTGTAAATTGCCTAATTGTCTGGGGCTTAATTAGATATATTGAATGTATTAATTTGCCTCTAGTTTGAATTCTACCACAGGAACTATGTGTAAAAGGGGTCCTTTCAAACTGCCAATCCGGCCAAAAAATTAAACCAGGGTATATGCACGTGGAGAATAAAGAGAGACATAATTGTATATCAATAAAAAGTGAAACATAACAGGGGACAGACAAGGTCAACCCAAAGAATTTTCTTTAAAAGCTAAATTTAGAGATCGGTCTAATAAAGCTGACCAGAAACATGCTATAAACAGCTCTGAAAAAAGAGCCCTGTAGGGGGTGGGGTGGGATGCAATGTCTTTCAACCCAAGGGAATGTCAAGTAATGCTACTATATATGTGATGTGTTTTCACCTAACCAGTCACATCTCGCACATCCTAGACCAGAGATAATCAGGCCAAAAGGTCAAAATTGATGAATTTAGTGAAATTAAGTTTATTAGGTGTCTGCATTGATTATTATGTTTACTTTACTACTGTTGAAGGATTAGTGCAAAAAATGAGCAGAAATGACTTAATTTGATTGATTTGATGATCATCACCGATGACCATTCTCGCAATTTATATCAAATTTTATCCGTAATGTGATTTATATCCCATATTTTTAATATTTATTATCTAAAGCTCACACGAGTATTCAATATCTACAAATAGCCACACATTTTCTCTATACATTGGTACCACATTGATTTCATTTGCTGCTGATATGTGCAAACTAACTAAGAATACAAAGAGGACTGGCTGTTCTATGTTAATGTACACATTGATGTAAAGCCTTATCTCAGTGCTCTATTATGGATAATCTGTGTCTGTAAATTTTTAACTTTGAAAATTCACTACAAGGTGAAAACGCATCACATATGTGTACAGCCCCTAGAGAGGCAATCAGGTCAGAATTTACGTTATACAAGCCAAGCAGAAATGAATACTTGTTTTACTTTAGGCATTTGTATAGAGGGCCTTATGAGGAGGGAATAAATGTAAAGTATTATGGTAGATCATCATAATATATATGATTACAGCAAGACAATGTAAAATCGATCAATTTTACTTTGAATATCCGTCATCCAGTGAGGTGAAACATGGTTTATTTTACCATAAAACCCAGTTTATTTGATTGGCAAGCTACATTTAATTGATGAACACCGTTTTTGTGGTGATAAGAAATATGTATACTCTGAAAATCTGTTAGAACAACCGTGATTCATTCTCACTACTGGGTGCTAGACTTTCACCATTATAATTACGCTGAACTTGAAGTTTAAACAACAGAGACCATTATTTTCATAGTAATAGTTTGGCACCAAGTGGTACCAGTGCAGCTCACTATTTTAACAGAATTTATTTAACAGTGTAATAAATAATATCTGCATAACTCAATGTTTCATTCCAGAACAAGTGTTAATTATAAATGAATTACTTGTAATTGATAGGAGTAGTGCCCATTGAAGGACATCAATTTCAAATTTACCATGATTGAGGAAATTCTATTATTATATCTAGGGCTGTACTGCAGCAGAAGTGGATGCATTCAACAAAGACATCTGGGATTGCATAAAAAACAAGCCTTATGAAAACGATGTACGAGCGGTTATCACATTATCCAACAAGAGTCGTGACGACCGGGATTTAGACCACCTGAAACAGCTCATCATTGACCTGGCACAACAACAGTCCTACCTGCTCCCCTTGACTTGGTTTGTCTTTAGGGACGAGCTGCTCAAGTGCTGCGGCACTCCCGTCCCAAGAATCACCCTGGACCAGGCCATCCAACTTGGGCGTCAACATGGCATGAGTGGGGAGAAGGATGTAAAGGCTGCCCTCAGCTTCTTCAGTGAGGTTGGCGATATTCTTTTTTTCGACGAACCAACTCTCCATGACTTTATCATAGGACAGCCTCAATGGCTCGTAGACCAGTTCAGAGAAGTGCTCACAGTTCCTGCCTTCCATGAACAGCAGTTGTTCCCAAACAGCCGCAGCCACTTCCGGCGCCTGGATGAAGAAGGCGTTCTCCATGAGGCAGTTCTTCACAATGTGTGGCCACAAGAAGCAAGGCAGGAGCTCATCGCTCTCATGATGAAGTTTGCCTTGCTGCTCCCTATGCCTGCTGGTTACAGCCTTGGTGCCACAGAAGATGGAGCTACCCGGTACCTTGTGCCTTGCCTCCTACCCTTAGCAGACCCTGACGTGGAGCAGGCAGACACATCCACAGCAATACCCCCACTGACATTACTTCCTCCAAATGGATTCATCCCCGTCGGGCTCACTAGTCGTCTCTTCACTGGACTTGTGAATGAAGAATATTGGAAGGTGGTGGACCGGATTTATGGAGATAGATCAACGTTTCTCCCAAATGGAAATGACTCAACGATCGAAGTAACAATCAGACAGAAAAAGGATATCATTGACATCCATGCAAAAGAACTCATGGGTACTACAAGCGATGGAGAACTCCATAAATACCTGAGCACAATCCTTCACAGGTTGGAAGCCATCACATCAAGTATTTGCCCCTTGAAGAACTTCAACATCGGCATGCATTGTCCACACTGCCGCGAGAAGGGAGTAAAGAGCGTGATATGTCTCGGGTACCGAGCCCAGCAGAGGAGGCCCTTCATGTACTGCACGGCACACAGAGACAACTGTAGCACATCGGAAGTCTCCATCTGGTTCAATGACATCAGGGTTAGTTGCAGTTTACAGGTTTTTCTCAAGTCACAGTTATATATCTGTAGTTTACTGTGTACACAAATTTCAAGAGGAACATGAAATGTCATACAGGAAATCGTCTCGTATGAACCACACATAAATGAATGATTTCCAAATATAATCCATGCCTTTCCCTTCTAGCACTATTTGCGCAAGTATTCTATTTTTTGTGTGATAACTACAATAAGCATGTCAGCATTCCAAAATGAATGACATAATTTATAAGGGATGGCACTCACAGGGTTGATGTCAAAGCTGTTCATTAATCATTTGTGATTATGCTGCTCTGTTATATTTACTTTGTAGGTGGAATATGGATCAGGAGCAGGCTCCAATACAGGAGGTGATAGCACTTTAATTTCCTGTCTTAGATAATTGTAGTATTTCATGACACTAAGAACAGTAAAGGCTCAAATAATGCACTCCATCTGATACTCAGGAAAATGCATCTATTGTTTTTTTTACTTTTGGCAATTGTAATATATGTTGATTGTAAAGGCAGATAAATAGTATTTAGACTTTTGTCTTTAGTTCTCATTTTCCAATTAGTTATAACATAACCTTTTCCTTATGCTCCTTTATAAAGGTTGTGATGTTGACGTAGAGATATAAATAGTAATTGTAGGTACACAGTATAATCTACTGTAGTTTTACAGCAACGACTGTAGCTTTACAGTATATTCAAATGCCTACAATAAACTGTACACCTACAGTAGACTCAACTACACATCTACAAATGTGGCTACCAACTGTTTCAAGTCAGGGCAATGAGGGGGAAGCCCACAAAAAGGGATAAAGGTGCCCTAGATAAGAGTATAACTGAAGATGCAGCACCGATAGATAAAAGGTTGTGGCTTCACTTCAAGTGGTTTCTCATATCATTTGACTAAAGTCTAGAGGTCCCGCACTCCATAGTGTGTCCATATTTGATTGTTGTTATAGCAGTTTCCTCAATGCTCATGTATGATGTCTGATAAACACAGAGGTACTCCAGAGGCCCCGGACATATCAAAAGCTGACATATGATGAAGTGGAAAGTTTATTGAGGAAACATAAAGGCTCCTTCTTCAAACGATTCAGTAAGTAATACATAGCACTATACCTTACCGATACAACTTGTAGCTCATTGGGTCAATATAGAATTTCATACAATAACTGTGAGCATGTCAGAATTACCAAAGGCACATAGAACAACACTAACAGTAACATGATACTGATGACTTCATGATCTTTTTTTCTTTTTTTCTTGAACTCTGACAGGATCTCATTCAGGGGATCATTTAATGATATGTCGAAAAACTTGTCCGAGAACTAGTAAAATATCTATTCGATAATATGAAATATAAAATATGAAATAGGTTGTTGATACGTATATGCATAGGAGCGTGATGGAACCAGTAGGTCCCCCTAGTGTTTGAATTCCATTACTTAAACAGGCTACATGTTACATATAATATACATAGTAGTATAGTATGTATCAGAACGGGACTATGGTTAACTACTGTTTATTACTCAATCGACATGCAGCCAATCAGAGGCCTCCATTTGGTCACGTGACCGGAAGTGACCTACTTAGGGGATTAGTGGTGACGTCACGTGACCTAGTTAGCCAATCAGAGGCCGCCATTTGGTCACGTGACCGGAAGTGACGTCATATGACCTACTTATGGACCGGAAGTGACGTCATATGACCTACTTAGGGGACCTGAAGTGACGTCATATAACCTAATTTAGGATCACATGACCGGAAGTGACCTGATGAGTCACGTGACCGGAAGTGACGTCACATGACCTAATGGCCAACCAGAAGTGAGTGACCTCATTGAGGATCACGTGACCGGAAGTGACCTGATTGATCACGTGACCGGAAGAAGAAGAAGAAGAAGAAGAAGAAGAAGAAGAAGAAGAAGAAGAAGAAGAAGAAGTGACGTCACCCGACTTAATGAAGAGATGAGCGTCTTTAAGGGGTCACGCGCTTTAAAATGTGATATTTTTTTTTTTTTGGAGGAGGAGGAGGAGGAGGATAAGGAGAGGAGGAGGAGGAGGAGAAGGAGAGGAGGAGGAGAAGGAGGAGGAGGCGAGTTTCTTATTTTTTTCGGTACACTAATAAAAAACACTACGATATAAGTTTTTTTTTCATTTTTATTGTTTTACGAGCGACTGGAAGTGACTTATTGAACTAGGTAGAAGCGTTCTTTAGAGTGTATAAGGGGGAGGGGAGGGGAGGGGAGGGGAGGGGAGCCCCTTTAAGATGCATGGGGAGGGGGGCGCTTTTAGGATGCATGGGGCGGGTGGGGGGGAGGGGGGGGAGGGGGGAGGGGGGCACTCTAGGGGGGTGGGGGGGCACTCTAAGGGGCGTTTGTCTCTTTTAAGAAAAAAAGAAAAGAAAAGATTTCAATCGAGAGACACGCTTCTTCCTCTCGAGAGGAAGAAGCGTGTCTCTTCATTTTTTTTTGTTTATCACATGCCTCGATGAGGCGATCAGCTGCGACTGGAGGAAGTGACACTTTAAGAGGACACGCGTCTTAATTGTTATAATATTTTTTTTTTACTTACTAATAAAGAAGACGTATGAAAATAAAACACAACAATTCACATGTCCGTCGTTCTCGTTGTTTCTTGCTTGATAAAGTCAAGTAATATCGCGATGCCGAGGTCAAACTTTCCCATGTCCTCAGTCAACACTCGAAGGAGTTCAAAAGGCGTACCGCCGGCACCGTCAGCTTCAGCTTGCCACATTTTCAACACTCGGAAGGCCCACTCAGCGGGACTTCCTCCGTATTCGCATTCTTCAGCGATCTTATCTAACCTCTCAGGCGACAATATTAAATGGTCCCCCACCTCTTTCCACCTGCTACCTAGACGTCTGCCGAGGGTGCCCAAGTGCTTATGCATCGCGCGCGAGTCGGGGTTTTCGAAATCCAACCCCTGTCTGTGGAGAAGGGACATCCACTGAGCCAACAGTTCCACGCGTCTAATGCGGGTGAAGACGCTACCGAGCTCTCCCCATCTATGACGATGCGGGGTTTCACCCCACCAGACTCGGAACATCGCCGTACACAGCTCCTCCGGTGTCTTGACACTGCGCTCTACTAGAGCATCCATACGGACGGCGGTAACTTTTAAGCTACTGCCCAACTCTCTCCAAGATCCGCTCAACTCTTTACCTAGTTGACGAAGCAAGGCGTCGCTATATGCTAAGCGCCGCTGTCCTACCTCTCTGTTCTCCCCATCGGTCTGCCTCGCGCGTCTCACGTCGTCAAGCCGCATTAACTTTTTTTCAGGTGGACAAGGCGGTGAAGGCGAGCTTGAAAGTGGAATAGCTTGAGCCATCTCGTCACGTCTTGGCGGCGGCGGCGGCGGCGGCGGCGGCAGTGGTGGCGGTGGTGGTGGTAGTAGACGTTACTGTGGTCAGAGGCGATATGGTTTTTTTCCAACAGAAATCAGAGCTTTTATACAGAGGGAGTTTAATCCTATTTCCAACAGCACTCCAGCTGTCTAGCGACCTGTCCGCATGACGCTTTTTCAGCCGCTCCGCTCCTTAAGAGCTTAGATGACGAGGGGTATGTCATCGCTATCCTCGGAGACCATCTGAAAACGGTGTTTTTTCCTCATCCATAGCCTTACCTCCTACCCCCTACCTGAGGACATCTCCCTCCCTCTGACATTCATTGTAACAAACGTCAGAGGTCAGGTGAAAATCGGATTTTTTCATGCACAGCCTTAGTCAGCTTTCACCCCTCCCTATTGAACTAGCCGGCCGCCGCCGGCCGGCCCGGTCTACTCACCACGGCAGGAGGCGGTGATTTTTTTTTGTCTTACACTTAAGTCGCTCACCACATGCACACGCCTCTACTCACAGACAGACACGTTCGTCTTAGGGGGTCCTGCTTCACGCCACACGCCTCCTGTAGTTTTTTTGTATACACACTCTAAGCTCATCACCGTTAATCCTTTATACAGCTAACGCGCGTTGAATTGCTGAACAGGGTGGTAAGTAGCTTAGCTCATGACAGTGGATCCCTCAAAAAAGAGGGGAAAGGGATCCAGCTGAAAACGTCATACCTTATGTCTTTTGTTTCTCTTTGTGAATGGCCGCCGGTCAGTCGGCGGCAGCAACCGCTTAATCCTTTATACAGCTAATGCGTGTTGAATTGCTGAACAGGGTGGTAAGTAGCTTAGCTCATGACAGTCGATCTCTCAAAAGGGGGGAAAGGGATCCAGCTGAAAACGTCATGCCTTATGTCTTTTGTTTCTCTTTGTGAATGGCCGCAGGCCAGCCAGCGGCAGCTGAACAGGGGCAGTAAGTAGCTTAGCTCTAGAAGCGAGAAGGCGTATATAAGGGGTCTGGAAACCTCCATTCACTCACTCATTCTTTTGCTGCTCTCTACAGTCACCACCATGAGCAAAAGACAACACCTAGCGCCGTCCAAGGATCTAAGCAAGTTCAAGAACAAGAAGACTACGCGGAACAGCGCTCGTTTAGCGTCAGTGCCTCCTCTTGCTACTGAAAATGAGACTACTGCCACAGCTGCTTGGTCTTATCACCCTCCCGCTGTAGCGAGCGCTCGCAGCAGCAGTAGTAGTAGTAGTAGTAGTAGTAGTAGTGGTAGTGGTAGTAGTACTACTGGTAGTAGTCGTCGTGCTAGCGACGTTGTTACACTCGCGACGGTACACATTGCTGCTAAGCGCGCTGCCGCTGCTACTGCCGCCCCGCCTGCTGCTGCTGCTGCTGCTGCTGGTGATCCTCGTGCTGCGGCTGCTGCTGCTGCTGCTGCTGCACCTGCTACTGCTGCGCCTGCTACGGCTGCGCCTGCTGAGGCTGCTGCGCCTGCTACTGTTGCGTCTGCTGCTGCTGCTGCTGCTGCTGCTTCTGCTGCACCTGCTGCTACCGCTACTACTACTGACGACAACGCTCCTGGCACAGCGCAGTACTGGCAACTGGGTTTTTACCTCCCCACTACTGTTGATGATTTTGATGACCTGCCGCACCTTGCACAGCCCCTCTCCACCACTACATCGACCGACGCCCTCGACGCCGCTCGCGCTGAGAGTTACAGCTATTCGGACACTCAGCCCCTAAACCAAGAAGAAGAGGAGGAGGAGCAGCAGCAACAGGGTGAGACAGAGAACGACGCTGACGACGAGGCGTACGAAGAACCCGAAGGGAAAGGGGCGGACGGTACGTTTTTTCGGCTCCCCTCTTCCCCAGCTTTCGACCTCACTTCCACTGGTAGCGCGTCCGGTCCGTGGCGACTGCCCTCACCGCCACCTTACGAGGGCGGCGGCGCTTCATCTTCTACCGCTACACTCAGCACCGACGGCGTGTGGCTGCTCTGTTCCAACAACGAGGTCTCGGATACCACCAGCGCTGACGCTGCTCCTGTTATCGGTTCTGCTGCTGATTCAGCTCACGCTGATGGTGTTACTCTTCTTGCGGGTCTGAAACGTTCTAAGGTGAGTTCCAGAACAACAAGGCCTACTAAGAAGAGAAAAATACAAGAAAAAGAACGAGATGGACGAGAAGAAGCAGAGAAAACCTTCTCCCGTCTTCTCGGGTTAGAGTTCTGCTTAGACGGGGCTTTGACGCTGGAGATCTGGGAGGACGTGGCTAGACTGTCTAGGAGGCCGCGCTACACAAAAGACGGCCAGGTGAAAGAGGCGTCTCTGACCAGAAGCAAGCGAGTGCACTTCACTACTGACGCGTTGCGCGAGCTAATAGCACGCATCGCCGATATCCGCGCAGTGGTGCGCATACGCGACACAGCGGCCGCGCAAGGAAGACCTAATCACACCCCCTGGTTCGCAGTGCTGGATGAGGAGGGCGAAGTGTACGCAGCTGTGAGCTACTACAGCGGTAAGAACCTCGTCCACGTGCGCAAGTACAAAGGTCCTGACAAAAAACCCACACAGCAGGGGGTGACGCTGTCCGCCAGAGCGCTCAAAGAGTTGGATGACAAAACAGAGATTATTCTCAAATTTCTCGGTATAGATTCGGAATGAGAGACGCTCAACGCTCACGCGCGCACACACACAGCGTTTGACGTACGCTGTATGAGACAGACAGACGGATACACAGACAGCAGACAGATAGATAGATAGACAGATAGATTGATAGATAGATAGACAGATAAATTGATAGATAGATAGATAGTTAGACGGCTAAGTAGTTGGTAACTGAGTGAAAGAACATGATGCAGTACGTATGCGAAAAGTGTTTCAAAATTTTTAAAAGACCGTACAACCACGAGAGACACGTAGAAAATTGTAAAGTAATACCTAAGTTTTGCCCTCTATGCGGCGAAGGCGATTGCCGAAAGATCGCCTGTCGACGCGAATCTCTGGACGGGGTGACCATCCCTCCGCGCATATGTGCTGTACCGAACGGGGAGGAAACGTTCACGGCGAATTGGCCTGCGATACAAACGGGCGTCAGGATGCACGGGACTCGCGTGAGTGTAACAAACTTCAGGCTACCAACCGGCGAGTTGAGTGACGATGTAGATACGATGCGTCGCATTCACTTGACACAAAGATTCAGATACAAAGTGGGTTTCTCGGTAGGCTTACTCTTACAACACAGAGAAGACAAGAGCAAACTGCGCTACTTTCACGCCTCCCAGAACAACGCAACTCTCATACAACCGCTCCCTACTATAACTAATTCAGAAACTTTGGAAGAGCTCCTCTCAAACATGGAAAACACCGTCGCTTGCGAGGAAGTACGGAAACTTTGCGACGCTGACACCAAGTGGCACGTTCTTTTGCCTACCAATTTGAACATTTGCGTTTACATGGGACCGGGGGAATTCCCCATAGGCGGTAGGATCACTCAGGCCGGTCGAGTTGGAAAGAGAAGCGGCGTGTTAGATTTTCCCAACAAGGACAACCTCTGCATCTTCCGCTGCATTTCCTTTCACTTATACAACACCAGCAAGCGCGCTTCAGATTTGTTACGTCAGTTCTGTCCCGCTGCCACACCTGAATCCTTTCCGGGTCTGAACATCCGCGACTTACCCGCGTTAGAGAACTTGTTTGACGTACAAATAGCGGTTTACACCGCGTCGCGTCAAGTGCCGGGGCGGAAGTTGAGAAGACGCCTTACTCTGATCAGACCGCCTTCCAGAACTCTGGCCGCCCGAGGTAAAGTCAACCTACACCTGACGGCGAAAGGCGGTTTGCACGTCTCTCTCGTCACGGACTTCAACGCGTACGCGGGCATATACGAATGTTGCAAGTGTAAGGCGGCGTTCACCACCGAGTTCTTGCTGAAGAGACACAGGAACCAGCTTTCCTCTTGCCGACAAGTCAAGTTGCGCTACGTAGGTGGCATCTACCAAAATTCGAGAACGATTTTCGAAGCGCTAGCAGACTTCTCCATTTTTCCCCCCGACGGACATTCCGGAATCTACCCTTACAAGATCGCCTTCGATTTCGAGGCTTTCTTCAGACCGTGCAAAGAACCGTCGACGGAACACGTGTCCCTGCTGTGGGATCACGTCCCTTTGTCGGCTAGCGTCGCATCCGACTTTCCGGGGTGGGAGGGGCCCGTCTGCTTCGACAGAGAATCCGACGCAGATTCCGACCCCTTGTTGGACCGAGTTTTAAATCACATAAACGAGAACGCCAAAGTCATCGGGGAAGCTGTGCTAGAACTTTACCGACCGACCTTAGCGAAGTTAGATGCGGCGATAGGTGAAGCTCTCCTGCTGGAGGAGGCGACATTCACCCCTTCTCCAGGCGGCTTCGCTGCGGCTCAGACCAGACACCCGTTAGTTCAACTGAAGAAGCGTCTTCTGAGATACATCTGTCAAGCTCCAGTCGTGGGCTTCAACTCGGGGCGTTACGACTTGAACCTGATCAAAATACGCCTTCACTCGTTCTTTGCCTCCGGAGACCGAAGAAACCAAGAATTCAGCGTCATAAAGAGAAGCAATCAATACTTGGCGGTTTACACACAGCACACGGTTTTCTTGGACGTAGTCAACTATTTGGCACCCGGTTACAACTACGCGACCTATTTGCGAGCTTTCACCAGGAACGAAGAGAAAGGTCACTTTCCTTACGAATGGATGACGTCTACCAGGAAACTGGCAAACAGAACGCTGCCACCGAGATCAGCTTTTGACAGCGAACTGACGGGCGTCAAAATGTCCGAATCAGACTACGCCGCATGTCAGAAAGTTTGGTCCGACGAGAAGATGCAAACTATGGAAGATTACTTGATCCACTACAACAACAAAGACGTCAAACCTTTCATAGAAGCTCTGAAAAATCACGCTAAATTTTTCCAAGATCGCGGCATTGACATGTTGAAAGACGGAGTTTCTCTCGCCGGTTTGACTTTACGGTTCCTCTTCCAAAACCTAGAAGACGCGTTCACAACGTTCCCCCAGTTCGACGCCGTCCTCCACGCTCTGATCAAAGAAAATCTAGTCGGCGGTCCTTCCATCATCTTCCATAGATTTCACGAGAAGGGCACCACGCGGATAAGGGAGCACAAGTACGGCGAAGAAGCGAGACCGTGCCAACACATCCTAGGACTAGACGCTAACTCTCTGTACTTGCGCTGCATGAGCGAAGCGCACTGCACGGGCTATTACGCGGTGAGACGACCTGAGACCGAGTTCAAGCCTGAAATTAGGCAAAGAAACTCTCACAGCGCTTTGGAGTGGTTACGCTTCGTAGAGCACGACCGCGACGTGAAACTGCGCCACGCTTTGAACGGCGGCGAGATGGTTGTAGGCTGTCGGAGAATTCGCGTGGAGGGGTTTCACGCGGCCTCTAATACGGTTTTCCAGTTTCACGGGTGTTGGTTCCACGCTCACGAGTGCATACCGTCGCACCGATATCAGTGCGCTTCACTGAGGGAGGAGAGACGCGGCAGAACGACTAGAGTAAGCGCTTACTTGAAAGCGCTAGGTCACAAGCTGGTCGTCGTGTGGGAGTGCGAATGGAGAGAGATGAAGCGTCGAGATGAGCGGGTTAAGGCCTCCCAACAACGCTGGAAGGTTGACGCTTTGAAAGTGTCTCGAAACGCGATGAGCGAGAGCGACATCCTTTCCGCTGTGAAAGAGGAGAAAATGTTCGGTTTAGTTCAAGTGGACATCACTACGCCGCCTCACCTACGAGACTACTTCGAAGAAATGACCCCCGTTTTCAAGAACGTGACCGTTTAAAAATCGGACATAGGACCTCACATGTCAGACTTTGCGCGGGAAGAAAAGCTGTTGAACACGCCTCAGAGATGTCTGATAGGGAGTTACCACGGAAAAAATATTCTCTTGGGAACGCAGCTTCTCAAGTGGTATTTAGAGCACGGTTTGATAGTCACCAAAGTGCAGCTGGTCGTAGAATACCTACCTAAACGCTCCTTTGCCGGTTTCGCGGACGAAGTAACGGCGGCGCGAAGACGTGGCGACGTGAACGAGAACGAGAAAATTCTGTCAGACTGTTACAAGTTAATGGGAAACGCTACGTACGGTAAAACAATCTGCAACAAAGAAAAACACACGGCGGTGAGATACACTGACAGTCGGAAGTTCGAACTATTGGCCAATTCGTGGCGCTTCAAAAAGGCGTCCGAGTTGAGTTCCGATCTGTTTGAAGTCGAACTACAACCGAAAACAGTCAAGAACAACCTCCCTATTCAAATAGGGTTCATGGTATACCAGTACGCGAAGTTGAAAATGTTAGAGTTCACATACGACTTCTTGGATAGATTCGTCGATCGGCGCGATTATGCCCTTTGTCAAATGGACACTGACAGTCTTTACATGGCTCTCAGCGGTGACACGTTGGATGACCTAGTCAAACCTCGCCTGAGAGAGACGTACTTCAGAGAGAAACGAAAGTGGCTTCCGACAGCGGTGTGCGACGATCACTTAGAGCTTTTCGTGAAGACAAAAACGGAAAGAGTGCGAGAATGGTCTCACGATCTGAGAACTTCGGGGCTTATGAAAGCGGAGTGGGAAGGTGACGGGATCCTAAGTCTCAACCCTAAGACTTACATTTGCTACGATCGAGTCAGCGACACCGGTGAAAGAAAATCCAAAAAATGGAGTGCAAAAGGCGTACAGAAGAAACAAAACCCTAAGGAACCAGACGACTTCTTGGATGTTCTTCGCCAACGAAAAACTCTCATTGCTGTAAATAGAAATTTCAAAGTGGTGCGAAACAAAATGGTCACCTACACCATAGAGAAAGACGGCGTGCGCTACTTGTATTATAAGCGTCGCGTGCATTCTGACGGTGTGACAACGAGTCCTTTAGAGATATGAAAAAAAAAAATAAGCGTGTTATTGCTTGATTGAGTGCATCTTTTCAAAAATAGAGTGTTTATCAAGATTGAAAAAAAAGAAATAATAAAAATAAAATAAATTATTGTTGTGTTTTTATTTTCATACGTCTTCTTTTACTAGTAAGTCGCGCAGTCTCTTAAAGCGTCACTCATGTGACGACGTCGCTTCCAGTCACGTGATCCTAAAGACCCTCACTTCCTAAACAAAAAACTAATTCTTCTTCTTCTTCTTCCGGTCACGTGATCAATCAGGTCACTTCCGGTCACGTGATCCTCAATGAGGTCACTCACTTCCGGTTGGCCATTAGGTCATGTGACGTCACTTCCCGTCACGTGACTCATCAGGTCACTTCCGGTCACGTGATCCTAAATTAGGTCATATGACGTCACTTCCGGTCCCCTAAGTAGGTCATATGACGTCACTTCCGGTCCATAGGTAGGTCATATGACGTCACTTCCGGTCACATGACCAAATGGCGGCCTCTGATTGGCTAACTAGGTCACGTGACGTCACCACTAATCCCCTAAGTAGGTCACTTCCGGTCACGTGACCAAATGGAGGCCTCTGATTGGCTGCAGGTCGATTGAGTAATAAACAGTAGTTAACTATAGTCCCGTTCCGATACATACTATACTACTATACATTCTACTCCTCACTCATTAGGGACCTCGTTTAGTGAGCTACTTTGTTGGTGCTTAAGTTCCTTCTCATGTACAGGCACCATAGGTCATTGATCTAGGTGCACGTACGTGGCCTCAGCCCTGGTGGATTTAACTCCAAGGATATATTTCCAACACATCGTATGCCCCAAAAACTCTGCTTAAAATTCACAAAACCTCCAAACAGCATTCACATGACCTCTAAACAAATATTGGGAAGATAACATTTGATTAAATTTGCCTTGTTTTCTTCTCTATCTAGTAACACGTGAAACTACTGCTACTTACAGAGCAATGCTCACTTTATTTTCACTAAAACAGAAAAAAAATACAATATTCAACTAAGTGTTGCTTTTACGATATTGGGAACCATGATGTGAAATTATATTAACAGCTTGGAGCATGTAGGGGCATGCAGATATTCACCAGTGTAACTGGTACTGGTTCTTCAACTATTCATTAGTTGCCACCGACCAGATATAAACCCTTGTGATTGTAGTGCTGACAGAGAACGTGATGGCTGAGTTGGAGCGGGCTGACGTCATCAACGAGGACACAAAGGACGAATGCAAGGTGAGATCTGGGCAAATGTAATCATTCACCACATTTTGGGGCCTATAGAATAAATATTTTAAGGGAATTAGGTCTTACTATCAAAAATACATTCTTTTAAACGTTGCCAAAGTGAAAACTTTGTTCTAGGTCATGTGAAAAATATCTACATGAAATGGATGTTTCCAAAAATAAATATTGTATCAAAGCAGCATGTTTTTTCATAAGCTCATCATCTCTAAGATGCATATTGCATTGAAGCTGGCTTCATAGTCAGTTAATTATCTGTTGGGTTGGGTATCAAGCACATTCTTCGGTTTGATATCTGTCATTCCTAGAAAAAGGCTAGATAACACAATGATAATATGAATCCAGTGTTTTAAGTTGCTAAGAGTCAATACTTTCTATCACATTTACAACTGGCCGTGGTGGGTAAATGCAACCTTTATTTGCCTAATGATACATATTGGTAACTTGCAGCGTGACAGACTCACACCTAATGAGAGGATAGATGTCCTCCTGGACTGGGTGCGTGCTGCAGGCGTTACAGCATTCATCAACTTCTGTCTTGTTCTATGCGACAAGCACATCAAGCAGCATGAGCTGGTAACGGAGGTCATGGGGCTGTCTGTAGCCGACCTACAGCAGCAGAGAGGTGGGTGTCTGTACTCCGTCAGAGGTCATGGGGCTGACTACCAGAGGTCATGGGGCTGACTACCAGAGGTCATGGGGCTGACTACCAGAGGTCATGGGGCTGACTACCAGAGGTCATGGGGCTGGCTTCCAGAGGTCATGGGGCTGACTACCAGAGGTTATGGGCCTGACTACCAGAGGTCATGGGGCTGACTACCAGAGGTCATGGGACTGACTACCAGAGGTCATGGGACTGACTACCAGAAGTCATGGGGCTGACTACCAGAGGTCATGGGGCTTACTACCAGAGGTCATGGGGATGACTACCAGAGGTCATGGGGCTGACTACCAGAGGTCATGGGGCTGACTACCAGAGGTCATGGGGCTGACTACCAGAGGTCATGGGGCTGACTACCAGAGGTCATGGGGCTGACTACCAGAGGTCATGGGGCTGACTACCAGAGGTCATGGGACTGACTACCAGAGGTCATGGGACTGACTACCAGAAGTCATGAGGCTGACTACCAGAGGTCATGGGGCTGACGACCAGAGGTCATTGGGCTGACTGTAACAGAGATCATGGGGCTGACTAATAGAGGTCATGGGGATACATACCAAAAGCAACATTATATCATGATGTTGCACTATCGAATATCGTATTTAAAAAACACAATTATTTGCATCCTTTTGTCGTCATGAATCATGAATGCAGCCTTGGTTAGGAACCTACCAGAGATGCAGAAAAATGTTCATTATCTCAGTTCGATAGGTTGATATAGGCCTACTTTCCAAAAGGGTAATCATGATACTTGAACATCCATATTACTTTTGCAACTACTAAAGCATACTAACACATTTAATAATTCACACTAATATCTTCAAATTTGCCCTAATGTCTTGACATTTCTTGGAATTTATGCTATTTACGTTTTTTATTAGCACCATGTTCTTTTGGGAGTGAGATTTTTTATATAAAAACTTGTGTTAATTGATGTAACATTTAAAGCCTAAGTTTTACCTGTAAAGCCCATATGGAAATAAAGATTATTTTTTACGCTATTAACTTAACACTGTTTTCTGAAATGGCCCCAGAGGGCATTATAATCCATGGTAAGAGTGCATTTGAATATTTCGCTTTGAACCATGTATTCTTCTTCACAGAGGAGATGCTGCAGGATGATAAATAGTGTAGAGGGATGCTCCACCATCTACATAGGACGGCCAGCGTAACAACAACACAGCCTGATCCCTACAGTGACCACAGACAAAAAGGACAATAACTATACATGTATTATAGAAATAAGTCACGCACCTGTTTCATAGAGAGGACGAGATGGTGTTGACAAGTCATAAATGTCTGATATGAATCTTGTTATGAATCTTGTTTTTACAATCCACGGGTATCCATAGACAAGTATGCTTCACTACTAGGGGACAAGAAAAAGTAACCATGAGGCCACAAAGTACCCTGTGTCTCAGGCAATGAGGTCGAAAAAAGTGTGCCTAGATGAGATTCTTCAATATTTTCTTTTACTAAATGTGAAAGTCTCAGTATTTGCAACATTGAGTCACTGCTTTTTGCTTTCAAGAATTAGCATAACATGAAAAGAGATTATCATCCAGATGTTGTGAGTATTGTGAGACATGTGTTCTGGATTTCACGACCAGTGTGACTGGTACTCTAGGCTAGTTGCTATCCCTGGTGACACTCCACTCACATAAGCCCACACTCTGTTAGGGGGAACTTTGACCTATTGGTTTGAGCACCGCCGGCTTGGCAGAGAGTTTGATGAGTAGTGACCATAGTGAAATATATGTCGACCATAGTTTGTTGTACGACTGCTATTCTAGGCTATTCCCTACTCCTAAATACACTGCAGCATGAAAGCTGGATGGAGTAAGCGGAGAATATAGATCTGGTACCCCCATGCTGAGAAGGCTAGGCACATTGTTAAACTATATGGTGTAGTAGAAGGGCAGGGGCCTCAGGTAATGCAGGAACAATGGCCGTATACCTGTTTCAGGTGGTGGCTGGACAGGCGGGGGAGCTATGGGCACTTGGCTGTGAGAGGTCAGCAAGCTGGACCAGTGTTGGAGGAGTGGATGGCCAGTGTTAGTCCTTGATGCATCAAGATGACGTCTTCCCAGGCCCAGGAAGGAGGCCCTCACAAGAGAGAACATGTGTTGCTTCTACGGAAGGCAAAATACTCCACAGTGAATTCTGTGAATCTGATGTGGGATGGTGAGCTGAACACCACCCAATCTGGAGCTTCATATGACTATCATGAGGATCTTAAACAGTTTTAAAAGGTCAACAACCTACAACAAGAAGAGGCTGAACAGCCAACTGCTGCCGAGGGGGCATAAACAAATGTGGCTGGTTGGCAACTATCATCCCACTCAGTTCGGGGAGCCTGGAAGGGGCCTTTTTGACAGCTGACACTGCTGACAGCTGATGCTGGGCGGGGCCGGCATAGCAATGACAGCAATGACAGCAATGACAGCAATGACAGGGGAGCTTAGACAGTGTGGGGAACTGCTCTTACCATATAAGGCTCAGTCTCACGACTTTGTAACAATTGGATCGTCTTTGAGCGGGTGACGTCTTTGAGTGGGTGACGTCTTCGAGCGGGAAAGATTATTGTCGCATGAATTAGACATATATAGTAAGAAATGGGTGGAAAAAGTCAAAGGATATTTTCGCACTATATGAAAGGAAAGTTATTTAAAGTTTGTTATATTCATATGTAGGCTCTTTTACATGTATTATAGCATAATGTTAAATATTTCCTCCTCTGCCCAGTCAAAGACACCACTTTCTATATTATGTAGAATTTGAAGAGGTACACTGTCCAAAGTATTATGCAATTACCATCCACATATTTTCTCTAATAGGAGAGCAATGGGGGAAAACATGAAAAAATGAAAAAAAGCCCTTTCTAGCCTCCTGGTCAAAGACGTCACCTGGTCAAAGATGTCACTCGGTCAAAGACGTCACCCAGTCAAAGATGTCACCCGGTCAAGGACGATCCAATTGTTACAAAGTCTTGAGACTGAGCCATATATATATCTGTGTGTCCACTCGCTTGTAGAAGAGAGTATCCAGGCAGGTCATGACTAGTCTGTGCTTGTAGTCAGTGCTGCAAACAGCACTTGATGGGTCAGGGAAGGCGCTGCTTTCTTTGAAATAGGCCTTTTTGCAGCCTTGTGGGTGCCCACAGGGTCCATGATTACAGTGTAGTGAAGTAGGCGACTGAATCCAGATGCAGATAAAGGGATTCTGCATTTGAGAATCTGCTGTGAGAGGTTGAACCAGTTTCAGACTTTAATCAGGGATTCTGCGTTACAATAAAACCTCACGCACAAGCCGCGACGTGAATCAGATTGGCAGTGCGGCTTATAGGATCAACCTAGAGTCAGGGTTTGTTTTTTTGGTAAATGGGAAACAGTCCTGCCTTTAATTGGAGATTCTGTAACATCTGAGAAGCTGTTGTCAGAGACCAATGTGGGAGGCTCAAACATGCCCCAGTTTGTAAGCCTAGATTCTGCTGTGAGTGGGACGAGGCATTCAAGGCAGAAACAGCCATGCCTTTAGTTCAAGTCTAGATAAGAGAGTGAAAAGGAGTAGTATGCGGCTGAAACAGTCCCCTGCCTATTATGTGTTTATTTTTCTTGCTGAGAGTAGTATAGCGTCTACAATATTGTCCATCAAGGACTAATACTGAAGGTAGGACACATCCCTAATCATGGACCCATTTGGTTTCAATTTCATCGCTGAAAGCTGAGACCATATAACTCGTCAATGTATATAACAGTTCTTATAGAGGGGGCATGGAATACAATTTGGTGTAGAATATGACACTGTGTTGTAGTGCGAGACAAGTGCAACTGCTCCTAGAATGCTGTTAGCTGATTGTAAATAGTTTTCTCAGGATTTGGTAGAAATCTTATTACATTCACCATGGAATGGAAATAAGACTTTCTGACACTATCATCACTGTTATGGTTGACAAGTAGTGACATTCATTTATTGTACATAAATACCAACATTCCTATTCAAACAAATGTAAAAGACATTTGAAAGAAGATGACATCAGATTGTACCAGACGTACACACATGTACCAGAGGGTAAAGATTGTCTTCATCGCAAAAAAAAGATACTTATTTTAACACATTTTCTACATAACATTTAGCTATTTAGCCTAGCTCAATTTTGCAACACATATACTTTTGTTACACCATCTATGTGAGCAGAGTGTCAGATAGAAATCTATAGTAGATAAAAAGTGACAAATCACACAGTATCACACCATTGCTGGGAAGCAATGATTTATCAAACTATTTTGCGTTATTTTAGTATTCAATGTTTGATTGTGCTATAGTCTATTCATTTGTAAATTAGCTGTATGTATGTAGCATTGTATGCTATTGAATTTTCTGTTGATTTAGCCTACATGCAGTTAATTGTCTGTGTGCTTGTTTTTTTGTGTGGTGTTGGATGAAATGGTCTGAAATTGTGGCTTGTGCATCATAAGTCACTGTCCATTGTACAAAACTAAATGTATTCTAGCATTAATGACATTATTGTGGTCTGCTATTAGTATAAATTGCTATATTATGTTACGGTATAAGATGCTGAATGGCCATGGTATGTGTCATGTTGTTTAGACTAACTTACTTTGTCAATACTATGGTCTCGCATTGCAACACTTAGTAGTGCTGTTCCAGATGAGCGTTCAGTGACGTTTCTGCTAAAGGACATGTATGCATTGAGTCTTATGGGAAAATGTGTCAATGTTTAATTGACCATGATATTGATCATGATATAGCTCAAGCTAAGTAATCATATAGTATCTGAGTCTAAGAGAGTTTGAGTAAGTAGACTTAATGTGTAGTAGGCAGCTTTTAGACAGAGTACCAGTTTATAGTTCATCATTTATTGTCCAAGTTTCAGCACTGCTGCTGTCCAGTATGGTCCCTGTGCAGAGGTTTTCAGAGTTGCCACCTGGTGAGAAGAAGCAGAGTTACTGCTGCTCGTGACTGTATTACATAGAAGAGGGTAACCCTGGATGTCAGTGTAGATAAATATTTGTAAATATCATAGTGAATTAGGTTTCAAGAAAAGTCACCAATACATATAATATAGTGCCAATGATAGAAGTAAATATTCAATATCATACATATGCATATTCGCATCAACATTATGTACAGAGCTATTAAAGTGCTGCTCCATAATTATGTGGAAACACCCTCCAATTGGGGGGATGGAATCAGGAAATGTTATATTCAGGAGTGTAGATAGTTATGTTAGGCCAAGAAATTGGTGTGTATCATGCAACATAGTCCGAGAATAATGGTACAGAAGATGATTCTTTTCTTTCCTTTTTAAATATTGAAAGTACCTGGAAGGAGTTGCAAGTCATTGGGACTCAGGAAATGTTATATTGAGTCGTGTCCATAAAGATATGTCCCATACACTGACTGTTTACATGATCAATTTGTCATATAGAAACCATGGTATATTGAGTCTCCCACATGAGTAGTTTTGTAATGATAAATAAAGCAGGCCAATATTATTCCAAATATATAATAAAAAGTCGGATATTGTTAATCATTGATTGACTTTTTAAAATTGGGGCAGTTTTTCACTGTATGCAATTCGCATTATATGTAGATTAAGACATTATCTGCAGCTATAGGCAGGTAAGTGTTTCCAAGCTCAGAATTCATTGGGGTGGGGGGAGGGGAGAGAGCAGTAAAATAATTAATAAATATAACATTAAGATGCAATCAGCACTCATCAACATTCATAAAAACTATGCAAATGCATCTTGCTCAGTGTATTCCATGACTGGTGGCAGATTTTCTAAAAAGTAGAATTTTCGAGAAAATAAATGTGTTCATGGTTTTCCATGATAAACTGTGAATCTTATGTAGCCCTAAATTCTAGCATATCACATAATATATATTTCTATATCTCTTCAAAAAAAATTCTTTGAAAGTAAACTAGAATCAAAACATAATTCAAAAATTTCCAGTTTTTAGTAGTTACAAGAGTGTAAGAATTCTTTTGAGTTATATTTGCAGGGACACTACCTGAGTAGCTGTGGACAGTTGGAAAGTGGTGGATGAGGGACCTGACATTATTCCTGGTCTGTGTATAACGTGCATCACCGCCCCGTTCTGCAGCAAGAGGCCGCACCATCACGATGTCCTCTCTGTAACCTGGATGCCATCTTTATCCAATGGCTGCTAACGTGTGACGATGTTAACAGCTGACAGTGAGTCTACACCAGGACTGTGCTAGGAGAGTGAGGCATGTACCACAGACTTGAACCTCTCAGAGATGTACTTCCTCCACCACCCTCCATCTCAGAGTGCATGGTCTCCTCTGTGACACCCAGGTGGCACCACTGGGGATGGGCTGTGACCATCAGAACACAAGGAGTAAAGACATGCACCAGGACTATTAAAGGGCCAATATCACAACTCACACTCACTTACTAGAAATATGAACAGGACACGCTTGGTGATCATGACGCTTTAGCTCTAACTTACAATCATCCAGTACTACTGGCACTTCTCCATCTATGCCAAAAGACTTTAAATACATATACATAGAAATAACCATTTATTCCATCAATTTCATATATCTAAGTATTTAAATCAAGTAATTCTGCAAGTTACAAACATATTTGCCATGATTATGTGGTAGAAATTGAACATATGTTTGGGTCTATGGAGACCATACTGTGTGGTAAATAGTGGACCTGGCAAGGAAGACTTGTACTAAAGTGAAGTTTGTTTGCAGTTTGTTTGTCTATTAACATGACATCACAAATTACTTGATATTCAGAGAAACAGAATTACGATATATTAAAGAGTAAGTGTTTCAGAGCCTTAAAATTGGATAAAGCTCCATATATCTACCCTGATGGTCTATATACAACGACGAGCTGAGTGGCACTCATACTGAGTGTATAGCAGGGGATGCAGAATAGGGTGTAATTACCGACTAGGGGAGAATGCATAGATTTTACTTTGTATTGTATCAAACTGTAGGTGTACTAGATGATTAAGTCCTTTATCATTAGAATACATACAAGTAGTTTTCGTTGTCTTTCAGTGGGTATAATTTTTCATTGTCTACCATAATGGTTTGATACTGTTAGGATAACGATTGCTAGGCCCAATGTCTAGGAGAAATGACAATAGATATTTAAAATCTGATCAGTACATTATATTTTTGTGTTTTGCATTAAGATAATAACAGTCCCCGGATTTAAATATATAACTGTTCTTTATGTAACATTTTCATTAGTTCTTTTGACCTATTCAACCCACAGAGAGCGGGGATAGATGGGGATGTAGTCCTAAATGTTTAGAATATCCTCAGTCTCTTTAATATAATGAGTAATGCATAGTTACTCGCGAAAATGATAAGGAATGACCCACTGAGGACGCTCTCTTTTCCATATTTTGGTGTCAATGCAGGCCTACTCATACACTCTATAAACAAAGTGGTCATTTGAACTTAAGAGCACGATCAGACCAAGACAAATCTGTAAACTCTTCTGCTAGGGTGTACCACCAGCACACCCTAGCACAAGAGTTTACAGAAGAGCTCCTATCATCTTTAGGTTTGGGCAGAGAATATATACAGGTCACCCCTCAGGATGTATCTCTGGATGCAGTCCTGACCTAATTGTTGATAAATAATACCCTGTCAGACAATCATTTTGTTATGCCTATCAATTTATCTTTGTGTATTATCATAATTATGTGTTGCTTGAGGGAATGCAGTGTTGCCATATCCATACTGCACCAGTTAATGTTTGTATAGTTACAGAGGTGCAGTCACTCATCGTTATTATAGGGTCATGTGATAGCATTTCACTTTGGTAGAAATCCTAAGACATCAAGGCCCATCACCATCAATTAAGTATCTTAAATATGATTAATGTTATCTAACCTGCATATAAATCTCATGGATGTAAAAGAAGGGAAGGCAGGCACCCAGTAAACAAAAAACGTTATACAACACTTTGTAACGTTATTTAACGTTATATAATGTATCTCCAAGGCTCCTCACTATGGCATAACGTAATATACAGTTGTAGAACGTTATTTTGACGTAAAATAACGTCTTTTTGTTAGCTGGGCAATACCTACATATGCAATACAGGATTCATTATTCAATAAACTATTATGATCTATCTATAAAACGTATGTGTTGTAAATAATTACCAAACCTATTTAGTAGATGCTATCAAATAATAGAAAGTGAAAGATTGTTACATTCAATATGTTTTTATAACACCTGTATTTAAATAATTGTGCCATCACAAATAAATACAGCCGGCACTTATTTCTCATGAGAAAACATGGTCACACAGAAGACATATTTTCAGTAACCAATTGATTATATTACATTAAAGTACATGTTGTTAAAATCATCTTTACTTGAGCGCTGGTACAGAAGCAGCAGTTCAGGATCGGAACTCATACTCAGAAGTCATTCAAGTCATTCAGCAATCTTAGATGGTGTGAGCTGAGACATGCTCAGGCAATAAAGAATCATTATCATACCTGCGGTGTTATGTGGCTCCTTATGGATTAGGCAAAAGCTACTATATAGGGATAGACCCTTTTATGCCATGTAGGGTCTGTAACCTAAAAGAGAACATTTCCCACTTTTTAACAAGCCTGCAACTTACTATAGTTCAAATGGAGGGGGAAGAGGGTTGCCATCTTACCATTGGGATGCTTTAACTTTCACACTTTATCTAAGGGATGCATTAAAAATGTCTGCATCTTCAATTGCATATTCAAATCTCTCTACCTTAGTTCAGCTTATACAAAAAAGCCAATACCATACTACAGTTTCAAGGTGGGGGAGGAGCCACCTTTGGCATGGGGAAGCTATAACTTTCACACAATCTGGAACTGGGTTGTTGGAAATCTTCAGGCCTGTGTGCAATATGTCACTACTGCCAATGTAAATAATAAATGATAACTCCATACAAAATGTCATTGCTTCATTATTATTATACAATCATGAATAAAATATTACAACCTGAGCAAGCATAAAGAAATCTAGGAGCAATGCTGTGGGAATGTAGTCATGATATCTCTCTTGCCTTGAGAGATGTCCCACAGCTTCTAATCAAGTGGACTATCCGGAACATGTTAAAGAATGGAGGTACTTGGATGGAAACCCCCTCTCAACAATCATGACTTCTGATGCTTAAACTCGTAATTGTGCCACTCTTGATATACTGCATGATATCTCTCCCGTGAGATTTTGCAAACATCATACCTATTCTCTGAGCTACAGCTATGTTACTATACCACATAGAACTATCATTATGTTACATACAGGACATGTATTGCCTCAATTTCACCTAATAGGAGACAGTGTGGGTTTCCTTTGTTTGTTTCAAGTAATATCCAATGTAGCAAGGGTATATTGGGCTAATGGTGGCAATGAATGACTCCATCGCAATCATAATACCAACCATGGCCCATTGTATGTAATGCATACATCCGTTCAACATACTCATTATAATGATGGCCTAACCTTGGCAAGAATGCATTTGAAATGTAATGTTGAACTTTCGAATTCTGATAATGGGCCATAGCTGGGTTGACCACTGGCGTAAAGCTGATCCATGCTTTATATTGCTGATATTGACCAAGTGTTGGCCCAGTGTTGGAATATTTCAGCCCCGGCATATTATTTTAGCCTAATATCAATTCTAACTGAAATACTATGAGAGAATAAATGATTGAAACTTGAACTTGAACTTGAACTGCATTGGTCCAATATTGGCTGTGCAATCTCCACCAAGGGGATTCAATGTTGCCTGAAGGGTTTCTGACAGGTTGGCTTTGACTTTCCCATCATATTAAATGTGATCCCAGTGTGCTCTACATGCTTAAAGGTCAGAGGAGGTTCATGGATGAAATTGGTTGCCAAAACATTGTGTCCAAAGAGTGCTGCATAGTATCATGCCCATCGTTTCAGTAGGCCCACTGCTACACATTTCAAATTAATTAAACACTATAACCTAGCCATCTGAAACATGGGTGAAAAAAAGATGTGCAAGCCTCTACTCACTGTGGGGCACGGGAAAATATGAGGCGACAGTAGAGGCAGTGTTCATGACTGCATGGCTGACCCCCACTGGTTGCCATAGCAATGTTTATAAGGGAGTCATAGTAATGTTGACGACCATCCCCATTGAATACATGCCTTGCACTCCATTCTCGCAACTCGGACACTCTAGTCATATGTCTATGATGCGACAATCATGAGGGGTTCTCTTAGCAGTTCCCGTTTTGCTGAGGCCTAAAAGGTAAGTCCAGCCTCTTAGACTGGTGACAAAATGAAAAATTCCTCCACCAAAAGGCATTTTTAAGCACAAAACGGCAACGGTTTTATAGGTTTTCCAAAAAAAACAATAGCAGCCATTCCGCTTTTGTAGTTGTCACATAGAAGGAACAATTATTGAGCTTGGCAAGTGTGATATTCAGCTTCAGCACACCTATATTACCCCAAAAAGTGAGGTTGCCTATTTGCACTTAAAAATGCCCCTTGGAGAGATTAGAATGATATTTCTGAAGATTTTGCCCAGTCTATCGAGGGAGCGCCAGTAATCAAGTTGGTTTGGTTACTACGTTACTTGCGGCTGTTACTACATGTCACATTGCCTAATAACGTTACACCACTGGATAATTGCATAGACCGTCGGTCATCCATGTGGCACATATGTTTGACACATAAGACATAAAATATGAAGACTAAAACGTTGTCTTGAAATATTAAAAGAAAGTGAGGCTTTAGAACATAGGTTAAGGAGTAAATGTACCCATAATCGTTGATTAAAGATCAGCCCTGTGACACCGGTCAGTGTGTTCCAAGGCCCCTGGTCAGGCAAGCAAACACTTTTAAATCAACCTTAGACCAATATAGTACTTATCATATGAGTATTATAATTGGCTAAATTCCACCTACCCCCTCTACTTCAAGCAGTAGCCCCCGCTACGGCAGCAACCGCAGGTAGATCAAACACGAAACCCTCAAAGGGCACTGGAAAAGGGAAAGGGAAGGGTAAGAATGGTCAAGTCAAAAAAAGGAGTCCCATTCCACCTTATGTAGGCTTCAATAACCTCCATTTATCAACAAAATGGCTCAATGATTTTCTGTTAATTTTATAATGATGGCCATAATGATGACACACTTAAAGAATATCACTTCATGTCTTCATTTCTCTATTCTCTGAAACTTAACAGTTGAGGTAGAGAAATATTCTGGCAAATGTTCAGTATAAAAGCGGCTGTACACATATGACAATGATGAATGAAATTTGATATAGAAAAGGGGGAGGAATCCTCTAGTCCTGGTCTTATCATTTATCTCTAAGTTCACTAAGTTAAGTATAGACCTGTCCCCTACTTAGACAATAGGCCACAGTCACATACACCAGATAAGGGGTGAAGATACAGCACCGTGCCTCCACTTCTAGACGAGTCACCTTCAGGTAAGGCTGCTATTCTACCTCTATGTACACAGGTTACTTATCACAGATTGGTTTTAGATATATACTCCAGCCCGAAAGCTACCTAGAACAAACTAATTAACTTTTCAAAATAGTCTCTTTCAAAGTTGCACTTTTTGTCAATGGTTTTGATCATGGATAAAGTAGAAATGAACCAATCTTAAGCTACAGAGTTCATCACTGTAGGATTTTGGTTCTTCGTTGTGACTATTGGCTTACCTGTGGTCCCTTTTTATATGGGCCCTGTTGTATTTACTAATCCCTATGAATACATTTTGTGTGAATGATTTAATATATGATGAGAAAGTGGTAATATAATCTTCATGCATTTGGTAAGGCCCAAAACAATGTGGATCTCACTTGAGGGAGTGACTTGATTAATGTCACATAGTGTTATGGAATAAGCCGGCAGGTCACTATGCATAGTCTTCTCTCAGTCCATGTAGAAGGATGCATGCCATTAATTTCATGTACTATTGGAAAGATTCTGACATTGTCAATGATCATGAGTTATTGACAAGGGGAAATCTTGTGATATTATTTAGCACCATAAAGCCGACCAATGAGACCTGTAAGAATAATGTTTTTAATGTTTTACAACATCTGGTCATAATAAGATGCCATAAAGAGTTTTGTTTACTGGGTTGACTTATCTAGGATATATTGATGACCATGGCGTTAGGCTTGGTTAATCGTTTTAAATATGAGATTTGATTTGATTATAAAGATGATCCTTTATGATACTGGATATTGTTAAATGTTGCTACTTGGGATAATATTTGGTGTTATACATTGTGGAAATTGAGCTATAATTAAATACAACAACATTGATTAACCTCTGACTTATACGTTTTAACATTTTATTGACAGGATATTAGGAAGAGAATTACATCTAACAATTTGTATATTATCATTATGATAGTAGATTGTAAAATAGATAGAGAATGATAGATTAAGATTGACAAATGTGATGTGTTTTCACAAAACCAGTCTGAAGTCAGGTTTATACTGCTCTCATAGAGAGAACAACTCTATTCATCTCTTTGCATCAATCATTTAACTATAGTAAACTAAATATAGAAGAAACAATCCAAACCCTTATATATACTTAAATACATGAAAAAAGAAAGAAATATCTATATATATATATATAAATATATATATATATATATATATATATATATATATATATATATATATATATATATATATATATATACCCTCATTATCTATGGTCTATGATGTGTGACTTCCAACTGGTTTTATAAAAGTACATCACAAATATGCTATTGACAATAGAAGAGACTGTTCCTTCATCATTCATCAGTATTTGTTTCTTTCTATTAACAGGGCTCACTAGAAGTAGTTCTGGCTGACATCAGTCACATCGATCTCTTATGGGACATTGGTTACGGCATCAAGAAATGGAATCTAGGATTACAAGAACCAACCTAATATTTTGACACTCTGTATGAACTACCCTTGCTCGTGTAGTGGTGAGGAAGTATCCCTTCACTCTATTTGTGGGAAGGCTGGTTGTCTGGTTCAGTCTCTGTTCTGACCCGGTACTAGATAGGTGACTACACCTGTCAGGTTCCCGGGTTTCAGACAAAGGCTGCTGCGGGTGGCCAGTTGAACAGAGCAGTTTTGCTTGGGGCCACCCGCAGATGACCAGCTACTCGGCAGTACCACATCTGCTACTGTAAATCAGTGCTCACTAGAAGAACGTTAGTCTACAGTCTCCTTCATTCTCCTCACTCTGCACTTACAACCTTCTAGGTTTACTGTAACCATCAAGTATACCGCTGCTAACTTCATACCTGGATACTCTCCTCCACCCCTGCTTGTTCAGTGGGGCTCTAGTACTCATTGACTGTACGTGTAGGATGGCTGGTTGTGGCGGGTGGTCAGTTGATCAGAGCGGATTTTCCCTTGGGGCCGCCCGCCACTGACCAGTCGCTCTGTAGTAGTGGGTCTGCTACTACTTGCCCTCACCACTCAGGGGATATGCTTCTCTATTGACACTTACTTCCAAATTACAATTAGTCTTTCACAAGACAAATCGGATCATCACAGGAACCGACCAGTGACAATTTGGATTACCACAACCCCCAACTCTACTGCTGCTAATTTCCTACTTGGAAACCTCCATGACCCCTGATTCTGTCTTGGTGTAACAGAACTGTGAACTCTGTAACTGTAGGACGACCGGTTGTCTGGTCCACATTCTCTGTTCTGACCCCAGTACTAGATAGGTGGAGACACCTGTCAGGTTTCTTGGGCTCAGGCAGAGTCTGCGGGTGGTCAGTTGAACAGAGCGGTTTCGCTTGGGGCCACCCGCAGATGACCAGTTGTTCGGCAGTACCTGTTGTCTACCATACATCACTGACTTCCACCATACTCAGTGTGTGAACTGTCTTCGACCCCCGTGCGTTCGGTGGTAGCCTACACGTCGTAGGTAGGTGTTACTCTCTTCACTTTTGGTTATTATAGTTAAAGGTTCAGAAATCTCCTTTTAAAAGACTCTGCAAACAAAATGGAAATAGAAATAGAACTCTTGCCATTCTTATGTCATGACTTGTGATATCTATGAGGGATTTTTTCCTGACCTTCCCTTGAATTTTTGTGGAACGAGAAAATATAGACAATTTTGCCCAAGAAGTACCGAAAAACCCCTTCATCAAGACGACCTCACCTTTAAAACGACCCCCTTGAATGAGAAAAAACCCATTAAAATTGTTCTCTTTAATCCTATGTAAGAAAACATCGCCTTGAAACAACCCCCTAGTTAGGGAAAATAAATCCCAAAATGTTGCCGTCTTAATGGCGGGGCTTTATGGTACACTAGACATTTCCTTGTGTCGTGCTCCCGGGAATTTTTTTTTTTTTTAATAGTTTAACTTGTGTGCCATCATCTTGCATGTGGACTAACTTTCTCAAGAGGCACACAAGAATTTTTCACTTGTCATATACTTTGGAATTTATGGTTTTTGTGTAGTATGATATAGTTAATATCTTATTTCAATGTTTATCATCTAATTTTAATGAATTTCAATTTAAATCAACAAAAAGGTACATAACTATTGACTGAGAATGAATATTGGCTAATATATTACTTGTTAACATTATCACTCCGATAGCTAATTATGGTCCATTATAGTACGTTAATACCATCCTTATTGTAGAAACACTGTCAAAGAATACCCACAAGTGGTCGTCACTATTCTCATAGAGAGTAGTACTCCTAAAAACCCTGGTATAAGCCACACCCTTATATTGGCATGTTTGGTATCATACTAAAGCTGCTTCTGATTTGCGTTCAAGCCACAGATTTTAAACCAGACTTTACAGTGTGTATCATGCACCTGGACTGTAGGCAGAGAGGAATACCCAGGAAACAAAAACGCTATACAACATTTTATAACGTTATGTCATGTTATATAAAGTTTCTCTTAGGCTCCTTGCTATGGCATAACATTTTAAAACGTTAATTTGACGTAAAATAACATTTTTTTGTTAGCTGGGTAACTAGTATGATAGAATACACTCAGCAGAGCTCTGTGACATGAGATTGACCTGCCGAAAGTGTGTTACATATTCGAGACAGGCCAGCTTGCACCAGGGTGTAGAACAGCGAGCTTCCATTGCCCATGATTCTTGAATTATTTAGGGTTTACTCGCCGGGAAAGTAGTGACTGGCAAACCCTAATGTTTTCGTTTTTCATTGGCGCAGCATGGGGCATAGACTATATGTTTAGACTTAGTTAAAAAACACACCCAGATGAATATCATTTTCACGGACTTGCAGTGTGAACCAGTGTGAACAGAAGACAACTGTGGTTTCTTATGCCCCAACTAAAGTGCACCCTGCTCATCTCATGACGCATATCTTGGCGACGCTAGGTTACCATCACTATGGTTACCACCATTAAGTGTGTCATATATTACTGGGCAAGCTGCAAGCTTTACAAGTTGTGAACGTGTTTTCTCCAGGACAGGCAAGGCTAAAAGACAGTGATTATTTGAGCAACATGGGGGGCTAGGATGAGTATCAGTCTCTCACAGAGTGTTCTTTTGTGTGTAGCCAGGTTGGTTTGCAGACTACTACCTCCATTCTGCCTCCCTCCAGATGTAGGCTATGGGTAGGCAGACTTGGAGGCTGGAGGTACCATGAACCCTCATCCATTGGTTTGCTACCTATTTTCAGCAAAAAAACAGTTAACTTGTGTGTTATTATAGGCCTAGTTTAAAGCGGGAGCAAAAACATTTGGCGAAATTGTCCCCCTGCTCTTTGGGGGCGGGGGGAGTGGTCATAAAAAAAATGTTTATAGGCCTATACTTATTGTATCTAGTGCACAGAAGATATAAGGCACTTTAGGACACGAGGCTGGTGCAGGCAAAACGTGACCACAGCAAACCTGACCGTGGTCTGAGCCACAATTTTCTTTTTTACGCAAAATCTGCCTCTTGCGAAAAGGTTCAATGCGCAGATACCTTACTTCGCTTTTCACTGTTAGTACGCCTAAACTGTGCTAATAACAACAAATTAAACTATGTACGAGTCATCATTAGGTATTTCTTGATAACATGCTAAAATATGAAAGTTGGGCAGGAAGTGGAAATAATGATTTTGATAGGTTTAACACAGGTCTTTCTCTCGCTGAGTTTCGGAATTTCTGCTGAAAAGGGCCAAAAGTGTCAAAGTTGCATGGTCTGTCAGAGCTCTCCCTGGCTATATTATTTTCCCAACCCCAAGATAAACCTAAGAATAATAAATTTCAAGTCATAATCAATGCAATCATGGTCAAATTATTTTCCAATTCACAGCATTAGTATTTTTAAATAGCTTGTGAATAGTGCATGTTTTAACACTGCTTGCTTTGGGCGACCTACGCAGCTACACGCTCATGGCACACTGGCGCTCTGGTCATGAAAAGTAGCGCTGAGAACCCAGTCAGAGTATCAAGTCAATGGGAGAGGTGTGCAGAGCCCCGTCTTTGCTGTAGGGAGGATGTTGGGACTGATATGAATTTAGACAAACACTTCAGCCAGATGATAAAGTCTGAACTGATAACATTGTGACCTGCTTACTGACCTGTGTACCTGACTATACAGCGGGGAGGACAAATGGCAGGAGTCGCATCACATATACATCTCTTAATCATAGGGAAGTAGCTTAGTAGCTAAAAGTGTAATAATCATCCAAAAGGAGAATATTTACATGACGTGTAAATTTGAAATAGCATTTTGGAAAAGAATGTCCTATATCAAAACTTTTTTGATAGGGTTTTAAATAATATGCAATATCCCACAAGAGCAATAGGCATGTGGAGTCCTGAGAGATGGATATAAATTATAATAGTAATGAAATAATGGCTGACGGCCCCAGCAATAGAAATAAGGGAAAAGCCTATAGCTGGTTCACCCATCTATCATTCAATTCATAATGAAGTTTTCACATAAACAATTAGCAGTAACTTGGTTTAAATTGATTACACATCCTCAGGAGATGTATGAGCGCCCATGGCATTTTCAGATGAGAGGACATATGGCTCACTCTAACCAGATCGATGCAACTATTATTTGGCCGTACATGATCGGCGGCCTTACTTGATCGGTGACGTACATGATCGGTGACGTACATGATCGGTGACGTACATGATCGGTGATTTATTGACTGCCCTACCCTTTCTGACCATGCTAAAACATATATAAACCTTACCAAGGTGTACATATTATATGTGTCTTGACATGTAATATGTTTGTCTTGACATGTAATATGTTAGAAATGTCTAGATGCGACTATTAAGGTAATTTTAATTGACATTTCAATACCGATCATGTACGTCATGTGGCCCCTATACATATTTTGGGAGTGTTCTTTTCCTAATAATCTCCCCAACCATACATTACAGCCACAAGGTATGGTTAAAAGAGTTAAATAGCGGATTCTATAGGGTAATTGGTGGATTTTATAGTTTTCCGATCATGTACGACCACCAATCATGTACGGCCACTGATCATGTACGGCCATATTTCAATTGCATTGATTTGGTGAGAGTGAGCCATATCTATTAAGTATAGTTATTGTTTATAATTCTGTATCCCACCTTTGTCACCTTAAGGACGTGGTCATTTTTAACAAGCTGGCAGGCTTGTTGAATTTACGGAGAGGACCAAGTAATATGGACGCAATCTGATAACCCCAAGGTTAAACTTTTGGTATTTTGGAGGCCTTACCATATATTGTTTAAGTATGTATTACATCATATTGTTTTGTGATCTTTTTAGACACAATATTTCATTTTCCAAAATTCCCTTTGGGGTTGGACTAATTATGGTAGAATGTGAAAAATACAATAAGGCATCATGGCCAAAAATGCTCCAATTATCTTTGGGACCCCTCACTTATCATAGGAACCGAGGCATCATGGCCAAAATCACTGTAATTATCTTTTGAGCCCTGCTGGCTTATCATAGAAATCACAGCGTTATGGGCAAAAATGCTTCAAATATCTTTGGAAACCCCTCGCCTATCATTGCCGAAATCACTTAAATAATCTTTGGGACCACCCCGCCAATCATAGAAATCAGGGCATTATGGCCAAGGAAACTATCATTGAAATCAAGGGATCATTGCGAGGCAGCATTGCTGAAAGCACTGTAATAATGATTGGTACCCCCTCGCCTATCATAGAAATCAAAGTTTGGGGCCAAAAATGCTCCAATTATCTTTGGGAACCCCTCGCCTATCATAGGAATCAAAGTGTAATGGCCAAAATCACTTTAATTATCTTTCAGGCCTCCCAGGCCCATCATAGGAATTAAGGCGTCGTGGCAAAAAATGCTCTAATAATCTATGGGAACCCCTCGCCTATCAAGAAAATCAATGCATCATTGCCAAAATTACTGTAATAATCTTTGGCGTCCTCTCGCCTATCATAGAAATAAAGGTGTCTTGGCCAAAAATGCTCCAATCATCTTTGGAAACCCCTCGCCTATCGTAGAATTCAAGGCATTACGGCTAAAGAAACCACAATTTTTTTGGGACCCCTTCACCTATCTTAGAAATCACAGGGTCAGACCCCCTCGCCTATCATAGAAATCAAGGCGCCATGGCAATTATCTTTGGGATCTCCTTGCCTGTCATAGAAATTAAGCAGTATGACAAAAATTAGTTTAATTGTTTTTGGCACCCCCTCTCCTCTCAAAGGAATCAAGGCGTCATGGCCAAAAATGCTCCAAATATCTTTGTCACCCCTTACCTGTTATAAAAATCAAAGCTTCGTGACCAAAGATGTGCCAATTATCTTTGGGACCCCCTTGCTAATCGAAGAAATAAAGGTGTTATATGATGCACGATTGATGCACCATGTCTTTTGTGTTTTTTAAATCTTTTATTTTATGGGCTGGGGGGGGGGGAGGTTCAGCTATTTTCAGTGAAAATGTTTATCTTACTACACTGTAAAAATACTCCGTTGAATATACGGAGAATCAGTGTAAAATATTACGGTGATTCATCATAACATATGATTACGGTGAGGCAATGTAAAATCAATCAATTTTACTTTGAATATCCGTAATCCAGTACAGTGAAACACTGTTTATTTTTACAGTGAAACACAGTTTATTTTACGGTGAAGCTATGTTTAATTGATTTCAGTTTTATCACACCAGGTGGCAGTTTGGTTCATGAAGAGATTTTCCTAGATGCTAGGAACACCATTTTTGTGGTGATAAGAAATATATATATACAGACACAGCAGTAAGGTTTGCTTTGTAACCATCCTAGAGTGACTTCTGCTCATGGACTGGTATTACTAAGTGTCATGAAGCACTCTATAAGGCTTTCATAGACTAATTCCTAATGATCAGGTCTGAAGTCTTGACACTAAGATGATATTGCTGATTGGTTCCAAATTGGGTTTGGAACCATATTGAGTATTGAGTTAGGTATAGGAGGATAAATGAACTGAATAACACTGGGAAAAATCAGTTAAATTACACAAAATACCATTACAATTATTGTTTAGGCACTGAATCAGAATACAGTTTTGTTTTATTCTGTTAAAATAACGGTGATTCACAGTTCCTTAGAAATAACGGTGACTTTGGGAAAAACGGTGACCGTGAAAATAACAGTGAAAATCTGGCACCCAGTGGTGCCAGTGAATCACCGTTATTTTAACAGTACTGAGAATCACTGTTAAAAAAATGTATAACAGAGATTTCTTGTTTAAAAATAGCGGTGACAGTTCCGTAAAAATAACGGTGACTTAGGAAAACACGGTGACCGTAAAAATAACGGTGAAAGTCCGGCACCCAGTGGTGCCAGTGAATCTCTGTTATTTTAACGGAATTTTTTTTACAGTGTATGCATATAAGGGCGTGCACCTGAAGGATGTCTAACCCCTCTAGATCTTAGTGGAGGGGGGAGGCAAGGGTGAAAATATTTTGGTCTGTGTAGAATTCCAGGGTGGATTCACTAAATGACCTTTTTCTTATACACAATATATATTTGTAGTATAAGTATTTAAAGAGCCGAATGTTTGCATATGGTATTGACCTATCTGGCAACCAGTAGTTATACATTACAGACTACTCTCCAAGCACATATCTACCCCGTTTTGGCCTAATCGTCTTTGGCCTTCTCGCAGAAGGGCTCTGTCTGTGCATGTGTGTAGAGACAAAACAATAGACAGGACTTTAGTCTCAAAGATAGGATTGACGTCACTTAAATACTTGACCAGAATTTACATAGATGCTGATAACTTGAATGCCTTCAGACAGACACCATGAGAACCTGCTACCTGACCTCTACTCATTCACCCGGGGGGCGGGGGTGGGAGTGATATTAGCGACACCTCAGGTTCAAGTACTCCGTGCGAGTGCACGCAGATACCTGGGTAACTAACACCACAGTGGTCCTCTCTCGTTTTAACCTTGAAGTGTTGTGTCATTATGAATAAATGGCTGGTTACTATGTTGGGATCATTCAGCCCTCTTATTAAAGTGTACAGAGGAAACTTTATAGGCAAACAGGGGCAGGGTTGGTAGGTTGTGATATTATCGACACCATTAGATTCAAAGTAATCCCTGCCAATGCATACATATAGCTCAGGATCTAATACCAGTGGTTCTTTCGTGTAATAGATACTGTTGCATGAAGAACTTGAATTAAATGTGTCATTGAAATTGTCTGGATATCCAATAGCTTTTTTATGGATATAACTTTAAATGCTCTGTGTGCTTTGTGTATGTAGTAGTTATAGGACATGTACCAATCTGTACGCGAAATAGAGTGAAGGAGCCTTATAGGTCCCTACAGATTGGTACTAGTCCTATAACTACTTTATGTCAATAGCTGTATACAGTACACAAGAGGTGTGAAATGCTTTGTTCTCGGTGCCTGCTGTGGTATAGGTAATAGAGTTAGCCTCAGATAACCATTGTCTATAGAGTTAGCCTCAGATAACCATTGTCTATCTGTTTTAAACCACAGCTCTAAGGCTATGTGAGTCTACACAGAAATAACCAAGGTGTGAACTCTTTTGTCTTAGCCCTCCGCTGTGGTTTAAGAGATTTTAGGGCTCAAAAAACCTATATGATATTTCAGGCAAGAATCGCAATTAATGCAGTTCATAAATATATACACTGAGAGTTGTTTGGGATTGAATTGCAGTTAATGCCACAGTGGTCCTTTCTCACTGTGTCTTGCAATAGATACTGCTGCATGAGAAATTTGAATTGAATTTGTAATAAAGGTTGTCTGGGTAACCAATCCTTATTTTATGCATGTGTTTACATGCTTTGTGTGCAGTATGAGATTATATTTCTGGGAAGAATGCCAATAAACGCATTCAAGAACACACACTGAGAATTAACTGGAATGAACTCCCTCGTAACAGCCTACCCGTTATAGCTGCCACCCCACCAGTACAGCCATTTTTGAAAAGTCTCAACCGTTTTTCTCTTAATCTTAATGTAAGAAACTCCCCCTATCATCTCTACTCTGGCCACCCTGCCCTACGGACACTAACGTCACAAACGAAGAAATATACCTCGCTGCCCTTACCGCGCCCTACACCCCAGCCGTCACACATTCACTATTAGGACAATAGGCCTTGGGGATGTGATGGTAGCACTATGGACTGCGTCCTGATGTCCACCAATGTCATCCTGACTATTCCATATTAAGAAGTCTGTTTGTTGGACTTAAAATCATTAAATAATAAGGGAGTTGTTTTGCGAGCCCTCTAACTATTGTTTTTGTGATTTGAGATTGTCAGTTAAGGACACAGGGTTTTACTCCCAGTGCGTTATCATCCTTTTCTAATTAATTATTTGTTTACAGATTTACATGTACATAAACAGGAAACACCCCAAAAATTGTATTTCACATCCACACTTTTAAAAACGTCTTATGGCATACTAGTGACTATCAGATTAACACTTAAAATTGGTGAGTATAACCATAAAGCAAGCATTAAATATTCCCATAGGCTTGGACTCCCTCCAGTGCATCCACCCCTCTTATGCGGTCACTTTTGGAAAGTCCTACGAGTGTCCACATTAGGGGAAGTTGACTATAATAGGATTGATAATACTTCAATTTATCCCCATAGGTCATCACGGGTCTAAACATATGCCTCTTAGGCCTGTGGACTTTGTGGGGTTATGTTCCTGATTGCCCTATGCCGAAACATCAATTTCTATCCTCTCTACACATGACTCTCAAAACACATCCTTCCTGATGTGAGCCTATCTGCCAACTAATACTAGCTAGATATTACAGAATGGTCTCTAAGCACATATCTACTCTCTGTTGGCCTATGGCTCTCCCCCCCCTCCCCAATGTACAGGGTGTATCCATATACCTGTGTGTAGGGATAAGACAATAGACAGGACCTTACTCTCAAAGATATGATTGACGTCAAACACTTGACTTTAACCAGAGTTTATGTAGGTAAAGTTCATACTGATAACTCTGTCTACTTGTACAGGCCGGTTAACCTGTAGTCTTACTGATAGAGGGGATGAGGGGGGGGGGGGGGCATCAGCTGATATCATGGCTACCTTTAGGTTTAAGTACTCCATGCGAGTGCACGCACAGAGCCTAGTAGCTAGCAGCATATTAACCATCTCGTTATAAATATGCAATATGAATTACTGCATGAAAAGTAATTATCTTTGAGTAAAATTGTGTAGTTTAAGGTGGTGTGGATGCACCGTACCCACACTATGTTTAGAGGCACGGAGTATTTAGTCACAGAATGTTTAGAGGTAAGCAGAGACCACCTTTCTGACTGCCTGTCTACAAGTCACTATATTTATCTGCACATTATAGCAAAAGGAAAATGTGTCCCTTTAGAACTTTAACATGTAATACATTAATATATGTAATCAGTTCCTTAAGCTGAGAATTCCCACACATGATTCTGAATACATACTCAAGTTCTTATCAAAAAGATCTAACAGTGTTATATCGTACAAGTAATTAGACCTTTGCAGAGTCCTGAAAGAGGTCATAGTTCAAGGTTATCCAGGACCCCACAAGGAGATCCTCTGAAATTACATTAAAAGAAATTTGAGTTTCGAATTTATTTTGTCTGTTATTCTAGAGATGTACGACTATCCAATTATTTTCTTCATAGATTTGTTTGGTTATAGGATCGCACATCCTAGGGCTACAGCTGTGTCCTCATAAACCAGGTGTCTATTGACTTCTTCTAACAACCTGTGGCACTTAAAGGGCTACTGAAACGTCTCAGATTACTTTGTACCACCGGGTTAACTGAATAATTCTGTACGTTCTAGTATACCTCTAACTGCAGCATCTTAAAAGGTAAATGAGTAGTGGCCGCTGACAAAGTTTCCACACCATAACACACCGCCGCACAGACGCCGGCAGCTGGTGTATGATGTAGCGGGCCAATGCTATCCGCACGCCCACAGGGTGCGAATGACAGCTCTTATTCCCACACTTGGTAGGGTGTGAATAATGGTTCTTATTCCAACACAATATAGGGTGTGCAGTAAAGGTCTTATTGGCACCCTATAATATACTTATAGGCTTATAGGGTTGCAATTGGGGTGTGAATTAGGACCGTTATTTGCACCCTCAGGGGGTGCGGAGAAGAACCCTTATCCAGACACTTGGGAGGGTTCGAATTAGAACTCTTATTCACACCCTGTGTAGGGTGTGAATTAAAATGTTATTCCCCAACCAACTGGACTCTGTAGCCTATTAAGACAACTATTTTATAGTGTCTAAGAAAAACAAAATATTTTTCTTTTCTTCACATATCAAAAGACAATTCTGGGTAATTTCTAAAATAATTATGCCTACACCCACTCCCCTGCCCCTTCCCCCCTACACATGTATGTTTTACTAGAGAAAAAGAAAAGATCCTAGGAATTGAATCCAGGCCTCCCATGCAAGAATCAGGCACCATACCTACTGCTCCACAGGGGCTATTGGTAACAGCCTGGGATTTTTACATGTAGTCTTTCCTGCACCCTTTTTTGTGTGGGAACAAGGCTCATAATTCACACACGCCATGGGGGTGCGAATAACAGTTCCTATTCTCACCCTCTACAGGGTGTGAATGACGACTCTATTGCACACACTAATCCACACCCGATAGGCCTATATAGGGTGCCAATAAGACCTGTAATGCAACCCTATATGGCCCGGAAATAGGAACTGTTATTCCAAGCTGGCCCCAACTCGCGCTTGGACACCTCCGAGCGACATCTCTGGTATTTAGGGGGCCATGACCGCGTCACTTCCCCCGTATATTGGGGGGGATTCCTACGCGGTACCCATCTGCACTTTTAATACTACAGCACCTAGCGCACAGGAACTATTTTAACCAGCAGCCTTTGATGCCAGCGATGACGCTCGGGAAACGAGGTCGAGGTGGTGCGAGCTTGCTGTTATTCAGAGCCTACTGAGTGTGGGAATAAGAACCACTATTCACACGCCATGGGGGTGCGAATAATGATGCATATTCGCACGACTGTGGGATGCGGATAGGGCTTGCTGGCGTAGCGTGGGTCAACCACCTAGGTGTGGTAGCTGCCTCACAGGCTGTAGCTCTATGGCAGTATTCACTCAACAGCCTCAGCTCAGGAACTGTGACGATGGGAATGGGGGGGGGGGGGGTAGGGCTCCCCTTCTTATAGATAATATAGATGTATTTAATTACATTATGTATGCCAGTATTGACTCAAGAGCTTCATCCATGGACATCCGTTTCTACACCTCCGTGGTACCATTAGTAGTTGATCTTCACTAGTCAATAAACATGACACCCTTTAACCATGACATGAAAAGTCTATAATTGGCCCTATAAACTCTATGTAGTGGCTTATGTATATCATAGTACATCCGAGTTTGTGCCTTAGTATTTTGAGCTATTCTAATGATTTGCTTTAATTTTGCCCCAGGAATTTTACATTCAACTCAACTGAACATAGATCTACAAATCTGTTGACTTATAAAACTGTGCATTCCTATTTTTGTACACAGTCCTGAGGGACATGAATTGAAAACACCCCTTTCACACAATAACTATCTTTAACATGGATAGTGTCAGAAAGATTAACTTGTTCTTATTCATCTGGCCGTCATGTCGCCAGAAGGGCCATAACCCATTAACCAATTTGGTGGCACTATAGGCCGATACATCCACAAAATTATACTACAAAGTACTGCATTGGGTCTGTTTGTTGCGGGTGTATTGGCCGATAATGTATCCAAATCGGCTAGTGGGTTATGGCCCTTTGGGAGGGAATTAAACCCCATCATATATAAGGTTAACTTGATACACAAATCATTGCATGCCCCTGGCGAGCCATTCATCAAGGCTGCATTCATGCATCATGACGAAAAAAGAAATAGTGCTAGGGTGTTACATCGAAAATCAAATATCTGCCCAAGAAAACAGTCAATGGGTAGATCTGATAGAGGAGATGTATAAAAATCTGATAGAAACAACACAGAATAGAGATATCATATTCAGCATGAAATGCCTGAGAGTCATTCAAAGTTGAAAATGCTCGTGGATCTTTATCCCTGCTATTTATAACCTGAAGACCACTTGTACCTGTGCATTGAGTATGCAGGGTCATGCACGCCCTGAGGAATCACCCTGCGTGCAGTCACAGCCCCTGGTAGAGGAAAATGTATGGCTTAAAGTTTGCAGTCTATTAATATATATATATATATATATAAATAAATAAATATACATATAAATATATATATATAAATAAATGACCATCAGTAGACTTAATTTCCGGAGGAGACCTTCATATTTATTCATAGTATTTCAAGTGCATTTGATCATAATCTAGGCTACAAAACGTCATACCCAGTAAACAGACTAACGTTATTTAACTTTGAAACGAAGAATTTTCTTAGTCTGAATTATGTCATTTTACTATGTTAAATAACGTCCAAATGTAAGGGTTCTTTTATGTTATTAAACCCGAATGAACGTTGATTAACGTCTATAAATGAGATGTAAATGATATTTCCAGGTTTGTTTAGGAATTAACGTAAATATAACCTAGCATAAATGAATGGAAATTTAAAGAATATCATGGAAACACTATTAGTTTTAGGCCAATGTATTTCAATATATACTTCTTTTTCAAAAATTGTACATAAATCATTTTTAGCTCTATTTTTAAAATGCCTTTATTTATTCACAATTGTTTGCTTTTATTACTAATGAGTAATGTTCAGTGGCCATGCACATGAGTAGAAATATCGCCAGCTCTGGGAAGGGAACCCCAGACCCTTGGATATTAAGATCAGTGCTCTAGCTTCTGAGCTAACCGGGCTCATGGATATGGCAATAGTAAGTTGGCGAATTTAGGAGGGGGGCACACGGGACCTGCCCCCCCCCCCCATCCCGCTTGGAAAATCATTAGTAAAAACTTCTGCCTCAGTCTCACGACTTTATAACAATTGGATCGTCTTTGGCCGGGTGACATCTTTGACCGGGTGCAAACTCTATGTAATGGCTTATGTATATCATAGTACATCCGAGTTTCGAACATGGAAATAACCTTCAATTGCCCTCAGAATAACGTTTACAAAATGTATATACATATATGTAATAACGTTTGATTACGTTCAATAACGTTTTGCAACCCTTACATTTGAACGTTTTTTATGTAGTCAAATTACATTTAACTAATGAAGATGTGTTTACTGGGTATGCACATTTGTAAAATTATAAATTATTCTAGGCCTCGGGCTCATTATGAATATGGTTATGTGCAAACGGTGGGGTGTTCCCCCACATCATGAGAAAAAATCCTACACTTATTTTACAGTTGGACAACATGTAATTATAGATTCCCCCGGAAATTACATTGACTGAGGTGGTATACTATGCTCCTATTGAAGCTACACAGTACCATAGGCTGCGTGCATATACACAGGGCTTGGCACAGTGTAGTGTAACTTATAGAAGAAGGCATTCCAATCAGCCTGCCCTCCATGACATCAGAAACATGGCTAGAGCCAGGTGGGCTGGATGTGGGTGGAGGGGCAGGGTGCAAGGGCCTGCTGTATGGTGGCAGTGGGAGTGTTAGCACCCATATATATGTGATGACCACGGGTTGGTTATGGTGTAAATAGGGTTAGGGAGAAGAAAATAGGTAAAATTCGATGATCCACTGTTTAACTCAAATTCAAAAAGTAGGAGTTTTGTTGTTCCTCCATATCATTTTGATTCATTGTGATGAGGTCTGATTACATGCGTCCAATGGCTCCTTAATGCACATTGGTTTATGCTATTCTCACACTGTTCTCTGATATTGGTCACTACTGAGTTCTACTAAGACTGAAGGCTATCACTATGTCAGGCTTCATTGCCTTCTGTCCAATACTCCCTCCCAGTACTACTAACCAATTGATTTTAACGACCCATTACTTTCAGGTCCTACCTGAATTGTCAGTGGTAACATACAGCCACAATGACCACTGAGCAGTGTTATACACAGACCTTTACCTCAATGCGCAGTACGACTAGACTGGATTGGCGGGTGGGGGGGGGGGGGAGTCAGCTGATATCACACTGACAGCGTTAGGTTCTAGTACTCTCTGCGAGTGCACGCACATAGTTGGGGTGGCCTAGCAGTGCATCTGTTGTCTTACTATAAATGTGTAATATGAATCACTGCATTAGAAAGTAATCATCTCAGAATAAAAGTGTGTGTTTAGGTTATGGCAATGTGCTTTACTATGTTCAAAGCCAAGCACTTTTATGATTGCCTGAACATATCTGCGTGGGGTAAATTAACCTCCAACAAACACACAATGCTGTGATTGCTACAATAGATTAATGAAGCCCTTGACATTAATTTCCTAATGATACATGTAGGCATGTCTGATAAGTAGAATGCCATAGAAACCTGCTTCTAGAGATGTACTCATACAGTGGAGGGAGATTATCATTGACACATTTATGTTCAAGTACTTCCTGCGAGTGCACGCACATAGCTGAGCAGCTAACACCACAGTGGTCCTCTCTCATAACAACTATGAAATGATTTTCTACAGGATTCACACTCAAACCTAAAAGGAGAAAACATGTTATGGGTGTTAAAACCTGTGGTAAAAGACAATGTTATATTTGGACACAAATCATTAAACACATATTATAATGTTGATGAGTACACTAGACTTGGCCTCATCAGCCTGTTTATTGACCTATACATATTGACTTATATTACTGCCCATTTAGCATAAAACGTTAGCTGTAAATCTGTTTGTTGCCAAAGGATTTCATTTTATATGTTTGACCCCTTAAAGGACTAGAAATAGGCCTACCGTAACACCTTGCGTATAAGCTACGCATGTCAGATCAGGGGTGCAGCCCCAGGTCAGAGTGTGGTTTTTACGAGAGCATTTGCTACTACAGCACAGTACTAAAAGGCACCATAATCAGATCTCAGGTGCAGCTTATGGATCGGCTCAAAGTCGGGGTGCAGCTTATATGCTATGTTTTACGGTAATATATGATTTCAGCCTCGTTCTTTTTTATAATTATGTCCCCCACATCGATTAAATCAATCATAATCCTTTCTAATCAGGATATCATAATTATTGTATATATTTGGGTTATTTTGCAGATTCAAAAGATATTACACATATTTACTAATTATTTTTCATCAAAGCCCTTCATATCAGAAATGAAGTATATATGTGTACAGTCAAGGGAAAAGGGTCCTCCAAGGTAAAAATTAAGTTATGAAATTCACATCATCAGCTTTCCAGCAATATATTTCATAAGCAGGTTGACTTCTAGTTTATGAGATATGGCGCCTTTAATGTATGTGGACACTGTACAATCTCAAATGCTGATAAGCTCTATCCTCTTTGTTTTAGAAATATCTCTATCTAGTTAGCGTAATTGTACTAATTACCAAATATCCTACCTTTTTCAGTTTTTGATGTTAGAATTTTGTTTTCAGCAAAGAGATCCTTGTGGGGCCTTTTGTCAAGTATTTAAAAAAAAAATCTCAAATGAAAATCATGGTTCCAGGGCAAACAACATGTGCAACAACATCAATTTATGCCCAAAAACATTCTTCTCACATTATAAAATTGAAAGGTTTTCATCAAAGGTTTTCTAAAGTGGCTTATTGTAATCTACATCAAAAGTAACACAAATCGCTTTTTGCAATATTTTGATCAATTATATAGAGCCCCTAGCGGCCAAAATAGCACTATAAATCCCACACAGAGGTCTCTTTCACTTAGTTGATCCACATATTATTTTGTCTATGTATCCCCTCCTGATGCTTTAATAGCGTCCATTTGTGCTAAATGTCTATTAAATAAAGTAGAGTGAGTATCAATGTAGTTAATCCGGTCACTATAGTACCAGTAATGCTTTTCCGGGTATATCTGCCAAATATTGCATTTATTGTTTACATGTATTTTCCCACAGAAATGGTAATACCAACCATAGATTACCTAATCAAAATTTCCCTTCTTTCAAAATATTACTTCTATGCAGTCACATGCAACACTATGCATTGTATGAAGCAAGTTTATTTCATTTAGGAAACTCCTTTAAAAAGACCAACAATATTGGTCTGTTTACCATTGTTAAACTATTCCTTGTGTATGGCAAGATCGCTCCGTAGGAAGTGGTCATTCTTTTAGCAACAGGGTGTGGGTCGGTAGATTTTTCCAGGCAAGTGGCTCGAAATATCTTTGCACCCCCTCTTCCCCCACCCCTGATAGTTACCAAAATGACTGCTGCCTAATAGTTATCATTTCTTGTCGATTTTTACCAAAGGGCCGTGTCATTGCGTCGATTTTTTTTGCCTATCATTACTATACATTCTACTAAATTTTTGCATGTTCGTCGATTTTTAAAAGGGCTGTGTCGTTGTGTCGCCCGTCTACTGGCTGTTATGTACCAGTCGCCTCCCCCCCCCCCTTCAACAACATAACATAGTAGGGTGGACATGTCTGTACAGGTGGCTCCTGATAGAAGATAAGATGTTGTTCACACACTTCAGATCTTTCAGACCTTAGGCAGAGTGGGTGCTGATAAAGTTCATCATGATAACACTGTCACCTTGTGTACATCAGTAGCCTCCTACCTGACGTATACCATGCAGTGACTGGTTTATTAACCCTTTAAGGACGGCATGTCACTAAAAGATGACATTTATCGTCATGATGTCCCGGCACGTAACTCACCGGTGCTGCATTGGTGCATCACGCCGGCTCTTCCGGAGTGTCTCTACCCCTTAGGGTCAGCAGGATGCATAAATGCAGCACTGGCGAGTTACACGCTAGGGCTGCATTCATGCATCATGACAACCAGGAGCATGATGCATTAATGCATTATGCCGTCCTTAAAAGGTTAAGATATGCAGCTCATACAGATATATAGAAGGTTGGCGGGAGTTATGGACATCTCAAGAAATTACTTAAAAAAATTAAAGCTTTGTCCACAGTTGGGATTGCCACCCAGGCCATGGAGAAAGCCCTATTTTTCTTGCATGCGCCACCAGGCAGCATAACCAATAACCCTGTATCATTTGGTACTACCTTCTGGCCTTCAGTAGGCCTTTATACTGTAGATGTATCACCAGGCACCTATACTGTAGGCCTATTACGCTAAGTAATGCCTAAAGTAATCAGAGACATCACAATTAGGCCTGCATACATTTTTTGGCTCCCCCCAGATGGATCAGAATTGTCCCTCCCCTCTTTTAACTATACTAATGCGCATCCGTCAGGTTGCAATATTATGTCCTGATAGATTTGTATATTAGGCCTAGATCATGAATGAATGATTGATTAAAAAGCCAATACATATTGTTTAAACTTCACCTTAGACTAGCTCAATGGATATAAGATGATTAATCTGCTTATTTCGCCTGTATAGGCATAGACCCTCTTCAGGTTGAAGGGGTAGTAGGCATAGGCTATGAAAGGACTGTTAATTATATTGTGTTCTAACTTGGAAAGTCACAAATGTGTAGATTTCATGTTGGCGCTAGCATTTGAGCATCCCATGTAGGCCTACACTGTAAAAAGTTGTTGTTCGTGAACAGCAATATGTGCTGTAACTATACAGTACTTTAGCTGTAAAAGATAATACAGCAACTTTTGCTGTACACATACAATTCTGTTACTGTAGATGTAGGTTCGAATCCCATAACCAGCAACCAGAGGGAGAGAGAGCAGAGAGGTTGGAGGGAGTACCATACTCCACAGCCCCAAATATGACCTGATCTTTTCAAAAGCCCAATGATGCAGGCTACATAGTGACTGCCCCTCTAGCTCAGTCGGTAGAGCAGTGGGTGATGTAGTCTGAGGGTCAGCAGTTCCAGTCCCGGCAGCAAACTCTCACACAAACTACATTTCTCCTGATGCAATTCTAAAGTATAATGTATTTTGGTACACTGAAATGTTACTATTGAAAATATGCAGAGGACAAGACCAATGTATCTCAACAATCTGCATGAAAGATAGTAAAATTTACTTTGAAAAACATCTATAGGCCATCAAGATTACACTTCAACTCATGGTAGTTCAGTCCTTATTAGTACATTACTGCAATAGGGTAATTTTCATATTATCCCTTAAGACATGAACAGTCTAGTTCTAAAATTGTCCCCAGGGATCCTGTGTTGACCTCATTACCATTCACACATAAGTAGGAGGTGTTTCAATGCACCTGACATGCAGGATTCACTGGCGTAGTGGTCATGGTGCAGGACTATGGATTGGAACCTTGGGGTTCAAATCTCTAAAATGTTGAATATGTGAGCCTTTTTAGAACTCAGGTCTGCGTCTACAGTAGATTCTACTGTAGGTCTACAGCAGAATTTACTGGAACCAAAGTTGCCCCCAATAGTTGCTGTACAGGAACACTACTTACGTCTTACAGTGTATACATCAGCAGGCATATAACGAAAGTAGTCTGATAGATGATAGACCCACAGGTAGGCCAAGAGTACTGGTAGACCTACTGTAAATTCTATTTGTTAAAACTGTTGTGTAAGGGGTCCGGTGTCTATGCCTAAGGTAGTCTTCATTTGTTAGGGGCCTACTATTTATTAAATGAACACTCCCTAAACTTAGAAAACCCATGGAAAAATATGAGACATCACAATAGCTGTTTCAACTATTACTCATTATTGGGATAATTACATGTATATATATATAGACCTATGAATTAATCTAGGCCTATATTATTATCAGAGGACGGTCCCGACAGCCAGCTACCTTGGGTAGTGCCTACAGCGAGCGGCAAAATTGTGAGATATCCATTGTCTCTCTCTGCGTCCATCGACCATAGCACCATGTTTTGCAGCAACTGCATGCACCTGCATTAGGTTATTAAATTTGAAAAGTATTGCATTGAATGCCAAAGCAGTGGTTGATGTTGCATGGACTTGACCGCTGCTCTACCATTAGGCATACAAGACTGTAGGCGTAGACTGCAATTGAGTGGAGACAGGGGTGTGGCAAGCAGTTTCAAAGAAGGGTGTACCCTTTTACTTGAACGACACAAATACCATTTTACACATGGCAGATTTTGAATCAGCACACTAAATATACCCTAGTACAACACTCAGACAGATTATTGGTCTCCACACCAACCTAAAGTTAAATATCAACATTTGGTCTTTCTGGCCCCCAAAGCATGAGTATAGACTGATGTGCAAGGCACAACAACACGCAGAACATATTTAAACCAACCTATAAGGTGACCTTCATTTGACCTTCATATAAAAGTCTAATCTAAGTCTAAGGTACGGGTCTATCTATTGAATATCAAGTTGTAAAGCACCCTAACCCTATACTGAAATGGAAAGGTATATGTTTTCATGGTGTTCATGAATGTTACACCACAAAGGGTGTAGGTCTGGCTAGCCTCATTTTCCCACAAGTATATGTGTTACCATGGTAAAACTCTACACTTAATTCACAGGAATTACTGTGCTCATCCTTGAATTGGTTGAATGCTGATACTATGTCTCCCATAATTATCAAATAAACCAAAAGCTGTTCCCTGTATCTCTGCTGTGTATCTTCGCATCAGTAGGGGAGTTATTGATCATTGTTAGACAAACACTTCAGAATGCTATAAAGTTCAAACTGATCTCATTGGCATCTTTAAGCTTGCCCCTCAGTGGGCTCCTTATTACCTGTACACAGTGAATAGTCTACCCGACTACCATAAAGTCTCATGTAAAAGCCAACCCTTTTTTATGCCGCACCCCTGAGTTCCGAAAGTCCTATAAGCCAATAATAGGTACTTTAGTACTGTAATATTTTTCGAAAGAAGCTAAGAACACTGGAGAAGTCTGGCCCAAGGAGAAATCAGTCCTGGTTAAGATGGCCCCAAGGCAAAGAAGGTCCCAGAGAAACAGCCTAAAAGAAAATTTTCCCCATAAGAGCATTCAGCCCCAAATAGAAAACGACCTCCCCCCCCCCGAGAAAATGTCTTAAATGCTTTAAATATTGTAGCATTAAAAAATTACATTGAAGTTTTCCTTTTCAAATTGTGTGCGAACAAAAAAATAGTATAACTAATTATGAGGTAGTACAGTTGTCCTTTCAAATGCAGGGACAGTTTTACAGCATAGTTTGAAATTAAACATTAATCAATCACCCAATTTCCAAGATACATATCTGAGAACTCAATGGTAAGCAGTATTAGCTCTCCCTCAACCTACAAGGGACTGTGTTAACCCGTGAGCTGATGCCTATATATACCAAATACACATCATGTGAGATATATGAGCTGAACTTCTAGCAAATTTGAGTTGGCCAAATTAACTTTGCCCATCTGGTGAGATAAAAACATATTCTAGCAAAGATATTGGCCTATCTAGCAGTTTTAGACTGGTCTCCAAGCATATATCTACTCTGTTTTGGCCTAAGTGTCACCCCTACCCCTCTACATATATATAGAAGGGATGTTTGTAGAGACATGGGACAGGACTTTAGTCTTGAAGATATCATTGATACCATCCAAACACTTGACACTAACCAGAGTTTACATAGATAAAGTTCATACTGATAGCTGGGAAGCCTAACGACAGACACTATGTCATACAACCGGGGGGAGGGGATCTGATATTAATGATACCTTCAGGTTCAAGTAGACTCTGCGAGTGCACGCACATGGCAGGGAGTGGTCCTCTCTCTTTATAGATACTGCCGCATGATAAAATTAAGCTAAAAATGTCTTACTCTTTCGTTGGTTATACATTCTCAATGTTTGACTGCTTCAGGGTAGAGAATTCGTTGAGTACCAGATGAAGTAAAATTATCAGGCTATGAACCAATAAGGAAAGTCCCAGCTAATTCGACTGATAATTTCATTCTAATTCTAATTGTCAGGGTTTTTTATACGATAATGATCCTCCCAATTAAACTCTGGATTTAATTCCCCTAAAAGAAAAATATTATACCAAACCTTCTCATAATAGTTTGGATATTCCTGAAAGAAGTCGAGCTCCTCCGAGAGAATCTGTTAGGAGATTAAGGTTGCTACTCTAACCAGGGTTGCTGTTTGGTTGCCAAGGTAATGTATGTCAGAGGGATGCTGGTCAGTTCAGGGTGCAGTTTGCTGAACGCTGCAGCTGGATCGGTCCATGGAAGTGGAGGAAGATTGGGGTAGAGTTTGGCATGAAGAGGGGGCACAGTTTGCCAAGAAATGTTGACACAGTTTGCCGTGAAATGTGGACACAGTTTGTCATGACAAGTGGGCACAGTTTGCCATGAAATGTGGGCACAGTTTGCCATGAAACGTGGGCATGGTTTGCTATGAAACGTGGGCATGGTTTGCCATGAGATGTCGGCACAGTTCGCCGTGAAATCTGAGCACAGTTTGCTGTGAAATGTAGGCACAGTTTGCCTTAAAACTAGTGCCCCCCCCCCCCCCATTCTCGAAGGGGCTGGTTTAGGGTAAATAAGACTTTATAATTTTTCTAGACAGATTGCCATTTACTGCAGAAATATACACTGAGAATTGTTTGGTTATTTGATTGAAAATACAACCCTAAATCATGACAAAATAATAGGGGGTGTGTGGGGTCTTTAGCTGACAAAATGGTTCTTAGCTGACAAAAGGGTACCCTTTTGTCAGCTAAAGGCTCACATGGGGGCATAAGGCTATAAAAGTGGCGTTAAAGCACAAAAGTGGTTCTTAGCTGACAAACCCTATGGGGTGGTTCTTAGCTGACAAACCCTATGGGTTGGTTTCTAGCTGACAAATCCTAGGCAGTGGTTCTTAGCTGACAAACCCTATGTGGTAGTTCTTAGCTAACAAACATTTATGTGGTTCTTAGATGACAGACCCTGTGGGGTGGCTCTTAGCTGACAAACCCTATGGGGTGGTTCTTAGCTGACAAACCCTATGGGTTTGTTCCTAGCTGACAAACCTTAGGCAGTGGTTCTTAGCTGACAAACCCTATGGGGTGGTTCCTAGCTGACAAACCCTATTGGTTTGTTCCTAGCTGACAAACCTTAGGCAGTGGTTCTTAGCTGACAAACCCTATGGGTTGGTTCTTAGCTGACAAACCCTATGTGACAGTTCTTAGCTAACAAACATTTATGTGGTTCTTAGCTGACAGACCCTGTGGGATAGCTCTTAGCCGACATACCCTATGGGGGTGGTTCTTAGCTGACAAACCCTATCCATGGGTTGGTTCCTAGCTGACAAACCTTAGGCAGTGGTTCTTAGCTGACAAACCCTATGGGGATGTTCTTAGCTGACAAACCTTATGAGGCAGTTCTTAGCTAACAAACATTTATGTGGTTCTGAGCTGACAGACCCTGTGGGATGGTTCTTAGCTGACAAACCCTATGGGGTGGTTTCTAGCTGACAAATCCTAGGCAGTGGTTCTTAGCTTACAAACCCTATGGGGTGGTTCTTAGCTGACAAACCCTATGGGTTGGTTCTTAGCTGACAAACCCTATTGGGTGGTTCTTGGCTCACAAACCCTATGGAAGCTCTTAGCTAACAAACATTAATTTGGTTCTTAGCTGACAAACCCTGTGGGGTAGCTCTTAGCTTACTTACCCTGTGGGGTGATTCTTAGCAAACAAACCCTATGGGGTGGTTTCTAGCTGACAAATCATAGGCCGTGGTTCTTAGCTGACAAACCCTATGGGGTGGTTCCTAGCTGACAAACCCTATTGGTTTGTTCCTAGCTGACAAACCTTAGGCAGTGGTTCTTAGCTGACAAACCCTATGGGTTGGTTCTTAGCTGACAAACCCTATGTGACAGTTCTTAGCTAACAAACATTTATGTGGTTCTTAGCTGACAGACCCTGTGGGATAGCTCTTAGCCGACATACCCTATGGGGGTGGTTCTTAGCTGACAAACCCTATCCATGGGTTGGTTCCTAGCTGACAAACCTTAGGCAGTGGTTCTTAGCTGACAAACCCTATGGGGATGTTCTTAGCTGACAAACCTTATGAGGCAGTTCTTAGCTAACAAACATTTATGTGGTTCTGAGCTGACAGACCCTGTGGGATGGTTCTTAGCTGACAAACCCTATGGGGTGGTTTCTAGCTGACAAATCCTAGGCAGTGGTTCTTAGCTTACAAACCCTATGGGGTGGTTCTTAGCTGACAAACCCTATGGGTTGGTTCTTAGCTGACAAACCCTATTGGGTGGTTCTTGGCTCACAAACCCTATGGAAGCTCTTAGCTAACAAACATTAATTTGGTTCTTAGCTGACAAACCCTGTGGGGTAGCTCTTAGCTTACTTACCCTGTGGGGTGATTCTTAGCAAACAAACCCTATGGGGTGGTTTCTAGCTGACAAATCATAGGCCGTGGTTCTTAGCTGACAAACCCTATGGGTTGGTTCTTAGCTGACAAACCCTATGGGTTTGTTCCTAGCTGACAAACCTTAGGCAGTGGTTCTTAGCTGACAAACCCTATGTACTGGTTCTTAGCTGACAAACCCTATGTGATAGTTTTTAGCTAACAAACACTTATGTGGTTCTAAGATGACAGACCCTATGGGGTGGTTCTTAGCTGACAAACCCTATGTGACAGTTCTTAGCTAACAAACATTTATGTGGTTCTTAGCTGACAGACCCTGTGGGATAGCTATTAGCCGACATACCCTATGGGGGTGGTTCTTAGCTGACAAACCCTATGGGTTGGTTCCTAGCTGACAAACCTTAGGCAGTGGTTCTTAGCTGACAAACCCTATGGGGTTGTTCTTAGCTGACAAACCCTATGAGGCAGTTCTCAGCTAACAAACATTTATAAATGTGGTTCTGAGCTGACAGACCCTGTGGGATGGTTCTTAGCTGACAAATCCTATGGGGTGGTTTCTAGCTGACAAATCCTAGGCAGTGGTTCTTAGCTAACAAACCCTATGGGGTGGTTCTTAGCTGACAAACCCTATGGGTTGGTTCTTAGCTGACAAACCCTATGGGTTGGTTCTTAGCTGACAAACCCTATTGGGTTGGTGTGTAGCTAACAAACCTTAGGCAGTGGTTGTTAGCTAACAAACCCTAGGCAGTGGTTCTTAGCTGACAAACCCTAGGCAGTGGTTCTTAGCTAACAAACCCTATCGGGTGGTTCTTAGCTGACAACCCTAGTAGCAAACACACTGTGGCCCCGGACGGGGCCAGACTGTTTGCAAGTCTGGCCCGGAGTGGGCTAACCGACGGGCTCCCGTCTGTTTAGGGCACTGGGCTTTGGTCTGGCCCCGTGCGGGCTTCCCATGTTTGGCGCAGATCGGGTTATGGACGGGAAGCCTGCTTTGGGCTCAGATTAGTTTTTGGACGGGCTTCCCACTTTCGGCTCAGATTGGTTTTTGGACGGGCTGAAAGTGGGTTCAGATCGGTTTTTGGACGGGTTGAAAGCGGGCTCAGATCGGATAATTATGGGTTTTTAGAATCTATTCAATCATTCTCCAATGATTTTTATTGTATTTGTTGAACCAGATATCCTAGGTCCTTCTAATCAACCCAAGGCATAATCATACTCTTCCTACCCAATAATGGAAGTATCAAGCAGGCCTATTATCATCAGGTTTGAGCCACATGCAGCATAGACAAGTGTCTATGGTGCACATTGGCCTTCAAAGCCATAGTTCATACCTACATGGGGCACATAAGTCTTATATTAAGCAGGTTGTAATGCCACAGAAATAGTGTTTACACTGGATAGCTGCTTAGAGAACCTCCTTTTCATCATTCAAATATATAGTCTATCTTATTTCCAAACTGTGAGAACATCTATTTATTGTTTCCTATTCTACATCACTTTAACATTTTATTGTATTATTATGTAATGTAAATTTCATCTGGTTTTGTTGGAAAACTCTAGATATTGTATAGTAGTGACATCTGGTGTCAATCATCAGAACTACTAGACCAGTTGCCCTGTCAAAACCCAACCTCAGCCCTCATCGGCCCGGAGTGGGCTAATCGATGGGCGCCCGTTGGTTTAGGGCGCTGGGATTTGGTGTGGCCCCAAGTGGGCTGCCCGAATTGGGCTCAGAACGGGTTTTGGACGGATTTCCTGTCATCTGGCCAACGTGAACCCAAAGCGGGTAGCCCTCTTTGAAACTGATCTGAGCCCAAATCAGGCAGCCCGCTTTGAAACTGATCTGAGCCCAAAATGGGCAGCCCTATCGAGGCCACACTTCAGCCCAGCCATCTGCCCAACATGAAACCCAGCAGTAGTATAGTATGTATCGGAACGGGACTATAGTTAAGTACTGTTTATTACTCAATCGACATGCAGCCAATCAGAGGCCTCCATTTGGTCACGTGACCCGTTGCCATGGTAACGTGACCTACTTAGGGCTCTCAGCCAATCAGAAGCCAGCATTCTGGGTGACCTACTGACCTACTTAGAAGCTCTCAGCCAATGAGAGGCTGGCATTCTGGTAACTATGGTAACGTGACCTACTTACGTCACGTGACCTACTTAGGCTCAGCCAATCAGAAGCCGGCATTCTGGTAACTAGGGTAACGTGACCTACTTAGGGTTTGTTTGTAAACAACACCACGTGGCTCTCTTGTTTGTAAACAACACCACGTGACACGTGACTGTTTGTAAACAAACAACGTATATATAGAAAAAAACACAACAAGTTCCATCTTATGTTAAAATTATATTTTCGAATAAAAAAGCACATCTGTAACAGCGTCTATGTGTAACTACGCGCGTTCTCATTCAAACACTATAACACTATCATACCGTAGCAGCAGCAGGTAGGACCGGAAGAAAAGCAAGCGCACGAGCAGAAGCGACGACACCATTTGCACCATCCGGCCGTCGCGTTGGTAGCCCTACTACCCGTCGCGCGTTCCACTGGAGCGGCTTTAAGAGTGACAAATGACGATTCTTTGTCGACGCGACTGCTAACATCAGCATCGGCAGCAGCATCGGCAGCATCGGCAGCAGCATCGGCAGCAGCGGCAGCAGCCTCGGCAGCAGCGGTAGCAGCAGTAGCAGCAGCGGCAGCAGCAGTAGCGTGAGCATTAGCAACAACAGCAGCAGCGACAGTAGCAAGGGCGGCAGAGCGGGCACTAGTAGCGTTATCAGCGGCGTCATCGGCAGCCGCAACAGCATCAGCAGCAGCAGCGTCGGCATCGGTGGCATGAGTAGCTGCATCGGCGGCAGCAACAGCAGCAGTCACAGCCGCAGCGGCAACAACAACAACGTCATCACGACCCGCGTCACTAACAGCCGCAGTAAATGCAGCAGTAGCACGCTGAGCAGCACTAGCAGCAGCAGTAGCAGAGGCTACAGCATCAGCTTCACATTCGCGCGCCGCTTCGTCATTCCGCTTCATGTCACGGTAGCAACTTTCCATCACGAGGATCTGCAAATTGAGGCGCGGTGCTGGTGGTGGTAGTAGTAGTAGTAGTAGTAGTAGTAGTAGTAGTAGCGTGAACGATGATGACGATGCTGAATGTGGTTTCACTCCCCTTATATACCCTTACGCCCCGCCTTTTTTCAAGCCACCGGCCAGCTGCCCCTTCACGGCAGGTCTTTAGATCAGCCTTATGTCGCTTACTACGTGGCTCATCATCCCTCTAATCGCATTTTCCAGCCGCCAGCCGGCTGTCTGCTGATGACAGGCGAGGGTGATTTGTTTTTTTCTTTAGATATAAGCCGCTTACCACACGCGCACCCTCTAGTCACAGACAGAGTGACAGAAAGGGAGGGGGTCGCTTTGTTCACGCTACCTGTAGTTGTTTTTCTATACACACGCTGAGCCCATGACCCGTTAATCCTTTATACAGGTAACACGCGTTCAACTAATTACCCTATTGTATGACAGTCGGTACACGGATTTAATTTTAAACCGCCTTCCCATCTGGGATCCATGTCTGGCGGGGTGGAAGGATCCAGCTGAAAAGTGTGATTAGGGCTTTTGTTTCTCTTATGATAGCAGCAGGTCAGCATGCGACAGCTGAAAATGTCAGACTCGCCGCTCCTATAAAAGACTGAGATGCGTCTCTCTTTCCACACACCCTTCTACCATCGCCGCCGACACCGCCACCGCCGGCCAGCCGACCGCCGCCACCGCCTGCAGTCACCGCCATCACGCCAGCAGGGAATTTCGAGCTGAGTCTGCTTATTGCTTATTTTTTTTCTTTGAGCTTTTTGTTTTCTTAAATTTTTATTTTCACTCAGTCTTTTTTGTTTCGGAGGAAAGAAATATGGCGCTGCAGAGGGCGCGAGTTTCTAAAAGACGGTCGCGCGAACAAAGCGCTCTCCTCAACTGCCCGGCTATTTTTTTATCTCAAAGGAGAGAGCGTCACGTAGTTGAGGTTCACGCTTCTCTTGAGGCGTACCGAATTCTCGAGAAATGCAAAGCTGAGCGCCATCGTCGTTATACAAGAGCGGAAAAGGAAAACGTAGCGACATGGCCGAGAGCCGTCTTCTCAGAACAGCATTTACTCTACTATTGCATAACAGCTGCTCTCAGCGCCCCCACTCGTTGGGCGTTTCATGAAAAGAAAGAGCGCCGCTACTCTCCTCACCCTGCCTCCTCTTATAAAGTGAGAATAAGTGCTATGAAACGATTCGACAAGCCGATCGGTTTCTTGGGAGCGACTGCAGCTCCCACTCGGTGGGCGCGCGTTGTGGCCGACGTGAACACGGTCTCTAAACGTTTCGACGTCGTCACTTGTTATCCCGCATATTGCAACGCAGCCGAATTGAAGAAGATAGGGACGCACTATTTTAAACCATACGCTCCAATATGTATTTGTCACCGCCGCGCTCACACGCCTTATTGCTTTTTCGAGACGATCGTGTCACAACACAGAAATAGAAAAAAAAACGGCAAAGCGACGAGCTTTGCCTAAATGATCAAAAAAAAAAAAAAAAAAAAAAAAAAAAAAATTAATCTCCTCCTCCTCCTCCTCCTCCTCTTCCTCCTCTTCCTCCTCCTCCTCTTCTTCTTTTTTAAAAAATAAATAAATATTTGTATCAGACTCCTCTGGAGTCTGATACAAACATTTATGACTATTGAGTGAAAATAGAATTTTATCGCAAAAAAAAGTCACTTCTGCCGCCGCTACTGTGACACCGGCCGGTATCAATAAAAAGGTCGGCTGACTTTTCTCCACAACCATTCACTACCGACCGTTCGAGTGAGAAACACAGCAGACAGTCAGACACACAACCGCTCTCTGACGCGTCCTGAAAAAAAAACAAAAAAAAATGTCCAGTAGTAAAAGCAAACTCTTCACAGAAATTCATTTCGACGCTCGACTACAAGGACCCTTTAGTTGTATCATTAGCGGTCCGTCGGGTTGTGGAAAATCGCGCTTGGTGGATCAATTTCTGAGCGACGTGAACAATTTGGTCACGCCGCCGGTGGAAAAGACTTTTTACCATTACGGCGAGTGGCAACCTCTGTTTGAAAAAATGCAAAATCAGTACGGTGTGGAATTCAGAGAAGGTCTTCCTAGCAAAGAGTCTATAGCGGGAGACGTGGAAGTAGCAGAAGACGCTTTACGACCCCACACTCTACTGATATTGGACGATCTGATGAGCAGTTCCAATCAGCAAGTGGTAGCCGACATCTTTACTAAATACTCGCATCACTGGAACGTGAGCGTCATATACATCACTCAGAACCTATTCCAGAAATCACCCGACTTTCGAACTATGAGTCTGAACGCTCACTACATGATCGTTTTCAAGAACCCGCGCGACATGGGGCAAATAGCTAGTCTGTCTCGCCAGGTGTTTCCGTCCAACGCGGCGGCCCTCTCTAGTATATTTACCCATGAACTCAAGCGACCTCACTCATACCTCCTTCTGGACTTCAAGCAGTCAACACCTGACGATCTGAGAATACGCTCCTCTTTGACGTCCATACACTCTCAGCTAGTGTTCGTACCGCTAGACAAAAAAAAGAACAAGAGAAAGCAGTAGCAAAAAAAAATGTCTTCTCATCTACTCGAAAGACACTTTGGTACTCTCAAGCACTTAGCTAAGTGCTCGCCAAAGGACTGCTCGCATCTAATAGACTCTGGAAGCGACGATCTGATCGCAGCGTTAAGTGAGATCTGTCACAATTTACTGGTAGGGAACATCCCGCTCAGCGACAAACAACTGGACAAGCTTCGAGAATCGGCTGACGTGTTGAGGGAGGTCGGCAAAAAATCTACGCCCATCAAAAAAAAGAGACGCGTCTTGGTACAAGAGGGAGGTTTCCTCATTCCGGCTCTCATAGGGATGGCCTTACCGCTTATAAAGAGCATTCTCCGTATATGAGACACCTCATTCGACACCTACTCGCCGACAGCACCACCACCACCACCACCACCACCACTACCGCCACCACCAGCGTCATTGCCACCGTCGTCCCCATGACGGACTCAGAGCAGCAACAACACTACAAACGTTTAGCGCTCGTGGATCCTGAGACGCTCTACAAATCATCACGAGCAGGTCTACTTCATCATGTGCCCGCTGCTGCTGCTACTACTAGCGCTGCTACTACTGCAGTCGCTGCTGCTAGTACTTCTACTGCTCCAAACCTTCCTCCTCTTCCTGATGAGCGCACTGAAAAGAACGAGAGTTCCGCTCCTGCCACCGCCGCCCGCCTACCTGCCGACATGGCCTATTACCACAAGCAGGCAGAACAGTCCCTTCATCCCGACGCGGCCTTGCACCAGGTGCTACAGTTTATCTACAGGGACTTGGATTTAGTGTTGAACGACCCCACTTTGGAATCGCGCGAGAAAATGTTGAAATACCGAAGGTTGTTGAATAGATTGCAATTTTTTCTCGCGAATCCCCACAACAGCAACATCTCTTCGTCCTACTCTTCTTCGCCCCCGGCTCACCTCCGTCAGTCTGCTGAAGAGGCCAGCGCGTCCCTACTCGAGCGGTTGGTGAACCAAGTTCCCAAGAGGAATCGCACTCGGACCGTGGCGCTGTACAAACAATTGGAGAAATCCGGTGTGATCAAGTGGAACGAGGACGGTGCGGTGCGCGAGATGTCGGGTCGGAGAATACCACCTGAGCGTCGCATCAACATAGTGGACTTACTGAACGACGCCGCCAGGTTCAGGAAGACGGCGCCCAGACCGGCGGGCTACTCGCCGTTCACGAAAGCGCTGCGCGAAGCAGTTCCCACAGACTCCTTGATCGGAAACCATCTGTATAAAGCGAGCGGACCTGGCCAAAGTTTGGACACACGGCTTGCTGACAGAGGTCGGAAACAACCGAGCTTCGACTCGGAAGAAGGAGAAGCAGCAGCAGCAGCAGCAGCAGTAGCAGCAGCAGACTCTTCTCTCCAGGTGGTGGACGATCAATCCTCTGAAGACGAGGAGGACGACCGTGAACTTTTCCAAACTCCGACTTCCTATAGGAGCGTGCCGCGTAAGAAAAGGAAAGGGCGCAACCGCCTAGCGGCGAGCTCGTCGTTCACGCCCTCAACAAGCCCACCATGGGCAAACCAGTGAAGAGACTGACCAAGAAGGAAAAAGAAAAGAAGCGCGTAGTAGCTAGATATACCGACGTCAAAGCGCCCTCCAGTTTCACTAGCGTGACTAAACTCCAGAAACATCATTTTCGCCACCTGAACCCGGCCGTCATCCGAGATGCTTTAGTGTCGCTGGACGCCTACACTAAACATAAACCCATTCGGAGAAAATTCGCAAGGAACAAGACTATAACCGGCGCAATCGATCAGCAGTGGCAGATAGATCTGATGGACATGCAAGCTTTGGCGTCTCACAACGACCGCTTCCGGTACGTGGTGACGGCGATCGACGTTTTCTCTAGGTACGCGTGGGCTGTTCCCATTAAATCCAAGAGCGGCGCTGATGTCACCGAGGCCTTCCGAGAGATGACAGGCACTGGCGAGAGACGACCGCGCACTGTTCAGACAGACAAGGGGAAAGAGTTTTTGAACAAGATCTTTTAAGATCACTTGAAGAGCGAGGGCATAGAGTTCTTCACTGGCGAGAACGACGACATCAAAGCTAGTCTAGTGGAGCGCTTGAACCGCAGTCTGAAGGAGAAGCTGTGGCGTTATTTCACACACAAGCGCACGTATCGCTACGTAGACGTACTGCACCATGTAGTGTCTTCTTACAATCGCACTCACCACAAGACGTTGAAAATGGCGCCGGCTCAAGTCAGCTCGGAAAACAGCGAAACAGTTTTCTACCGACAAGATCTCCCAACTAACAAACAAATCGACGAAATATGGAAAAAGAAGAAAAAAACAAAGACGTCCGCCGTCGACGTCATCGCTCCGGGTGACAGAGTGAGGATGTTGAGAACTAAAGGCGCCTTCGACAAAGGGTACGAGGGAAACTGGCGCGAGGAAGTGGTCGACGTTGCTAAGACGTTGGGAAGCAGAGGGTTCGAGCTGAAAGACGACAAGGGCGAGGAGATAAAAGGCGTCTTCTACCCGGAAGAGGTTCAGAAGGTGTACAAGAGTCGTTACGACAACAACTACCTGATAGACGAGGTGTTGCGCCGCAAGACCGTCGACGGTAAAGAGTTAGCTTTCGTACGTTGGTTAGGTTACGACGACAAGTTCAACGAGTGGATCCCCGTCAAAAAAATAACGTAGAAAAAAAAAAAAAAAAAAAATGAACATCACTCTACCTAGCAACAGCTCTATGGAGTATTATCCTGACAACAGCTTGACGTCTTTCCGAACTCACTTCGACTCGCCGCTCCTTCTGCCCGAAGCGTACGAAGCGGCTCTGACTGAGATCATCCTCCCTACAGAATGGACTAACGTGCACGACGACGACTTGATCATCGTTGTTCCTCTGCGCACCAAAGGTTCGCTAGAGGAGGCGATCCAGGTTTTAAAAGAAACTAAATTCTCCGAAGGAAAAAAACCACAGGTAGACTGGAAGAGAATGAAAAACGCGAACGGTCTGAGCAAGCTAACGTTCAGCTCAAAATTCCCGCTGAACTGGAAGGAAGCGAGCTATGTAACGGTGGAAGAGATATCAGACACGTCGGAAGAGCAGCAATTGAAACCGGAAACAAAAAGGTTCAAGAGAGAGGTCGACTTGAGACAGACGAATGCCGTATACAAGCAGTTCTTGTCCCCGGCGGTGAAGAAGAAGACGATCAGCCATCAAGCAAGACAGATGATCGAAAAGATGGAGAAGGACATGGGAGTGCGCAGTTTCATGCCAAACATATTCGAGATACCTCCTATTTTCACCGGAAGCAACCACACCCTAATCGAGCGCTTGAGTGAGACGTTGCGAGATGACAGACTAGAGGGCGACAGCTTCTTGCTCAAACCGATGCGGATCTTATCGTACGACGCCAAGACGAAACGCGTCACCATCAAACCGCCGAGACACTGTGCTGTCCTGCTGAGTCAGCATCTCGCATGCGTTCTAGGCTTCGGAGAGAAGACGTGTTTCGCGTCGCCGACTACCGGCGCCTACTCGATGGATGTTTACGGGGACGTGCACTCTGTGTACATATACACCGACATGATCCAGGAGAGACGTGTGGGCGACATGCAAGTGCCGCTGTTGCGCTGCGTGGCGGTGGACAGAGGCGGAAAGCGTCGAGGTGGCGTGCAAGCTATCAGTTTTCCCCATTTGGATTATTTCCCCTTGAAATCCAAGAGGTTTACCGAGGTCGGCATCTATTTAAGAGACCGATCCGGTCATTCCATCCCATTCGGTAGAGGCGAGGTGACCGTGACACTTCATCTGAGACCTATTGAGCGCTGAAAGAGAGAAAAATGATGCGTCAACGCGTTCCGTACTTTCCACCCAGGCGCACCGTCGGCAGAGGGTACAGCGATTACTACAACGCGCAGCTGGGCAACGGCGTCAACGTGTACAGCGGGCGCTCTTTCCAGAGCGGGCACGGTTTAGGCGGCGCTCTGTTAGGTCTGATGCGCTCGGCTACCCCGCTATTGAAGTCGGTGGGAAAAACGCTGCTCCGCGCCGGTGTGGGCGTAGCTAAAGATGTGCTGGCGGGTCGGACTTTAAAGAGCAGCGTGAAAGACCGAGGCGCAGGCGCTCTGAAGAGACTGGCGAGTACGGCGTTCTCGGGAGGAAAGACGCCTGTCGCGTCTAAGAAAGGGTCGAAACGTCGCCGGCATTCTCCTCAGACGGGCGGTGGCTCTTGCAAGAGACGTAGAGGGGATGTATTCGACCGGTAAGCGCCTAGGCGTTCAGGTATAAATAAAAAGACTGGAGGCGGCCGGCGTCAGTCTGTCGGCCGCATGAAGAGAGAACACAATGGCTTACGTACACGAGAGCAGTAACGAGTGCGCGCTCTCTGAGCTCGACCTGCACACCGTAGCGCCGACTCAGACTACTATCTTAAAGTCGTCTTTCCTGGGGATAGAAACAAAAAACTCTTTAGAGGATGGAGGTAACATAAATTTCACCATCAACAAGTCGCAAGAGTACACAGACCTGAACGAGAATTACCTTCATCTGGAATGTCAAGTGCTAAAGGACGGAGCGGCGATCGAGGACACCGACGCGGTAGCTCCGGTGAACAACTTGGCTCACTCGCTCTTCAAAGACGTCCAAGTCTCCATCGGCGGTTTCAAAGTGTCTGGCAACACCGAGACCTACCCTTACCGAGCTTACTTGGAAGGGTTACTCAACTACAACAAAGACGTGAAGGACGGCGTCATGAGCGCCCAGGGGTGGCATGAAGATACGCCCGGTCAGTTTGACACGTTGACTGACGCGAATGCGGGGTACAAAGCGCGCAAGAAGCTAATCTCCAACAAGCGCTTTTCGCTGATGGCGCGACTGCACTTTGACCTGGCTCATCAACCGAAGCTCATCGTTGGAGAGACAGAAATCAATCTCACTCTGAAACAAGCGGCGCCCTCTTTCTATCTGATGTGCGCCGCTGACGGAGGCTACAGCTTGAAGATCTACAAAGCAAAGCTCTACGTGCGACGCGTGCTGGTGGCGGACGCTGTAGCGGAAACGCACGAGAGAGCGGTGATAGAACACGGGCCCTTCGACTACCCGGTGAACAGAGTGGAGGTGACGACCTACGCCATCCCTCAAGGTAACAGAGATCACAGCTACACGCACTCCAACACAGGCCAGCTTCCCAAGTCGATGATGATTTGCTTCCTTGACCACGACGCCTTCAACGGTAGCTACACCAAGAACCCGTTCGAGATGAAGCATTACGACATCAGCTTGCTTCAAGTGATAGTGAACGATCAGAAAGTGCCGAACGACGCCTACGTGCCCGACTTTAAGACCAAAGCGGCCGTGAGAGAGTACTTGGCGCTACACACGGAAACGGGGATGTACGAGGGCGCGCGCTCCTGCGGTATTTCATACGAACAATTCCTGAACGGTTACACGGTGTTCCCCCTCGACTTAACCCCAGACAGATCGCACGACGGGTGTCGCGTGAACCTTATAAGAGCGGGTCAGCTGAGGGTGGAAGTCAGTTTCCGCTCGGCGCTACAAGCGACAACAACGGTGCTACTCTACTTGGTGTACGACAACGTCGTCGAGCTGACCCGAGATCGACACCCCGTCACCGACTACCACATGAACTGAAGACAAGACGGCGGTACTTGGCGTATCGTATGAACACGCTTGAAATAAGCAGAGTGTTGAAGGAAAACGTTCACACAAAACATCGTTTCCTGGGCGTTTTCTCTTGTGACACTATTCCGAAGCACCCTATCAAAGACACTTGTTTCGTGAGCAACACAGATCCGCAACATTTACCAGGCCAGCATTGGGTGGCGTTTTACGTGTCGAGCACGGGTGAAGTGTACTACTTTGATTCCTTCGGCTTACCGCCGCTGAGTGCGGAGTTCTTGTCTTTCGTGGAACGCTCTGCTCCGTTCAAGTGGCAAAGAAACCGCATTCAACTACAAGACACTTCTGCTGACACCTGTGGACCTCATTGCGTTCATTTCCTAATTGAAGCATGTCGAACAAGAAACCCCAAGAAGTGCGTCATGCGCATGAGCAAAATCCCAAAGCTGAGCGACCGGGTCGTGAGTCAGAAGCTATCGATGATGCTGTTGTGACGGGTTGTTGCGATGGCGGCCGTTTCATGGAGGCAAAGATTCTCTGCCTTGCCGAAATGGTGTTGGATTTATCCAAAGTCGTGCAATGTCTATTGGAGAAAAGTCGTCCGGGGTGTGGTGGTGCGAGTGACGGCGGCGTGAGACTTTGCGGCCTGTTGAGTTGCTGCAAATCGAAGAAGCAAGCTAAAAAAGCATAAACTTGTGTGTTTTTTCTGATTGAAAATGAAAAAATAAAGAATAAAATGAAAAGAAAAGAAATTATCTTGTTGTGTTTTTATTTCTATATATAAGTTACATAACTTTTTTTTGTTTGTTTGTTTACAAACAGTCACGTGTCACGTGGTGTTGTTTACAAACAAGAAAGCCACGTGGTGTTGTTTACAAACAAACCCTAAGTAGGTCACGTTACCCTAGTTACTAGAATGCCGGCTTCTGATTGGCTGAGCCTAAGTAGGTCACGTGACGTAAGTAGGTCACGTTACCATGGTTACCAGAATGCCGGCCTCTGATTGGCTGAGAGCTTCTAAGTAGGTCAGTAGGTCACCCAGAATGCTGGCTTCTGATTGGCTGAGAGCCCTAAGTAGGTCATGTTACCATGGCAACGGGTCACGTGACCAAATGGAGGCCTCTGATTGGCTGCATGTCGATTGAGTAATAAACAGTACTTAACTATAGTCCCGTTCCGATACATACTATACTACTCCCAGCTCAGTTTTGCCCGACTTCAAACAGCAAATCCGAGCTAAAACCAAATTAGCCCCGTGCGGGCTTGCTACTAGGGAAACCCTATGTGGTAGTTCTTAGCTATCAAACATTTATGTAGTTCTTAGCTGACAAACCTTATGGGGTGGTTCTTAGCTGACAAACCCTATGGGGTGGTTCTTAGCTGACAAACCCTATCGTATTTGTTACGATTTTTGAACCCCAAAATTGTAATATTCTTTGCAAAAAATCGTAATAAAAATCGTAACAATAGCATGTCCTTCAAAATGCACTTGCAAATAGGCAAGTGCTGGCTTTATATTCCATGTATATAAAGTGATAATCGATGCCTACTAATAGTAGGCCAGTTTGTAGGCAGCGGCATGGTAACCAGTTTGAAAGTAAGTGGATGAAGGGGGATTCTGGCTCTAGATACATACCCTTAACCTGCTGAGTGGTGCCAAGTATTTATACACTTTAAAAAATCCTAAAAATCGTAATTTGCCAGCAGAAATCGTAATGGTCGTGATTGGGGTAAAAAATCTTAAAATTAAGAAAAATCTTTACGCTTGGCATCCCTTGATAATTAAAACACATTATCGGATTTGTTGGCAAAAGAACAATACTTAGGAACTATTACCAAATATCCATGATACAGGGTTTGTTTGCTATGAACCAGTACATAGGGTCTGTCAGCTAGGAACCACCCCATAGAGTTTGTCAGCTAAGAACCACTGTATAGGGTTTGTCAGCTAAGAATCACTGCTTAGGGTTTGTTTGCTATGAACCAGTACATAGTGTTTTTGCCTGGCCACTATTGGCATAATTAGGGTTTGTTTGCTATGAACCAGTATATAGGGTTTGTCAGTTAAGAACCACCCCATAGGGTTTGTCAGCTAAGAACCACTGTGTAGGGTTTGTCATCTAAGAACCACCCCATAGGTTTTGTCAGCTAAGAACCACCCCATAGGGTTTGTCAGCTAAGAACCACCCCATAGGGTTTGTCAGCTAAGAGCCACCCCATAGGGTTTGTCAGCTAAGAACCACTGCTTAGGGTTTGTTTGCTATGAACCAGTACATAGGGTTTGTTAGCTAAGAACCACTGTGTAGGGTTTGTCAGCTAAGAACCACCCCATAGGGTTTTTGTCAGCTAAGAACCACCCCAAAGGGTTTGTCAGCTAAGAGCCACCCCATACAGTTTGTCAGCTAAGAACCACTTTTGTGCTTTAACGCCACTTTTGTAGCCTTAAGCCCCCATGTGAGCCTTTAGCTGACAAAAGGGTACCCTTTTGTCAGCTAAGAACCATTTTGTCAGCTAAAGACCCCACAGGGTGTACATCCACAGAACTTGTTACCTACACACAAAGATTCCCCCTGGGGCCAAAACCGAGTAAATATGCCTGTGGCAACTGGTCGGAAAGGGAGTGTTTGTTAGTTATAAGGGGGTGGTTGGTTTGGGGAGGGGCTTAGGAATTTCTGATCCCTTTTAAAGTGCCTTTGGCAGGGAGGGATATATTATAATTGTGCGTTTTATTTTGCTAAAAAGGGTTTAGATTTCTTTATGCCCCCCTCAAGAGGGATCAGAATCATCCCCCAAACAAAACAAATAAATGGCCGCACCAAAGACATTATTTTCACTTCCACAATTGGCGCTGTGATGTTACAGGTTCCCCAGGAGCTGACCAGGCAAACCGAAAAATATTGATAGGGTTGCTATAACGTTGCTGCGCTTAAGGTAAAAATAGGTATAATATTACGGCCCCCTATTTTCTAGGAAGTCTGATGACCGCCCACTCTTAGGAGGCCTCTTCATTTTAACATTAGGTTGTTTGGACTTTCATATATTACTTGAGCCATGCTTGAGCCCCTAACTTTTTACTTTCATGTATTTGACACCCTCTCATTTTTCTTGCTGGAACGCACACACAGTGACAGCTCCTCGAGATTGTTATTGCATACCCATTCCTATACCGAGTATCCCCCACCCCCCGTTTTGGCCTAAGTGTCCGTCCCCCCTTCCCCTCTGTATAGAGGATCTGTGCCTATATGTGTATAGGGACAAGCTAAGACACAGGACTTAAGCCTCCAAGATATGATTGAAGTCAAACATTTGACACTTTAAATTTGATGAAGTTCAAACTGATAAGGTGGGTAGGTGTGAGGGGTTGGGGGGGGGGGGCTTGGTCTCATGACTTCTCTAGGTTCAAGTGCTCCCTGCGCGTGCAGGCATATATTTGAGTAGCAAACACCACAATGGTCTTCTCGCTACATACCGCTCCATGAGGAAATGGAATTAGATTTGTATTTAAGTTTGTCTGGGTATCCCTGACCTTTTTTGGTTCACATCCAATATGCGCAGTATAAAACTTTAGAGCTTAAAATGCTTAGATTGTATTTCTGGGAAGAAGTGGGATGCCAGGGGTAAGGGGCATTGGAATGGGGGTGGATGGCTAAATTAGACATGGCAACATTAATCAACATGCGACATGAAGCTTAGTGATATGAGGAAAGGAATAACTGACATGACATAAGCTGTTTCTTAAGATCGACATGGGACAGGACATGGGGATTTAAGTGACAGGTGACATGGCCATTTCTTAAAATCAACATGCGACATCATCCATACCCCCATTGAAAACAATAGGTGGTGGGGTACCAAAACGTGACAATACGATAGTTTTACTGGGTACCCTCTGCTAAAATATAGGACAAGATTACTAAAACTGGAATGCCAACATGGATAGGTTTGTGTCAAAAATCTGATTGATGTCCACAGAAAATGTGACACATTAACCAGAGTTGATGTTGATAGAGTGAAACTATAATTACATAGCAACCCCAATTATCTAATTCAAGAGCATTAAAGGTCTGCCAGCTTTACTTGTGGGTTTAGAAAGCCTGACCATTGCCGCCAACCTAAAGATTATTTTCAATAACAGCTTTCACCTTCTGACCGTGACATGCTACAAATTGAAGATGCAATATGAGTTTGAGTAACATGGGACATAGAGACTTCCTAATACATGTCACAAAACATGCCTCTATGGTGCTCAAGAGATTTGAAAAGGTCATAATGAAGTATGGACCAAATGTTTGCCTTTCTTCAATCTCATTGTGTATGCATTTTATAATAGATTGTATTAAGCATTATGTAATAACTGGGAAAATGAATGGATTGTGTGAGCTCACTGGATCCTGATCACAGAATATATCTCCTTAACAGCACATTTTTCAGATTTATTCTTGAGACACCAGGTATATCCGGTAACTATGGCTGATTCTGTGTCAATCTACAGCAACTCATTCACAAAATCTGTTCCCATGATTTTTATTAGGCCGAAAAAAAAAGTTTCGGGGAACATCGTGGAAAAAGCTAGGTAAGAAAGGTCAGATTTTATTTTATTTATTTATCTATTTATCCATTGCCAGGACAAAGAAGCCTTTTCTTTTGTAGGTTCTAACATTCGCAAAATATGCAAAACAATGTAAAGAAGATAGAGGAAAATTGATCAAACAGGTCAAACAGGCAGTTTAGTATGATGGATAATGACCCATTTTCAACAAATGACATTTAAGGAGTAAGCAGTAAAAACACAAAGATACTGGAAGAGTACTGATGACAAAACCTACTTATCATAGATATAATTGAGATTTAGCAATGTATCAAAGGGGTCTTTTACTAGGAACAGGTCAATATGGTCAGTACAAGCACAGTATAGAGAAATTAATTATTGCCTGTTATTTGTATAATGTGGATGTTTAAATATAAGTATTAACCAAATAGATTAATGTGCATTTTGTGTTTTGTTGGTGAGCAGGAAACCATGGCAACCACAACAACACTATTTACTGATGAATGTGCATCATACCTTTCATGTTAATTATTACTTCATGATACATGAGAAGAAATTTTAATTCCGGAGGGAAAATAATGTTTTTGTCAAAAAATTGTATTTTGGGAGCTCTTGCCCCCCCCCCCTAAAAAAAAAAATCCCACATAGCAATTTTGTTGAAACTAGACACCCTCTAGGTCTTCATTCACTGGCCTACTACCACATGGCTAGAATTGAGGTTTTTCTTACCAGAGCAGACACCCCGCCCCAACTGAGCAAGTCAGAACTTGAAAACTATTTGGAATTTTGATTAAACATTTTTGGGGGACAATATGGATACATAGGGCAATGAGAACAAAATTTAACATGGAAATTGGAGATGTTCATCCAGGAAGATCTTCCAATTTCGGTTGAGTTGACATGAAGTCAGCTATCTATTAAATTGTAAGCTACAATGTCAGAAGTTAGTGGACTGGACCCCCGCCCTGTTGACGCGAGGTGGTTAATGACTGTGGTTGATGACACTTTTTTCTATTTAAAAATGTCGACCGCGTCCTGTCCTTATCACTTAGTTATGGTGTGTGTTGGGGGGAGGGGGCATAGGCCTATAACTACTAAGAATACAGCCATCCTTAAGGTTGTTGGAAGTGCTACGCAGGATGGAAATGAGCGTTGAAACTTGGCAAGCTAGGCGTGTAGTACAGGCAACGCAGCTCATTCATAGGCACAACCTCAAACTAATTGCAACATAAAATTTTATACCACAATGCATTTCTTTGAAGTCTCTAGAATGACATACTGAAAGATCTTTTCTTAATAATGAGGGGAAATATGCTTAATTAGCATAAGTTCATTAGCGCCTTATTCAGACAGTCCATATATATGGAGTGTGTGGTAACCTTAGTTTGGCTGAATATTTTTGCCCGATTTCAAAAGGCTGACATACTCATCTATTTATAGATTATAACCTTGTCTTGAGAATTCATGAATTTAATATTTTTCTAATTAGCATAATGACAATTAAAGTCAGAAAATAAATACTTTCTTAAATGGATACATGTAATGACCATTGAAATATGCTCAGTTCAAATCCATTTCAAATGTGAGCAGGCAAACAGAAAGGATAGTCCCAATGTGATCAGTTCCACTTTTAGCCACCAGGGGGCGCCACCATGGCCAAAAATGGAAGAAAAGTGGCAAAAAAATGTAAAATGGTATTTTTTTCTGTAGAATACAAAAGCATTGCACAGAACATTTCATTATTGGTGAAAAGCTTCTATATTTAGAATCACATACTGGACTTACAATTACATAGCGTACTACAATTACTGTGAAGGGGTGGTGATATGGATGATTGAGCTACCTGTGAGAGAGTGTTCATTCATCATAAGGGAGTTGTAGCCTTGGGGGGGGGGCTGTAACAAAGTGGTCTGGTGGGTACAGATTTTCACTTGATCTCATAATATGTAAATATCAATCATCTGCAATACACCTTCATTCTTTTACCATGGTGCTTCTCCTTTTAGGATTCCTGGCACAATGTTGATGTTGTAATTGATTGACTACATAGGTACTGATGTGATATAGGTGTGTGTTAGATGTATATATGTGAGGGACATGGTTTCTCCGAAAATGACGTTTTCGGAGACACCGGGACTCGAACCCGGGGCCTTCCGCTTGCCAAGCGACTGCTCTACCACTGAGCTACATCCCCATGTCCTATCAGATAGACCGTGTCTCACGTTACTGGATCGGTATGGGAGGGGCGCAGTGACTACCTGAGCGGGCCACCCCTGCGGGCCTACCACTCAGGTGTGGGGACTACTAAGCCCCTACACTACACCCTCTCAGCTTCAGCGTAATCCTTCACCATACCGATTCAGCCAATCATTGTTGGAACCAAGTCTCTAACTGCGTAACCAACTACCCGTACTGGAGACCAACTCTTCACTACCTGCTCCGCCGACTACCAACCGCCAGCAGGTGGCCAATCCCCAGCAAGTTAGAACGCTTCCTGTCGACTTCTCAACATTTTCACCGAGTGACTACCTGAGCGGGCCACACCTGCGGGCCTACCACTCAGGTGCGGGGACTACTAAGCCCCTACATATATATATAATTATATATATATATATATATATATATATATATATATATATATATATTTTATCTGAACATGAGTCCTGATAAAGTCAACAATGTTCATAAAAAGTGTACCAGGAACTCAGGAATTGAGGAAAAATAAAAGGGATGTGAAACATTTAAGAAAAAACACAGTCATCCACAAGTGTCTATGCCCTATATCTACCATTCAAGCCTTTAATTCCCATGGATATTGCCTTCATTGTGGTCAGCGGTTTCTTTGATCAGCTGGGTTCAAGATTTCTCTGCTACAGAAATGCATAAGCTGGAAGGGTGAATGGGCACAGAAAGAAGAAGGCCAAATAGAAAGTCCTAATGCAGGCAGTCTTATAGCACCTTTCAAACAGATAAGGACATGCCTGCTGCTCAGACCAATAAAGCCAAAAAGCTGAATACTGGTAGTCTAGAGGTAGCTGAAAAGATTGATGCATTTATAAAGGTTGCTACATACTTAATAGAACATGAGGATGAACAAATAACAGTAGGTGAGCTTGTTTCAAAGGTGCAGGAATATGTTGCTATTCAGGCCAACAATGCTTATCCTACTGCAGAAGAAATGTCTGCTGATGCCCTACTTGAGTACCTCCGAGAACTGTTACCAATCTCTCTTAAGACTATGTTTGTTGGCAGCAATGATGCACGCTACAAGGCTGAAAGTGTTAGTTGCCCCTTTGCAACTTGGGCTTGGTGTGCAGATGCACCATCATTTTGGATCAAGGTGTCTTGATGGACACTCTCAACAGATGCATGGATTCACTTGTACATATTCTGGAGTGATGAAGTACCAAAATAATGTAGCAGTCGCTGAAGGTACAGACATTTCTGATTGCTCCTCCATTCAGAGACTTCAGTTTGTTGACCATTATGTTGACCATAATGTAGCAACTGTAGTAATGTAGGAATGGTAATTTTATTCTATTTTGACCATGATAATACGAGTCATTCTATTGATTGACATCTTTATTCTTTCTATTTGGAATGAAAATTGTGTTTCAATGGCAACACAAATCAACAAGGACACTCATTTAGGCTTTTAAAATGTTTTCATAGATTCTAAATATAGAAGCTTTTCACCAATGATGGAATGTTCTGTGTAATGCTTTTGTATTCTACAGAGAAAATTGCTATAGGACATTTTTTAGCCATTTTTCTTCCATTTTTGGCCCTGGTGGGTACCCCTGGTGGCTAAAATTGGAACTTATCCCACTGGGACTATCCTTTCTGCTTACCTGCTCACATTTGATATATGAACTAAATTTGAAATGAACAAATTTGAGTGGTCATTACATCCATTTAAGAAAGTATTTATTTTCTGACTTAAATTGGTATTATGCTAATTAGAAAACTATTAAATTCATGAATTCTCAAGACAAGGTTATAACAATTGAATAGAGAAGTATGTTAGCCTTTAAAATCTGGCAAAAATATTCAGCCAAACTAAGGTTACCACACACTCTATATATATGTACTGTCTGAATAAGGCGCTAATGAACTTATGGTGATTAAGCATATTTCCCCTCATTATTAAGAAAAGATCTTTCAGTATGTCATTCTAGAGACTTCAAAGAAATGCATTGTGGTATAAAATTTCATGTTGCAATTAGTTTGAGGTCAAACTGTACATTGCCTGTACTAGTGCCTCTGCCCAAGATAGCCCCTAGCGATGTTAACATGGAGATGTGTCTCTATCTATAGGGTGATTACCTGTGCCGCTGAGGGCTACAAAAACCACAGTTTTCCCATTCTTTTTTTAGTATTTTATAAGTTCCCAGACACCTCATGAAAGGCAAGTCTTTGGCCTTCTCGATTATGCGTGAGATTTTGTATGTAACATAATTTCTATTGCCATAAATGTTGAATTTGTAGAGATAATATCCCACACAGCAGGGACTGCACTAAGTGGGCTTGTTTGTGGATTGTCTGACTTGGGCATCTCTTCTGTTATCCTATTTCCGTGCCTTATGGCATTCAAATAAATTAATCTGATGCCCTTAGGGTTTAGGGGAGAGTTTGCCGTATAAGTCCCGTTATACACGTATCACCGGGGTGATACACTCTATATCTGGGAGCTGGGCCCCGATTTATAGTCCAATTTAAAGGTTATCTGCGCATATAAAATGTAATGTAATGTAAAACAGCAGCTCAATTCATCATGAAGCATCTAGATAATTGTCAGGGGCTTAGGCACATCTGGAAACATCATTCTCTACCTTTCAGAAAGTTTATACATGTTGGATTGTACTTCCAGTAGTTATCCATGGAAATTAGGTAGGCCCTTGACCAGTAGGTGGAGCAACTAACCAGGGTTTATGATGTCACCGGGCAAATTACATTTGCTTCTGGTAGGGTGGCCGGAGGGTCTGGCTGATCGTTCAGTCGGTATCTGATCCTATGTTAAATGTTAAATGACCCATTGATGATGTCTTCTCATTTTGGCTTGAGAGCAGATAGATACTTCCAGTTAATTGGTATACCGTATTCGACGTAATAAGCGCCCTGGGCGCTTACGAAATTATTTGAATGGCGTTTTTAGTACTTAAGAGTTTAATTGTCACCAAATTCGCGAAAGTTGAGCCTTTGTTCTAGTCTAAAATTGTCTCAAAAAGGGGGGGGGCGCTTATTAGGGGGAGGACGCTTATCACGTCGAATACGGTATTGATATATTTAATAGGTCTATCATATATGAGCTGGAGTAATCATACTATATTCACCTAGAGGGCAGTACATGACAGGACTGTCCTCATATCAGGGAGAAACGGACTGAAGCAATTACTTTCCTCCTGAAGGTTACCACTAGATGGCCTGACTTAGGGCCCACCTAGGGACAACCTGAGGAAGCACCAGGGGTTAGACATTGCTGCGCCCATGACCTAACCCCAAGGAGACCTATACCTTTATGTACAAGTAGCTCATGTGAGTGTACACATTTATAGCTACAGGTAGCAATAATTGCATCTGTAATTTTGTAATGAATACATAAAGTATATCACTGCTTGAAAAAAAACTTATCTTTGTGCGAAAGGCATCATCACAAGAGGTCAACAAAGTAGATGAACATATCCTTAAGACTCATAGAGTGCATATGGTATACAATGTGTATACCAATGCCGAATTCATTCTGAGCTGTTCTTCTAAGTAGTCATCCTTTACTTACAGATTACCTCTCCTCTGTTCTCCATTCACCATGGATTCCGAGAGACTTGTGTACGTATAACAATTTTGTAAGACTTGACACAAGGTATTTCTCAGAAACAGTATTTGTGTTAGAATGGTATTAATACTGCAGAAACATAAGTGGTGGTGTTTTCAAATGATAGAAGACCAACCTGATTTTAAATGCTACACAGGTATACATATATATATATATATATATATATATACATATATATATATATATATATATATATATATATATATATATATATATATATATATATATTTATTTATAGTCTATGTTAAAAATACTAGGGGATTTATACCATATGTTTTATGTCATACACAGGCTGGGTGATGTACAGTTGAGTACAGAGCACCGTCACAGGATACACACGGCTCTCACCCAGAACACATCTTTAGTTAGTATGAGGTAGGTGTCGCTTCAGTTGGTGTTAGTATCACTAACTCTGGTATAGCGCCCACATATATATATAACTCCATAGTTTAGACCATGTCACTATCAACTTTTGTCATACAAAATCAAATATTTTATTTGTATGGTTAGAAATGCCTCTGAATTAAGATAATTCTGCTATGCATCTTTCACCAGGTTGCCAAGGCGTACATGGAATGAGCTGACTGTAGGTTCACTGTGCACCTTTCTGGAGGGTAACTCTACTCTACAGGATCTGTGGTAAGTAGAATCCAAAAAAAGTATCACCCTCTTTAGGGGAGTCATCCCTAAGGGAGCCTAGGAGACTCCCTGGGCGACCTAAGGGAGTCACCTGGGGAGTCACATAGTTCGCTGACTCATCTAAGGGAGTCACATAAGGACCTTGACTCCCCTAAAGAGCGGAGTCATTCTGAAGGTAGCCCCATTTTAAGACTTTTTTTCTGTGGAGGGTTATGTGTGGCTGTATCCAGTATACGACAGAAAAAGTTTTATTTCTATCCCCCATTTTAGACCAAGGTCTAGGAATTCTTATCCCACAAGGTCAAATCCCGCAAGGTGATTTATAGTAGAATATCTCTGTGATTTAGCATTATGTGGCGATGTAGGAACCTCTGTCCAATTCACAAATGATGTAACTACAACAGGCAGATACAACTTCAAGGAATCTGCTGTGAATAGGGCACAAACTAAGATCTACATAATTAGATATATTTTTCCCTTGCTTATCAGGCAAATCTTTTCGAATTATACACACACTGTATATCAAACATCCGGAAAGTGAGGGTGGTCACTCCCAATTTCTTATAATATACAGACAGCATTTTCCAAATCTTGACATATTTCGGATTAAGGATGCACTGACTTGATTGGGGGTATTGATTTCTGCATTATGGTGTTATGTATGGAATATTCATTGAAATATAGTACTTTTTTCCCCATTTATACTTGACGTGAGAAAACAAGTACCTAGGGGATGGGTCCAGGGTGATTAATACTATGAAGACGGGAATCACACAATCTGTGATATCTGTAAGTAACTGTAGTGTGATTGGCAGTGTGTATATGACCGTATATGCTTCGTTAATTAACCTGTATTTACTACTGCAGCCTGCAGCACTCTTATGAACCCTTAACTATATCCCCAACAGGCTGGACCAGGCAACATTCAGTGATAAGGGATTTGTTAACCTATGCGAGGCGATTACCAGGAGTAGGACTATGCGTTCCCTGATGTAGGTTCCTGCACTTCTCATATGGATGATGCATATTCATTTAAATTATTTAGGTTCATTGGCTCAAAATTAGATAGTAATAGAAACAGGCACATAAAAAAATATCCCTGATATACCAGAATCCATAAGCCATGGACACGAGTATTCAAAATATGCGTTACTGTTTGGTAAGTGTAACAAATTAGTGATTGTTAACAACTTTGGAATATCAGATCTCTGAAGTTGGCAGGTTAAAAGAAAGCCTGCAGGGTGTGAGTCGATATTTTCAAAAATGTAGCTTAGAATCCAGAAAATATAATTATTCAGATCCTAAGAGTATATGTTTTAAGAAGTCTAAAAGGCTCATCGGTCACATGAAACCTGATTGGCTCTGCCACAGAGATCTTATAGTATATATGCCCAACTAGTAATAAACCCAGTTTGAATGTGGCAAGGCATTGGTTACTTATTCATCTGTATTCCTATCATTCTGACCAGGCTCCCCAACAGTGAGTGGACACAAGAGACTCTCCCATCACTCTGTACAATGTTGGAGCAGAACCGCACTTTACGCAGACTGCGGTAAGTAAAAAAAACTGATGTAAAACTGATGTAACGTCTAGATAAGTGCAACATTGAATCTCAGCAAAACGTATTAACGTGAAAACATGGCTATACTAAAGTAGTGTTCATTGTTCATCAAGTGTAGTCATTGCATTTACAGGTTGGAAAAGGCCAGCTTCAGTGCACATGAACTCATCAACCTCTGTAAGGTATTGACCAACAACAGGACTTTGGCATCACTTATGTAAGTACCTGTATCACACTCATTAACAAATGATAGTCTCTGGACACATCTCTATATTATGTTATGTTGTAAGTTCATTGATCATATAAAACACAAAAAGTAGAATATATCAATATCAATCTGCTAAATATCTATTCTCCATAAAGCTTCACTTCCTGACACCCCTTATTTACCCTAGTGCACATATCAATTCTTCATTTATTTCAGCCTTTCAGAAACAACTTGGTCACCAGCCAGTGCATCTGCCCTCTGCCACCTCCTGCAGACCTCCAAGTTACAGATCCTGCAGTAAGTAGGACTTCATTGTTGTACATGTAGCTGCCTACAGCAGAACACACACTCACAGATCCTGCAGTAAGTAGGACTTCATTATTGTACATGTAGCTGCCTACAGCAGAACACACAGTCACAGATCCTGCAGTAAGTAGGACTTCATTATTGTACATGTAGCTGCCTACAGCAGAACACACAGTCACAGATCCTGCAGTAAGTAGGACTTCATTATTGTACATGTAGCTGCCTACAGCAGAACACACAGTCACAGATCCTGCAGTAAGTAGGGCTTCATTATTGTACATGTAGCTGCCTACAGCAGAACACACAGTCACAGATCCTGCAGTAAGTAGGACTTCATTATTGTACATGTAGCTGCCTACAGCAGAACACACAGTTACAGATCCTGCAGTAAGTAGGGCTTCATTATTGTACATGTAGCTGCCTACATCAGAACACACAGTCACAGATCCTGCAGTAAGTAGGACTTCATTATTGTACATGTAGCTGCCTACAGCAGAACACACAGTTACAGATCCTGCAGTAAGTAGGACTTCATTATTGTACATGGAGCTGCCTACAGCAGAACACACAGTTATTGATCCTGCAGTAAGTAGCACTTCATTATTGTACATGTAGCTGCCTACAGCAGAACACACAGTCACAGATCATGCAGTAAGTAGGACTTCATTATTATACATGTAGCTGCACTCTGCCTACAACGGAGCACACAGTTACAGGTCCAACTATCATGTATGTTATCTAGTGCATATGTGTGTAATTGTCTAATAGAACTGGAACACACTATTATAGAGCCCCACTGCAAGGCTCATCCAGTCTCAACTATGTTGACAGACAGTGATGATAGACAATGATCCCCATCATGGAGAGTTGAAAATTAAAAGAATTGAAACCTCATAGGAAAACTATCAATTCTAAGTTTTAAAAAATTGAAGCAAATATATAGGCATGGCAAGCATGATGACAGAAATGATGACAGACAATGTAATAAGCATAATGACAGACATTGATGCTATGTTGAGTCATAAATAGGTATGGGATGAATGGAAACTGTACATTACAAAGGTATTCCGCAGGTCAGGGATGCACCAGACTGAGGAGCCTGAGGTCCAGTGGGCCTAGAGTACTGGCACCCATTATGTACATGTACACTGAAGTACAGAAGTTAGTGAAGCTCCAAAGTATTATATCCTGTAGATTTACAGTATATACTATAGTTTTTGTGGTCATGGGCAGTAGAATATACTGTTAGTTTACAATAAAAAAATATGTACTTTTTGGATTTACTATTTACAGTGTAGCTACACCCTTAGGGGTCTTAGGGGGCAGTTTGAGATACTCCTCTCCCACTCCCATGCATACAGCTGCCCTTTTTGTGTCTCTTGTCCCCTCCCTCCTACCTGTTGCATCAGGTCCTGGCAACTTTGTCAACCTGGTACATGGCTACCTCTTTATATGGGCCCTCATTATGGAGAACTCCCAGTGTGTGAGCAGCGTCTTCATTTATTACTGCCATCCATGATTTCGTAGAAGAACTGGAACAGAACCTTCATGATGTATAAAAAGACATCCAATTTAAAGCAAAATACTTACTCTATATTGTGGTGTTTTAAAGCGATTAATTCAAAACTTAGCAAAATCTAAAATTCATGAAATGGATGGTACTAGACTAACCCCCTCCAGCTTCCTGTAGCAGAGACTGTGTGTGGATGGTACCAGACTGTGTGTGGATGGTACCAGACTGTGTGTGGATGGTACCAGACTGTGTGTGGATGGTACCAGACTGTGTGTGGGTGGTACCAGACTGTGTGTGGATGGTACCAGACCATGTGTGGATGGTACCAGACAGTGTGGATGGTACCAGACTGTGTGTGGATGGTACCAGACTGTGTGTGGATGGTACCAGACTGTGTGTGTGGATGGTACCAAACTGTGTGTGGATGGTACCAGGCTGTGTGTGGATGGTACCAGACTGTGTGTGGATGGTACCAGACTGTGTGTGGATGGTACCAGACTGTGTGTGGATGGTACCAGACTATCCTCTCCAGCTTCCTGTAGCAGTGACTGTGTGTGGATGGTCCCAGACTGTGTGTGGTTGGTACCAGACTGAATAGATGGTTCCAGACTATCCTCTCCAGCTTCCTGCAGCAGAGACTGTGTATGGATGGTACCAGACAATCCTCTTCAGTTTCCTGCAGCAGAGACTGTGTATGGATGGTACCAGACTATCCTCTCCAGCTTTCTGCAGCAGAGACTGTGTGTGGATGGCACCAGACTGTGTGTGGATGGTACCAGACTGTGTGTGGATGGTACCAGGCTGTGTGTGGATGGTACCAGGCTGTGTGTGGATGGTAGCAGACTGTGTGTGGATGGTACCAGACTGTGTGTGGATGGTACCAGACTGTGTGTGGATGGTACCAGACTGTGTGTGGATGGTACCAGACTGTGTGTGGATGGTACCAGACTGTGTGTGGATGGTACCAGACTGTGTGTGGATGGTACCAGACTGTGTGTGGATGGTACCAGACTGTGTGTGGATGGTACCAGACTATCCTCTCCAGCTTCCGGGAGTAGAGACTGTGTGTGGATGGTACCAGACTGTGTGTGGGTGGTACCAGACTGTGTGTGGATGGTACCAGACTGTGTGTGGATGGTACCAGACTGTGTGTGGATGGTACCAGACTGTATGTGGATGGTACCAGACTGTAAGTGGATGGTACCAGACTGTGTGTGGATGGTACCAGACTATCCTCTCCAGCTTCCGGGAGTAGAGACTGTGTGTGGATGGTACCAGACTGTGTGTGGATGGTACTAGAATGTGTGTGAATAGTACCAGATTATCCTCTCCAGCTTCCGGGAGTAGAGACTGTGTATGGTGGTGCCAGACTTTGTGTGGATGGTACCAGACTGTATGGATGGTACCAGACTGTGCGTGGATGGTCCCAGACTGTGTATGTGTGGTACCAGACTGTGTGTTGATGGTACCAGACTGTGTATGGGTGGTACCAGACTGTGTGTGGATGGTACCAGACTGTGTGTGGATGGTACCAGACTGTGTGGATGGTACCAGACTGTGGGTGGATGGTACCAGACTGTGTGTGGATGGTACCAGACTGTGTGTGGATGGTACCAGACTGTGTGTGGAGGGTACCAGACTGTGTGTGGATGGTACCAGACTAACCCCCTCTAGTTCCCTGCAGCAGAGACCCCAGAATCACGGAGGGGGTAATGGTGTCTAGATCTCATGTCATCCCCAACAATTGATACTTTGGTAACTTCACTGTTGACAATGTCATTCACATCATAGTAAAGTCACCCACATCGTAACAAGTTCCCTCACTTTCTTGCATTGTCACTCCTTGCCTTGCAATATGAGGATGTTAATTTGCTTCCAAACCATTAGGGTGTAGGGCATGAGGCATTGATGTGGCTCTGCCCTAGACTTGATATAGAGTTTACTGTTTAGATCTAATGCCATTGATAATTTGGGTATTTCAAATTGAAAAAGCTCTAAGCGAAAAACACAATGGTACACTCGTTTATACATGTCTGTTGACTGGATCAGTATTTAAAAAAATCAAACATAGTTCAACTGGCTTCAAAACGATGAATCCTAAATAGATCTTTCACAACTGGGTGTGATTAAAGCATACATAAATAAAGTGTCTAGCCAGTGGCCTGGTAGTATCAGGAATGTCACTGACTGCCCATCACGTAATCTAAGCCAATCAGGGAGTGACCCGATCTTAACTTATTTGGATGGATCATAGCATAGTGTGTTACACTGCAACTAGAATAACATTAAAATAGGTTCTGTTTAAAAAAAAAATGTATTCTTAGAAAAGTATCTTTATTACAAACACAGAAGATGATGGTGGTGGAATTGTATCTCACACTTCAACCATATATGCCATGCTACTTATGGCAATGCTTTTCATTTCCTGTGTTGTTTTATTAGTCAGCTGTGTCTAGCAATGAAATTAAAACATATGGATGCTTATAATTACACTGACAGGACAGATGCTCTTCATGTTGGGTAAAGGGTTGGAATAGTTTGAATAGGTAACTGGGGGTCATTTCCTTGCTTCATTCTCTTCACATTTGTCTACATAATGCAATTGATTTGCTGTCTTCTTCTACATGTACTTATCAATTGTGCTGCCCCTGTGTTAATGAGTACATGTGTGCATTGTTACCTTACAGGCTGGGGGCTGCCCAGTTCACCCCCACACATATAACGAGGCTCTGTGAGGCGCTGCAGGAGAACCAGACCCTGCAGCACCTGGAGTAAGTACAGCCACACTGCAGGAGGGGGGAGTTGTACTGGGATATGTGTGTGCATGTTTCTCATTATATGGTGTGAAATCATTACCAATAAAGGTGTTATCAGTATGTATATCAGTCTTTTATGAGGATGTCGAATCAGTCATGGCTACCAATCTTAGTCTTGTTCACAGCAATCTGTCTTAGCTACATTGAAGTATCATGCTACCTAAATATCTTGATACTTCTTTGTATCATTTAACGCTTTACAGACGGATATCACTTAAAGATGACATTTGTCGGCATGATGCACCAATGTAGCACCGGCCAGTTATTGGCAGGGCTTCCTATGGGAGTGTCTTATGCACCATGACGACCAAGTCATGATGCACTAATGCACTCCTTAAAGAGTTAACTAATTAAGCAAAATGACTCACTCATCAGCCACCAATACATTTGAAAAGTCATACTTTGCTATCCTCTATTTCAGCTTATCAAATGCGTCCTGGAGTGACAGATGTGTGGAGGCCCTGTGTACCTGCATCAGGGCCAACACAACTCTGCATACTCTGATGTAAGTATGGCTGATGCAAGGTCAGTAATCTCCATTAAGAGTAGCTCCATTGAATTTCATCAACGGCTCCCCACTTGATCTCCTCAGATCTGAATGTGCTTCTTACCTAATGTAGACATATATAATGAATAGAGCTGTGCAAAATATTTAGGCAGAATTCCTATTATGTCAGATCCTACAGTCTCACAAACTGGATGAAGCAAGGACACTTTTTCTATACCTTATTTCTTGGCCATCTTCAAGGGCCTATAATTCAGAAATTGTCTGGGATGAGGATGTGTCTTTCTCCGTACTGGTTCTATGGGCTACTGGCATAAGGCAAATGTTATATCAAAGTGTATGACATAAAATTTCCTATATTACTATGCAATCAAACTTTGGAAACACACATTTCCCTTTGAGCACAAAGACAGGTTCAGAGAGCTCTCCCACTAGTTCTAATCAATACAATTGGCCTTTTGCCTCACCCCCTCATTGTTTGGATAAAATACACGTGAAGTATTTTTCAAACAATGGTATTGCCACATGCTGACCATAGGAATATTTTCATGATGTTGCTCAGACTGCCAAACTGGATGGAATGCGAGTTTGAAATATGCGACTTTTTGTATACCACTATTTTGAACTATCAGTTGGCTGCAATATCCAGGCTAAAAGCAAGTAGGAGAATGCATCGAGTCAATTTGATGTACAACCAGCAAAGTAATTGAGGCACTATTATTAATAGAGAAGGCTTAACCAGTGCACATGATGCAACCTTTTTCTTGTGTATGAAACCAAAGAATAAGTACAGTAAAAATTGCATGATATTTCCATTCTAGGGGGGGGCACGGTAATTTCTTGAGTGCCAAACCTCTTGGGGTAATTTTCCAAGTTGGGAGATCTCTGTTAGGGAGGGGTTATTTTCCCAGGGAGAAGTCCTCTGACACTGTCCATGAAGGTTCTGCCATTAAAACTGGCGTATCACTCAGTGCTGCATGAGCAGGGAGTCGCTGCCTAGGCCAAAAATGAGGTTCAGGTTGCATGGGAAGAAAGTTTAGGGTCAGTAGGGGTCGGATTTCTTTCATTTTAGGGGATTTTTTTCAAACATGAAAGTACTCTCTGCATATTGTTAATGTGACCAAAACGGTGTTAAAATGTGAGAATTATTTCAAAATTGCATAAACCCCCATATACCATACCACCTTTTGATTTCCTGTTATTCTTTTTACCATGAAAGAATTAGCCATTCCTATGTTAACCTTAAATTGACTGAACAAATGTGTTAAAATATGAAAAATTTCATAAAAATTGCAAGAAGGAAAATTGGGCCAGCCCTATTTTGATAGGCACGGTCAGGTGACCTGAAACAAACCTCTCTTTTTTTGGTCCTACTGTTCCATTAACCTGCGCTATGTGAGAGCTATGGTTAACCCAGAACATCCACAGGGTGGTGCCACCACTCCTTCTAAGGTATCCAACACGCATAGGCACTAGATAGTGGTTAGACATGTTAATCCTTTATGCGCCTAGTGCAGCTGTAGTAGTAGGTGGGGTAGTTATCAATAGTCAGAATAATAAAGGTTCACTTAATATCTGATATAAATGCAAATAAATTTGGATAAGTAATACTGCACAAGATGACTCATACTTTACTCCCAGTTCAGATGTTAGAGTACAGACCATGTTCCGGCTGTAACATAGACTACAATCTGTATGTATGTCTCTACACACACAGGCTGGGTGAGGCTGCATTCAGCCCTGACCAGACGCTGCAGCTGCTGGAGGCCCTCAGCACCAACCGCAGGCTACGCAGCCTAAAGTAAGTACATGTAGATAGCAGCCACTTTACACTCAGTAGGTTTAATAACACAGACAACCTCTGATATATAGACACATTCTCTTATGTGTATTATGATACTAGGATATCTGGATTACAGATTTACTGTACTCACCCTAATTAGCACACAGAGTGTGAACAGACTATAGTTATGTAACAGAACTGCCACAGTCTGCCTATTCTATGTTTCACATTAATTGCATTTTTCCACCTATGTAAGATAACTATTTAAATCTATGTTTGTGATGTGTGTGCTTGCATTAAGACTATCCTACTATCTATCCGTTAGCAGGAGTGATCTGCATGCACCTAGCCACCCCCAACTGGACATTAATTTTAGTCCCAAGTTGTCTTTTAATAAGACAACATATCAGTGCTTTGATTATTAATAGTTACAAGATTACAAGTTACATATATTTCACTCAGACTATATCAGACAGTGGAGTACAACCTGGATTGAAAAGTCTGCCCTCATTCCCAGGGTCTGTTATATCCCTCCCCCGCCACAACCACCCCCACCACCTCTTTCCTATGTGTGGACCTGTGGTGTGTTAGTGTGTGTAATGTTTGGTGTTATGGGGGTGCAGTGTGTGTGGGGCCACCCCCCCCCCCCCCGACCACAGCCAGATATCAGCATGCCTGATCTTCATTTGTAATTATCCAGGGTATGGCCATCTCAGACTAAATGTGATCCCAAGATGTCGAAGTATATGGTTTAGTCAATATTGAATTTAATACTACCTGGGTAGTGCCATTCTTATTAAACCTATGTGTCACATTTGGCTCCTTAGTTACCGTCAGCTTGCACCAGGTTGCCAGTTAGTGGGAGATGGTAGGTGGCCAAGGAGGAAGGGGGGTTACCATTAGCAGGTGACTGGGGAAGCTTTGTCACTAGTGCACTGACCGAGGCATAGGCCATTACCTGACCAGTGGATATCTAGGTGTGTGCATCATTAAATTCCATATTTACCCTAGTTAGGAGTCCTGATATCTTTTGGATTCAACTAGAGGTGGTGTGTGTCTAGCAGTTTATATGAGTAGATTATTTCCAATACTTAATACACAAATCCTAATTGAGATGTAGTTCTTTTTCTCCTTAAATTTCTATTACTCTACTCAATTAAAGGGACTTTATAGTCTTTGATTGGTTTAAGTCCATGAAAGATATATATATGTATAGATTAGAGAGTTTCCTTTCGTTGTATGTGTTTTTAAGGATCCTACCCAGTGGGCATACAATTCAGTTAAACATTGAATCAACGTTTGTTCAACATTGAATCAACATTGACAACCAACTATCAATGTTGATTCAATGTTCTGTGCCCACTGGGTAGGTGACTATAATCTAGATAAATTTCAAGCTTTATATAACATGTCTAGAGTTAGTTCTATGTGGCAGTGATATTTAAGGGCCATGTAGGTGCCATGCCCTGGGAGCCAGATTGTGCTGGGACCTGATTAAATGCTTCTGGGACACAGCAATGACATCACGAGGGTTAATAAAGTAATGAGAATAATAGTAGATAGTGCCTGGGGCTGAATGTAGTAAGGTGAATGTAAAAAGGAAGGGGCAACCTGCTGACTAGAAAAAGCATAGTTCAGACAGTAATATAGTTGCTGTACAGAAAATAAACCAGTGCAATTCAAGGAAGTGTTGTAGATGGAGTAGGGTAAGGGATCAATGTTTTTGTGCTGGTTGAATACCTTTTATTTTCCCAACTGCTGATTTAATGTGCTCATTTATATCAGCAACCTTTTAGGGCTGAATATGGGTCTGATTAGTAACACAGATGGGTTGAATGTAGCATAAGACAGGGATATTGTAAGAACTGACCCAGAGAACTTATCACCTTCATCCATGGTCCTTTACAAATTATTGTAGTTATACACTATCTTTGTCTACACATATTCTACTACTATGCTTCACTGTCATATATCAATATTAAGTAACATGTGACCCTGTGTTCTTTATCAGCCTCAACAACAGCAGATGGGGGGAGAAGAGCCTGGACTCCCTCTGTGCCTGCCTCACTCAAAACACTATACTACAAGTCCTGGTGTGAGTAGCATTGTATTAGTAACTTAATATGTCATACCGTATTCAATGTAATAACTGCACAGTGTAATTTAAAAATTATTTGAAACTAAAAAATACAAAACAAATTTTAATTATTATAAGCACACATCTCCTACCTATTTCCGTCCAATTATTTTGCTTTTGGAGTACCATATTCAATGTAAAAAGCATGCAGTGTGTTAACAAATCATCCTAGATACATTTCTAGTGAGTAGGAATCTATTTGAGCTCAAATTGCGATATATTTTCGGCATTTTACTGTCTAAAGTCTGTCCATAAAGGTAGGGTGTGCACTTATTAGAGGATGTGCATTTATTAAGTAAAATATGGTAATCCTTACTGGTAGCAACAGGCACTACAAATGCTAGCTTCTCAGTTCATTTGTTACAAATGGTTGGCCAAAGTATTCAATATTGTATAAATCAAGTTAGAGCACAGTATTTTCGACTGACCAATGATAATGCTGGATGAGTCAATATATAGGCCCTAGAACCTATGGTACCTGGCCTTTCATGCAGGGTGACAAAAAGGCTGTCCTTTGTTCAAAGGCAGATTGATAACATTACCCTATTATTAACAGGGTATTTGCCATCACCTGCATTGGGTCTTCTATTTCCTGTAGAAACCTCAGACTGAGATCTATCCTTTACATAGGTACAATCATTATGTGTGTGGCCATGGTCCTTGTAGCTAAAATACCCTATAGTAGGAGGCCCGCACGGGGCCAATTTGGTTTTAGCTCGGATTGGCTGTTTGAAGTCGGACAAAACTGAGCTGGGTTTCATGTCAGGCAGATGGCTGAGCTGAAGTGTGGCCCCAATCGGGGTGCCCATTTTGGGCTCAGATCAGTTTCAAAGCGGGTTGCCCGATTTGGGCTCAGATCAGTTTCAAAGTGGGCTGCCCGCTTTGGGTTCATATGGGGCAGATGACAGGAAGCCTGTCCCAAAGCCGCTCTGAGCCCAATTCGGGCAGCCCACTTGGGGCCACACCAAAGCCCAGTGCCCTAAACCAACAGGCGTCCATCGGTTATCCCACTCCAGGCCGATGAGGGCTGAGTTTGGGTTTGGACACGGCAACTGGTCTAGTAGTTCTGATGATTGAAACTAGATATCACTACTATACAATATATAGAGTTTTCCAACAAAGCCAGATGAATTTGACATCATACAATAATACAATAAAATGATAAAGTGATGTAGAATAGGAAGCAATCAACAGATGCTCTCACAGTTTGGAAATAAGGTAGACTATATATATTTAAATGAAGAAAAGAAGGTTCTCCAAGCAGCTATCCAGTGTAGACACTATTTATGTGGTATTACAATTTGCTTAACAAAGTCTCATATGCTCCATGTGGGTATGAACTAATGTACACCCTAGACACGTGTTTATGCTGCATGTGGCTCAAACCTGATGATAATAATTATAGTCCTGCAGCCAAAGCCTGATATTGGGGGTTACCTTGCACTAGAGTACACCTATGACTTTAAAAACAGGGTGTTATCTATGGATCGTTCTGAAAACAATGGTGGTAGTAAGAATGCTGTACACCTCGGGGAAAAAATTTCACGCATGTTTGAAAAAGTGTAGTATAAAATGATTAATTTATTCAAAATGAATAGGGAAAAGTATATTTTAAGGCACAAAAAAAATTGGATTTCCGGCTCCTACACCATAAATATTGCACTTAGGAGAATTACAACCCCGCCTATCCCCCCTATATGAAGTGCAAGGAATCTATTGGTCTCATCATTTTTTTGCTATGACAACTGGTTGCTTAGCAAGGGCCATTCTTATTGTTTATTTGCCTAGCAACCCATGTTTCCCTCATTCCTAGCTTAATTCTAATCATACCTACCCCCACTAAAATGGACCCAGGGATTTCAATGGCATTAACCAAATGTTTCTACGGAAACTGGTTGCTTAGCAACGGCCATTCTAATTGTTTATTTGCCTAGCAACACATGTTTACCTGCTTCCTAGCTCCACTCTAACCATACCTACCCCCACTAAAATGAGCCCAGGGATTTTAATAGGGTCAACCACATGTTGCTATGACAACCGGTTGCTTAGCAACGGCCATTCTCATTCTCATACTTATTTGCCTAACACTTCCTAGCTATCCTCCTTCCATGGGGCTCCACCCCTCCTGCCACGGCTTCTATCCCTCCTCTAAGGCTGCCCTTTCCCCGAAAACTTGTCATGATATTTTAACTTGCCCTTATCTCCGAAAAAACCTTTAGTGGTTCTGACATCAGAGAAATTACATTTAAAAGTTACATTTACAAATTCATGACCTTACCAATATAACACCAGTATATATACATGTATAGAGGTTTTGGGAGATAAGGGCAACTTAAACTTGATGCCCTTAGAACTCCACTGGTCAGGTTATGGCATATGAATAATTTTAATGCCATTGAAATCCCTGGGTCCATTTTAGTGAAGGTAGGTATGATTAGAATTAAGCTAGGAATGAGGGAAACATGGGTTGCTAGGCAAATAAACAATTGGAATGGCCGTTGCTAAGCAACCAGTTGTCATAGCAAAAAAATGATGAGACCAATAGATTCCTTGCACTTCATATAGGGGGGATAGGCAAGGTTGTAATTCTCCTAAGTGCAATATTTATGGTGTAGGAGCCGGATATCCAATTTTTTTTGTGCCTTAAAATATACTTTTCCCTATTCATTTTGAATAAATTAATCATTTATACTACATTTTTTCAAACATGCGTGAAATTTTTTCCCCGAGTTGTACAGCATTCTTACTACCACCATTGTTTTCAGAACGATCCATAGATAAAACCCTGTTTTTAGAGTCATAGGTGTACTCTAGTGCAAGGTTAACCCCCATGGCTGCAGGACTAATAGGCCTGCTTGATACTTCAATTATTGGGTAGGGAGAGTATGATTTTGCCTTGGGTTGAATAGCAGGACTTCGGATATCTGGTTTAACAAATACGAGAAATCTTTGTGGAATGATTGAAAAGATTCAAAAAACCCATAATTATCAAATTAGCTGTCCCAAAACCGATCTTAGCTCGCTTTCAACCCGTCCAAAAACAAACCTGAGCCCAAAGTGGGTAGCCCGTCCAAAAACTGATCTGCGTCCAAGATGGGCAGCCCGCATGGGGCCAGACCAAAGCCCAGTGCCCTAAACCGACAGGAGCCCGTCGGTTAGCCCACTCCGGGCCAGATTTGCAAACACAGTCTGGCCCCGTCTGGGGCCACAGTGTGTTTGCTACTAGGGTATGTACACATGATACTCACAGTTCTACCTAAAAGAATGCCATCATTCCATCAATTATAGACTATATCCTCTCTAGTAGCAACTTGATCAAAACATTTTTGAAACATGCTTTGGTGGTTTGTTTATTGCCATAATTGCCATATGTGATCCATCCAACTAATGAGCAAACTTATTTGCATCCGGCTCAAAACATAACTTTGTCATTAGGCTGTCATCACAACCAGAGGGTTTAAAACCAAGTGAAACAGCTTTTACTTTCACATCTAAATTGAATTGCACAGGGGCATTATTAACAAACAGAATTAAAGCTGTAAAAAGCTAAATGATTCTGGTGTGGTGATAAATGAAAACACCCTTTTCTTGAAATCTATAGTACAGTATTGAAATAGATTAACTTGGGACGTTTATTTCCGATGTGAACTTTAAAATGCCAAACCTCTGCTAAGGGATGGATTTGTTGTGTATAGTGAGGGCTAACGGGGAGGAGGCAGCATTCACAATTCAGCACCAGAACTGGTGCACTAGGACATAAGTGGGTCAACATTGTTGGTTGTGAGATATTTAGTAGATTTAGCCTATGGGCACTACCCAGCTTAGACCTCATTATAGTTTGTGAGTAGATTTAGCCTATGGGCACTACCCAGCTTAGACCTCATTATAGTTTGTGGTTTAATTAAAGCGCATCTTCATTTCAGCTTTACCAACTCAGAATTCAGCAACACTGCCCTAAAGAAGATGTTTGGAGACTTATCCAGGAACAAAGTATTGCGAAATGTCAAGTAGGTACATGTATATCACTAATACCTTGTATATCCTATATCAATTAGCCTCAAAGTATGTGTAAATAATGTTCGTATTCGAACCACCATGATGTAAAGCATCATTTGATACTGCAATATATCGATCTGCAAAATTTTATGAATTGCAATCATTGATATTCATCAGTACTCAGTAAATATAAGTGTTTTGAAATATATATGAAAGGAAATGTCTTTAAGTGCTGCCCTGGAGGTGGCATTCTAACCATGAACTCCCCTCACTAGTGACCCACTCAGTGCCTCTATTTCCTCAATCAGGCTCAGGTCAATCTACTCTTGTACATTAATCATAACAGAAATGGGGTTGGGATGTAGATTCTCCAATCCAATAACCATTCTGCCATGTATGGGTTTCTTCATGTCAGAGATAGCACTTATTATGAAAAGTTTCAATGAGAAAGAATAAAATCATCAACATGGATATCCGTGTTTATTTCAGTTTCCATAGTTCTGTATTGACTGATGCTGCAGCGGATCCCATCACAAGGTTCCTGCAGAGTAACAGCCAGCTGCATGACTTATGGTAAGTAATGTGGAGTGAGGGATGGG